>CM040118.1:180389082-180949665 GCA_022559845.1 Amorphophallus konjac | reverse complement strand
TCTAGTGGCACTCCGCCCTGACCGAGCTACCTTCACCTTCGTCTAGTGGCACTCCGCCCTGACCGAGCTACCTTCACCTTGGTCTAGTGGCACTCCGCCCTGACCGAGCTCCTTCTGACCGCCCTGACCGAGCTACCTTCACCTTGGTCTAGTGGCACTCCGCCCTGACCGAGCTACCTTTACCTTGGTCTAGTGGCACTCCGCCCTGACCGAGCTACCTTACCTTAGTCTAGTGGCACTCCACGCTGACCGAGCTACCTCACCTTGGCCTAGTGGCACTCCACCCTGACCGAGCTACCTTCACCTTGGTCTAGTGGCACTCCGCCCTGACCGAGCTACCTTCACCTTGGTCTAGTGGCACTCCGCCCTGACCGAGCTACCTTCACCTTGGTCTAGTGACACTCCGCCCTGACCGAGGTACCTCACCCCGGTCTAGTGGCACTCCGCCCTGACCGAGCTACCTTACCTTGGTCTAGTGGCAGTCCGCCCTGACCGAGCTACCTCACCCAGGTCTAGTGGCACTCCGCCCTGACCGAGCTACCTCACCCAGGTCTAGTGGCACTCCGCCCTGACCGAGCTACCTTTACCTTGGTCTAGTGGCACTCCGCCCTGACCGAGCTACCTCACCCCGGTCTAGTGGCACTCCGCCCTGACTGAGCTACCGTCACCTTGGTCTAGTGGCACTCCGCCCTGACTGAGCTACCTCACCCAGGTCTAGTGGCACTTCATCCTGATTGAACTATCCTTACCCCAGTCTAGTGGCACTCTGCCATAACCGAACTCGCATAATATCAACAACATTGCCATTACGGGCCTTACGCCTGAATCGGCTCAAATCTATCCTTTGCGTCAGCATTGTTTCCTTGCTGACGAATAAGCCCTTTTTCTCGGCGCGAGACTTCGTGTCCTAGCCGACCCTTATACAACATTGCCATTACGGGCCTTACGCCCGAATCGGCTCAAATCTATCCTTTACGTCAGCATTGTTTCCTTGCTGACGAATAAGCCCTTTTTCTCGGCGCAAGACTTCGTGTCCTAGAAGACCCTTATACAACATTGCCAACGCGGGCCTTACGCCTGAATCGGCTCAGATCTATCCTTTGCGTCAGCATTGTTTCCTTGTTGACGATCAAGCCCTTTTTCTCGGTGCAAGACTTCGTGTCCTAGCCGACCCTTATACAACATTGCCGTTACGGGCCCTACGCCCGAATCGGCTCAAATCTATCATTTGTGTTAGCATTACCTTCTTGTTGACGAATAAGCCCTTTTCTGGCGTAAGACCTCGTATCCTAGCCAACTCTCTCAGCATCCTCCTGTTATATGAGCAAAAAAAAAAGAAGCAAAAAAATGGGGTTAAAAATAGAGATACCCCACCGGACTTGTTCCTGTATTCGGAACAAGGGCAAAAATGGCTATAGCCCGGCTGTAGCGAAAACCCGAAAGGGCGTCGCAGGCAAAATCGGGTACCCTGCCACGTGAAAACTCGGAAGGGCGCGTGGGCAAAAGCAAGAGGGGGCTGGGGTCAGTAAAGTGGTAATCTAAAAAGTTCCTCTTTATTCTCCTCCTAATGAGACTCCCAAAGGATAATCATCAAGAGTCCCATCGGAGATCTCCTAACAAACCTATGTTCGACCCTCATCATCATCGGTGAGATCGATCAATCTCTACCCTTAACTTCGACCTTTCATCCCTGTTAATGAATCTATCTTTACTTCGGCATACGACCCATGCCGATGAACAAACCTATGTTCGACCCTCGTCATCATCGGCGAGATCGGTCGATCTCTACCCTTAACATGGACCTTTCGTCCCTATCAATGAATCTATCCTTGCTTCGACATGTGACCCATGCCGATGAATAAACCTATGTTCGACCCTCGTCATCATCGGCGAGATCGGTCGATCTCTACCCTTAACTTGGACCTTCCGTCATGTTAATGAATCTATCTTTACTTCGACATGTGACCCATGCCGATGAATAAATCTATGTTCGACCCTCATCATCATCGGCGAGATCGATCAGCCTCTATCCCTTAACTTGGACCTTCTGTCACTGTTAATGAATCTATCCTTGCTTCGACATGTGACCCATGCCGATGAATAAACCTATGTTCGACCCTCGTCATCATCAGTGGGATCGATCAGCCTCTATCCCTTAACCTGGACCTTCCATCCCTGTTAAGAACTATATCCTTTGCTTCGGCATTTAACCAATGTCAACGAACTAAACCAGGATCCGACCCTTGTCATCATCGACAAGGCCGATCGGCATGCTAGCGGGTAGGCTCTCCTATGTCCCGGCTTCTTCCCACAAAAAAAAAAGAAAAAAAAGAAAGACGGGGTTAAAAATAGAGATACCCCGTCGGCCTTGTTCCTATATTAGGGAAGGGGCAAAAATGGCTATAGGCCGGCTGTGGCGAAAACCCGAAAGGGCGTCGCAGGTAAAATCGGGTACCCCACTACGTGAAAACTCGGAAGGGTGCGTGGGCAAAAGCAAGAGGGGGCTGACTTCGGTGAAAACCCAAAAGGGCGCTTGAGTCGGTAATGTGATAAAAAAAATAAAATAAAAAATGAAGATGATGATGATGTAGTAACGAGGTTACCCTCTTTCATCATTCCACTTCTATCTACCTTTTCGGTCCTTGTCACCATCGGCAAGACCGTCTACCATTCCGACCCTTGTCACCATCGGCAAGATCGGTCGCTACCTTTTTCGGTCCTTGTCACCATCGGCAAGACCATCTACCATTCCGACCCTTGTCACCATCAGCAAGATCGGTCGCTACCTTTTTCAATTTTTGTCGTCATTGGCAAGACCGGCTACTCTTTCGGTCCTTGTCACCATCGGCAAGACCGGCTACCTTCTCGGCCCTTATCACCATCAGCAAGACCGGCCATCTTTTCGACCCTTGTCATCATCGACAAGATCGGTCGCTACCCCTTCCGATCCTTGTCACTGTGGATCGTGATAACTCCACACATGTGGAACAAACCACTCATGTGAGGTATATAAAAAGGATGAATGGAGATAATAAGGACAAAATAAAGCACGTGGTGCTATAAAGGAGTGTGATCGCCATAGGGGTTACCTCAATAATAAAACAAATGATCGCGAATACCTGGTGATAATTGGGATGCGGGATGGATTGTGAATTTCTTCCTCCTCCTTCTATCGGCCGGCCGATGAAGGGGGGTTTTCCTTATCTATTACCCTTGCAAAAAAAGAACAAACAAATAGAAAAGATGGATCAGCCAAGAGTGAATGCAGTATCAATGCCAAATAGATGATATGATGATGAAAGAGAACACAACATGCGCACCTTTTTTGGTTTTAAAACCCCTAAAGAGTTAGGGAAAGGAGAAATATGATACTAATGCAAGAAAAGAAAACAGTGGATGATGACCGATGGAAAAGCACAAATAAATAAGCAAGGACCCCTGCTGTCCCTGACGACAGTAGAGGAAAACCGGGGTTGATGCTGTTGGTTCGCCTGAAACAGCAGGAGGAAGCAGAGAGCTCTAAAGGATCGCACAGGAAGAAGATGAAGAGAGCCTCCGTATGTATAATCTCTGACCTCGGTAACCTCTGTCAAGATCGACCAGAGCATGCTTATATAGGGTTTAGATCGAAGATAATCACAGATTTAGGAAGATAAGGATGGGCAATGGTTATCAAAGGCAGGACTCTAGTTCCAATTCGAGCAAGGAGACCATTGGAGGCAAGGAACTATTCAGGAAAGGCATACTCAAACACGACTCTGAAGGATAAAACACGACCTTCAAAAGGGCGTCAAATCCTAAATTGACGACCTACATCAAGACGTTACTCAAAACACGACCCTAACAAAGGCGTTAACTCCTGGATTTAAATTTGGCAATAAAACTTTCTTTATTTGAAAATTATGAGAAAACGCCTGAGATAAAGACGTTACTTGAAAACACGCCCTGAGGAAGGACGCCAATCAGTAATTGGAATTTATTTTGAAACCGGATAATACCAGGAATTGACGCCCTGACATTTGGTCGTCCTTTCTTTTGAACACGCCGTAGGTAAGGTCGCTTTTAAAATAACGCCCCTCTTCAGGTCGCGAATCACAAAAATGCAAGAACAAACCAAAAAAACATACAAAAATAGAAAAACTTCATATTATGAATGTATTGAAGTTCACTTTGGGGCGTCAACATAGTGACATGAGATTTGATCAACATAGCGTCAATTTTGGCGTGTCTACAGCTGCCCCGCCTTGGCGTCTGCTTTGCAAGGGAGTGAGACGAAAATGAAGTGAAAGTGCAACCAGCGGAATGAAGTGGAATGAACTGATAAGTAGACGCCAAGGTGTGATGTGACACGCCTCAGACACCAAGCATTAGAAATCTTTCCAAGATTCTGAATGAAACTACTCTGAGTGATTCCAAGGAAGCATTGATTTGCTGGATAAAAGAGACTAAACTAAGCAAAATAAAAAAATAAAAATGTGCGCGTAGCACGATAAGGAGACACCATTGGAGAGCGGTTACCAGCCAACGTGGACGTGCTACAACCAAGGTGGATTTGTAGAAAAATAAAGGGAATTGAGATGGAGACCCAGCAAAGGGACATTTTCAAGGAACCAGCCTGAGCGGCTTCAGAGAGAATAAAGTATTCGATTTGGAGTGGAATATCTCATGTCAACTCAATCAAGAACGAGTGACTTTCATTATCGCCATAATATGAAGATTTTCATCATGAACCTCAAAGTCCTACATGATGCATGCTGGGCTAAGAGAAAAGATTAAAACAAACTAAAAGATAGAAAATAATCAAGGATAATATTGTTAAGCCATCTAGATTTGGTCAAGAATCCAGATCTCTGAGCTGACACTAAGCCGAAGCATGTTTGTCCGCGCATCAACCCAGAAAGTGGAACCATCGTCCCAGACCTTTAATGACTCAACGGCCTATCCGTGTGATCAAGATTCTCCTGGAATTATCACCGTATTTGATGAAGGGGAACTCAAATTCCAGGTTCATCAGAACCACAAGGTCCTTGATATATTATAATAACGTAGAATACCATATAATAATAATGCTTACAGCATGATGTTACTCCAACAATGATCCGGGCATCTCGAAACCTGCAATCCTCTGCACTTGAAAGTTCATTAGCCCTCCCACAATTTCAATATGAATAACCCTAAATTCAAAGCATGACATGATCATAAGTGCTAAATTAAAAACAATTCCAACGAAATAATAGCACTTAAGTTCATCGAAGCATGTAGGGAAGCAAATTCATAAGCTCACAAATTCACGCCTGGATAGAACGGCGTCAAAAACATAAAAAGCGCCTGACATCAGGGCGTCAATAGATAAAACACACCCTTCACTGAGGCGTTAAATTCACCAAGAGTTCAAGAAGAAAACGACCCACTCAAGGGCGTGAACTAAAACACGACCTCGATCAGGTCGTCAATTCAACAATTGACGCCCTAACAGAAGGCGTTAATTAAGCACAAGCTTCCATTTCCGATTCGAAAGCTAAACCCAGTCCTAATAGTCATAAACTTTCTAACTCCGATCAGCCTTAAGACCCCCCCGGACTTCTATAAAGGAAGTCACTTCCTCAAATCAATCAAAGCAATCCTTCGGAGCTCTGTTTCTTCTGCTGCTTCTTCTCCTGTTCGTGTTCTTTTCGCAAACCGGAGATGGAAAGGGCAATCAAGAGATCAAAGTCCTCAACTCCCAGATTAACTGAGATTAATGGGCATATCAGCAGTAGAATCTCCATAAACCAGGTAAAGTATTATTTCTTCTTCTCTTCTACACTGAACTACTTTTATCGCTCATGCATTCTCCTTCTTTTCTTTCTCCCACAGGATTATCCAAATGTCCCAGGAGCTAGGAGATTTACAAAAATTAAGTGGCTGCCACTTATCCTTTCCAAATTTTCTTCAGATATGAGGGTCTACCTTGCAAGATGGCACCTTCTGAGCCTAGTTACTCATGCCAAACACTATGATCAAATCCACTTAGATTGGGCAGCTATAGGAGCTCTTGTAGAGATATGACATCCTTCTACTCATACCTTTCTCTTCTCCACCTTTGAAACCACTATCCTATTAGAAGAATTAGAGATGATCTTAGGTTTAAAGAGAATGAAGCAAGGGGATGAAGAGAAGATAGCCATCATGCCAAAACCAATCTCCTCACATGAACTTCTAACCACATTGATACCTAGCCCAAACTTAGTGAATCAAATCAAGGTCACTAAAGGAATCAATCTTCTAAAGCTTGCCTCATGGGTGTACAAGAGAGCGGATCAAGCTAAAGAAGAAGAAGAAATCGAACGGGTGACCAAGGCCTTCGTGGTATGCTTAGCAGGAGCACTCTTATTCCCATCCATGGAGGATTTTCTAGAAGAAGCCCAAATAAGCGCCGTGGTTAGCCTATGGGAAGGAGAGAGAGTTGGACCGGCTATTCTAGCTTATCTCTATAGCGTGCTTACCTCGGCGGCAATGGGAAGGCCCATCCACGGATGCATGCTAGCACTCTCAAGTTGGGTAGACCTCCATTTCAAGTTTGATCCATGTGATGAGACCCAACAATCCTCAAGAATCTTCTCAAAGAGCCCACTCTCTTATATGACCGGTTCTCTTGGGATAAGCAATAGAGTAACGAACCGGATACCTCAAATCAAGAAGAGAGCGGAATGGAGGGAACACCTCAAAGTGATGCCAAAGAACCTCTTCACTTGCGCCCCGGGAATACTCAAGACTCAAGAACTCCGTGCAAGATTCTCCCCCGTCAAGGACCTTCGACTCATAGGCGCTTCAGAATTCGTTTTGTATAACTCACACCGATGCCTTCCTCAACTCGGGCTTCCACGGCAGGTATTCGAGGATCCATCACACCTCTCTCCTATCAAGACAAGGGACCTTGGCGGCAATGAAGATGGAGAATAAACAACCACAATTCAAGCTCTGTGGAAAATCAATAAAGCTCATCAACCTGTGGAAAGCTTGGAAGAAGACAGAGATGAATGGAAGTCTTATGTAATTGCTTTAAGAAACTTGAGGCCCAACTAGCTCATTGAAGCAATGTAATCATTTTTCCAATAAATCAATGATAATATCCTGATTGAGCCATAACACAATGCTTCTGATCAAATCTTCCAATAACCTGCGGTTCTGTTACAAATAACGACTCAGGAAATGTCGTAAATTCACGAAGTGACGCCTCAGCCAACGTCGTCTTCAATAATTGATTTCTCATAACTGACGCCTTCACCAATGGGCGTTAACTAAATAACGTCTTAAGACAAGGCGTTAATTCAATTTATACTCCAAAAGATATTCGTTGAAATTCTAAAATTAACGCCTTCAGTAAAGCCACGTTTCATATAAATAACGCCTCAATCATAGGCGTTACTTAAATACAGTAATGATTATTCCCATCACATCAATCAATCGCCCTTAAATACGTCTGACGACGGTTATCATTCCCCATGCAAATAAAAATAACGCCTTTAGCGATGTCGTCAAATATCAAAAAAATGCCCTTGTTTCAGCCGTCAATTTCATAAGACACGGCCTTCCTTAAGTCATTACTTCTTTTTGACCGTTCGACTTAACTTTCCCTCCTTTCTTCTTCTTCCTCTGTCCTCTTTCCTTCTTTCTCTTCTTTCCTGCAACCCTAACCGAACCCTCCCCCATCTCTCATTCTCTCTCTCTAGCCCTAGCCATGGCCGGCGGTGGACAAAAAAGACAAAGGGTGGCCGCACCGGAGGTTGTGGACTTGGAGGGCGAGCCCGCCCACGCCGGTGAAGAACAAGCCGTAGAGGACGTCCCCATGGCGGCTGAGGAGGAACATGCCTTGGAGGCTGGCGACGAGGCCGAAGGAGGCCAAGAGGCCAACGAAGGAGGTGAAGAAGATGAAGACAGTGGAGATGGACAAGGAGGAAATGGGGAGGGCGAGGAGGAAGATGGAGAAGATGAGGACGTCGGCGAGCCACCGTCCACGGCGGCGACCGGCCCTCGCCCCGGCCAGCTCCGGCGACCACGCCAGCCACGGCCCCAACCCCAAGAACCAAAGCATAAGAAGGTAGGCCCCTAATTCCAAAATTTTTTGCAATTTTATTTTTTTATTTTTCAGCATTTTCCATAGCCCTCGGGGTAGAAACCCTGCAACTCAGAAAAGAGACGCCCCCCGTGGGGGCGCGATTTAGAGATGAAACGCCTAACCCAAGGGCGTTAGTTCAAATTATCTTCTGCAAAATAATTAATTTCATGAAAACACGCCCTACAGCATGTCGCCCATTTAAATTTATCATTTTTCATATCATGCTTGTGGATGGGCAAAAATCCCACACAATCACAAGAGAATAAATTATGTGAAAAACATGGAGAATAATGATGATTAATGCATAAATAAGGGGGAAGAAAAGCTTGCACGTGGTGCAAATATGGAGATGTGATCGCCAGAGGGGTTACCTCAATAATAGTAAAAAGAGATCGCGAATACCTGGTGAAGATTGGAACGCGGGATGATGTGAAGTTCCTTCCTCCTTCTTCAATCGGCCGGCCGATGAGAAGGGTTCTCCTTTTGATTACCTTGCAAAAAAGACAATGAAACAAAGCAAAAGATGGGATTCAGCCAACGTGCAGTAATATCAATCCAAATAAAATATGTGATGATGAAAAGAAATCAACATGCGCACCTTATTGTTTTGGTTTTAAAACCCCTAAAGAGGAACTAGGGAGAGAGGAGATATGTGATAAAACTAGTGCAAAGTGAAAAGAAAAAATACTGACGATGGAATTGATGCAGACGCAAAAGAAGAAAATAGTGGATGAAGACAAATCAACATAAACAAAAGAAAGCCCTGCTGTCCCTGTCGACAGTAAAGGGAACCAAGAAGACACGGTTGACCGGATGAAGAAGGAGCAGAGGAAGCCGAAGTCTTCCTATCAAGCACACGACAGTAAGGAAGCAGAGGAAGCCGTCAATCCTCTCAACCTCTTGAACGTTTCTAATCTCTTCAACCTCTAAAAACGTCAACCTCTGCCTCGATCGACCAGATCATGATTTTATAGGATTTCAGTGGGAGATCAGCTCGAGTTTGGTAAGATAAGGATAGGCAATGTTCAAAGAAGGCAGGACTCTACCTCCAATTCGAGCAAGGAGACTATTGAAGGCAGGACTCTATACAGGAAAGAGGAGTTAAAGCAGGACACGAAAGGTGAAACACGACCTTGCGAAGGGCGTCAAATCAATAATTGACGACCTACACCAAGACGTTACTCAAAACACGACCTCTACCAAGGGCGTCACTTCTTGGATTTAATTTTGGCAATAAAACTTACTTTATTTGAAAATTATGAGAACACGCCTACGATTGAGGCGTTAATTTAAAAAAAAACGCCCTGAGGAAGGACGTTAACCAATAATTGAATTGATTTTGAATTTACTTTAAAACTGGATAATACCAGGAATTGACGCCCTGACATTTAGTCGTCCTTTCTTAAGAAAACGCCCTAGATAAGGTCGCCATTTAAATAACGCCCCTCTTCAGGTCGCGAATCATAAAAATGCAAAAATAAATCAAAACTACACACAAGAAAATAGAAAAACTTCATATTATGAATATATTAAAGTTCACTTGGGGCATCATCATAGTGACATGAGATTTGATCAACATAGCGTCATTTTTGGCGTGTCTACAGCTGCCCCGCCTTGGCGTCTGCTTTGGAAGGGAGTGAGACGAAATGGAGGAAAGTGCAACAAATGGAATGAAGTGGAGCGAACTGATAAGTAGATGCCAAGGTGTGATGTGACACGCCTCAGACACTAAGCAATGGAAATCTTTCCAAGATTCTGAACGAAACAACTCTGAATAATTCCAAGGAAGCATCAACTTGCTGGATAAAGGAGACTAAGCTAAACAAGTAAAATGTAAGGCAAAAGGTGTGCGCGCGGGCACGATAGGGAAAGACCATTGGAGAGCGGTTACCAGCCAACGTGGACGTGCTACAACCAAGGTAGATTTGTAGAAAAATAAAGAGAATTGAGATGGAGATCCAACAAAGGGACATTTTCAAGGAATCAGCCTGAGCGACTTCAGATAGAACAAAGTACTTGATTTGGAGTGGAATATCTCATGTCAACTCAATAAAGAGCGAGTGACCTTCATTATTGTCATAATATGAAGATTTTCAGCATGAAACTCAAAGTACTACATGATGCATGCTGGGCTGAAAGAAAAGAATAAAACAAACTAAAAATAGAAAATAATCAAGGATAATATTGCTAAGCCATCCAGATTTGGTCAAGAATCCAGATCTCTGAGCTAACACTAAGCCGAAGCCCGTTTGTCCGCGTATCAACTCAGAAAATGGAACCATCGTCCCAGACCTTGAACGACTTAACGTCCTATCCGTGTGATCAAGACTCTCCTGAAATTATCATAATTTTTGATGAAAGGGAACTCAAATTCCAGGTTCATCAGAACCACAAGGTCCTTGATATGCTATAATAGCGTAAATACCATATAGTAAAATGCTTACATCAAACAAATACAAGATAATGAACGCGATGTTACTTCCATGAGCAACCCACGCGTCTCGAAACCTGCACTTTCCTGCACTTGAAACTTATCAATCTTCACAATTTCAACATCGATAATCTTCAATTCAAAGTATGACATGATCATAAGTGCTAAATAAAATAGAATTCCAATGAAATAATAGCACTTAAGTTCATCAATCTCATAAAACACGCCTTAAGCCATGGCGTCAAAATTATGAAAAACGCCTTAACATGAGGGCGTCAAAAAGAGAAACACGCCCTTCATCAAGGCGTGACATTCATCGATAGTTCAAGAAGAAAACGCCCCTATCAAGGGCGTTAAACAAAACACGACCTCAGCAAGGTCGTCAATTCAACAATTGACGCCCTAACAAATGGCGTTAATTAAGCAAACTTCCGTTTCCGAACCGGAAGCCAAACCATATCCTAATACCCATCAACCTTCTAACTCCGAACAACCTAATCATTATAAAAGATAGGCACTTCCTTAGATTTAACCAAAGCAAACTCTTCTAAACCTCTGCAGTCGGCTCTGTCTTGCTGTTCGTTCTTCTCCTGCAGGCACTTGCCCGAGCTCTTTCTACAAAGCAAAAGGATGGAGAGGATGATCAAGAGACCCAGGTCTTCTACCCCCAGGTTGACTGAAATCCAAGGACATATCTACAGCCAAATTGCTCTAAATCAGGTTAGTGAATTCTTCTATTCTTCTTCTGCTCATATCCGAACCAAAAGACATTCAACTGTTCTGCTGTTCACCTGCATGCTCAATCGTGCATTCTTCTCTGTTCTTTGTTTTCCACAGGACTATCCATTAGTGCCAGGAGCTAGGAGATTTACAAAAAACAAGTGGCTTCCCCTTATCCTTTCCAAATTTTCTTCTGATATGAGGGTTTATCTTGCAAGATGGCACCTTTTGGGCCTAGTCACCCATGCCAAACACCATGACCAAATTCATTTAGATTGGGCAGCCATAGGAGCTCTAGTTGAAATATGGCACCCTTCCACTCACACCTTTCTCTTCTCAACATTTGAAGCCACCATCCTATTGGAAGAACTAGAGTTGATATTAGGCTTGAAAAGGATGAAACAAGGAGAAGAACAAAAGATGGCCATCATGCCAAGGCCAATCTCTTCTCATGAATTGCTAACCTCATTGATATCTAGCCCAAACATAGTGAACCAAATCAAGGTCACTAAAGGAATCAACCTCTTGAAGCTCGCCTCATGGGTGTTCAAGAGAGCGGATCAAGCTAAGGAAGAGGAGGAGATAGAAAAGATAGCCAAGGCCTTCGTGGTGTGCTTAGCAGGCGCACTCTTGTTTCCATCCACGGAGGACTTTCTAGAGGAGGCCCAACTGAGCGCGGTGGTGAGCTTATGGGAAGAGGAAAGAGTTGGACCGGCTATTCTAGCCTATCTCTATAGTGGGCTTACCTCGGCGGCGATGGGAAGGCCCATCTACGGGTGCATGCTAGCACTCTCTAGTTGGGTTGATCTACACTTCAAGTTCGATCCATGTGGTGAGGCCCAACAACCCTTAAGAATCTTTTCAAGAAGCCCACTCTCTTACATGACCGGCTCGTTAGGAATAAGCAATAGAGTGATGAATCGGATTCCTCAAATCAAAAAGAGAGTGGAATGGAGAGAGCACCTCAAAGTGATGCCAAAGAACCTCTTCACTTGTGCCCCGGGTGTACTCAAAATGCAGGAACTTCGTGCACGATTCTCCACCGGGACGGACCTTCGTCTCATAGGTGCTTCAGACTTCATACTATACAACTCTCACAGATGCCTTCCTCAAATTGGACTTCCAAGGCAACACCTAGAAGACGTCTCTCATCTCCCTCCAATCAAATCAAGAGACTTAGGCAGCAATGAAGATGGAGAAGAGGCTATCACAATCCAAGCCCTATGGAAGATTAACAAACTCCATCAACCTGTAGAAAGCTTAGATGAAGACAAAGATCAGTGGAAAAATTATGTAACAGCTTTGAGAAAGCTAAGACCCAAGACGGCTCATCAAGCATTGTAATCTCTCTTTTCAAAGTAATAAAAATGATTATTTTTTGATTGAGCCTTACTGCTGTGCTTCAGATCAAATCCTCAAATAATCTGTCGTTCTGTTGTGAATAACGCCTCAAGAAAGGACGCAAATTCCAAAATGGACGCCTCAGACAACGACGTTTTCAACATTCCTGTTCATACATTTGACGCCTTCGATAATAGGCGCTACTTAAATAATGACTTAGAACAGGGCATTAATTGATTCAAATTCCCAAAATATATTCGTTGAAATTCCAAAAGTAACGCCCTTATCGAAGCCATGTTTCAATCAGGTAACGTCTCAATCATAGGCGTTAATCAAAAATGGTAATAATTACTTCTCTCAAATCAATCAACGCCCATTGAATGCGTCTGACGACGGTTATCATTCCCCATGCAAACAAAATTAACGCCTCAAGATACGTCGTCTACCTTGTAAAAACGCCTTCTGTAGAAGTCGCGAGTTCAACAAAACACGCCCTTCCTCAGGGCGTTACTTCTTTTCGAATGCTAAAAGGGCTTTTCCCCTTTCTTCTTCTTCCTCCGTTCCATTTGCCCCCTCTCTCTTTCTCTGCAACCCTAACCGAAGCCCTCCCCTCTTCTCTTCCTCTATCTCTCTCACACTCTCACCCTAGCCCTAGCCATGGCCAGAGGAGGATCAGTCAAGCGGCAGAGGGTGGCCGCACCGGAGGTCGTTGATGTGGGTGAGGAGGAACACGCCATGGAGGAAGCCCCTCCCGTGGCGGTCGAAGATGAACCGGCGGCGATGGCCGGTAACGAGGCCGACGAAGGCCCAGAGATCCACGAGGAAGACGAAGGAGACGGAGAAGGTCAAGAAGATGAAGAAAGGAGAGAAGAAGAAGAAGAAGCAGGAGAAGGAGGAGAGGAAGGTGACGAACCACCACCCGCGGCGGCGCCCCCTCCCCGTGCCGGCCAACTCTAGCAGCCACGGCCTCGGCCACAGGAACCCAAGCACAAGAAGGTAAGCCTCAACCCAATTCCCATTTTTATTTATTTAATTTCATTTTTTTTCTGATTTTCCATAGCCCTCGGGTATAAACCCTGCAACCCAGAAAGAAGGCGCCCTCAGGGGCGTCGCGATTTTAAAAAAACACGCCCAACCCAAGGGCGTTAATCACATTATTTTTCATGAAAAATAATTAACCTCATGAGAACACGCCCTAAAGCATGTCGCCCAATTAAATTTACATATTATGCTGTTAATCATCGTATGCTGTTATTTTTATTCCATTTTCTGAAAAACCCAAAACCACGCCCCCCACCAGGGCGTCAATTCAAAACAGACGACCAAACCAGCGGTCGCCCATTCATTAATTCTTTGATTAATTAACAAACCCAACTTGAAAAACGCCCATCCCAAGGGCGTGATTTGATAAAACCTTTAGGATTTTAGAAATTAACCACAAACACACGCCCAACACAGAGGCGTTTCATAGATGAAAAATGACCTAGGGTAGGTCGTTATCTTGAAGCACAAACAGAACCACGCCCCCCCTAAGGGCGCTATTTCAACGAAAAACGACCTGAGGAAGGTCGTTAATTTCAACAACATCAACATTCAACCTGGGGCAATCAAAATGAAATAAGCATGAATATTCATAATAATTAAGCCAAAAATTCTTATTTTATGCATGCAGGGGCTGATGAGGATGCGCATCTCATGGGTCATGGTCCGGGCAGCTTACTACGGCCTCCCCGAGTTCCAGAGAGAGAGGGTAGACGCGATGGGGTTCAGGGCCTTCCTCAGCATAGAGCCAGTTAGGCCAGACCTACCACTCATTCAGGTTCTACGGGAGAGATGGGATAGGACTAGCCGGGCATTCCTGATGCCTTGGGGACACATGATTCCTACCCTGGAGGACGTGGCCAGGATTACAGGGTTGAGGGTAGATGGAGAGGCTGCGAGTGGGATTACCTACCCAGACTACACCGAGTTTGCCGAAAGGTTGCTAGGATTGGAGATGGTTTATGAGACGCCTAGCGAGTGTAGGGCGATCTTCCGCACCGACCTCACTACAGTGATGGGTTTAGGGAATGCCAGACATAGGTCAGGAGAGACCCTAGAGCAGTTTTCGCAGAGGTTGATAGACGGGGCTAGGGCAGTCTACTGCCAGGACCCGGCCGACAGAGAGAGGGCAGACAGAGATCTGAGGAGGTTCTTGCTACTGCTACTCGGGAGGCTATTGCTCGGGACAAAGGGCGACGTCATCAACTGCCGATTTCTAGGGATACTCGAGGACCTGGAGGCAGTTGGCAGCTACGCCTGGGGAGCGGCTCTACTGGCGCACCTGATGGCCGACCTGTCCACGGGGACAGGGCGAGAGACGACCGTCAGTGGCTTCTCACCTTTTCTTCAGGTATGCATTTTTCATCATTTTTTTTCTTTTATGTATATTTTTATATGCGTATGAATGCCTAACAAATGCAATGCATGGATGCAGGTTTGGAGTCACCTCTACATGCCGATGGGGCGCGTTGACCCACGGCCTGGGAATGAGGGAGCTTTCCCTCTAGCACGGCGCTGGGTGCCGGTCGTCTTCGTCGCCCCACTCGGCTACGAGTTGTGGGTTCTACGGAGAGAGCTCCGCGACTTCCCTCCCTCGCTGGTATGTATAAATGCTATGCATCTTTCTTTTTGAATTTATTATGATGAAGATGAAATGATGATATGTATGTTATGAATGCAGGTGCAGTGGAGACCCTATGAGGGGATGACAGACGAGGGCCAGCCTTGGGTTGTAGCGGGCCGACCTCGCTTTGAGCGTGAGCTTTGGGTTCACTGCTTGAGCGAGATCGAGCCGTTACGGCTTAGGTTGGTGATGAGGACGCTGGGCCTCCACCAGGAGTGGATCGAGGTAGGCGAGCCGCGGGGCATCGGGAAGAAGACTCGCGGTCGTACAAAGGCGACCGACTGGAGGGTACGATTCGAGGAGCAGCACGCCGACTGGCAGCGAGGCGGGACTAGAGTCACCTCCCGGGCGATTGACAGCTCCGAGTACCTCCGACGCTACTGGGAGGTATACGCCGGCCAACCCCAGATGAGGGTCTTAGGGGTATGTATGAATCTAAATTAAATGCAAATGCTTATGTGACTATCATGCGACTAACATGTGATGGATGCGCGGGACATAGCGGCGATAGATGCCCAGGCCCACCTACACAGCCTGGAGGACCAGCTAGCCACCACACGGGCAGTCCTAGAGACCCTGGTGAGTGTTTAAATTATTTCTTTATGTAAATGTATATATTTTTGTTGAATTATTGATGATTAGTCACTGACGATCTCAATGAATGCAGCGTGGCCAGCAGGGAGCAGTGAGGAGAGACCCAGGGGAGGCCTCCAGCTCGAGAGGACCCAGTGCAGAGGTGACTGCACTGGCAGAGCAGTTAGCGGGAGCAGTGGCACGAGCCGAGGCAGCGGAGCGCGACCTCGCCTCACGGGTAAATTCCAAAACACCAATCCATTCAAATATTGATTATACAATTGTGCACTGATAAAAATTCATTTTTACAGACTGAGGAGCTTCGAGCCTCTCTTACCTGCGTAGATGAGGGCTTCCGCACGACGAGCGCACATGTGAGTAGTTCAATCACGTATTGCTTGAATTGAATCATTGCATTAATTGTGGAATTGATGATTTGTTTACCTGCTTGTAGACAACTCAGCTTCAGGCGGTACGTACCGAGCTGGCGATCCGTGATCAACGGATCTCAGAGCTTGAGAGGTTCCTGAGGCGACGAGAGGAGCTCCCTCAGGATGTGGCCGAGCTACGTGTATCCCTTGAGCTGGAGTGACGGGAGCGTGCCCGGGAGCGCGAGGAGCGGGCTCGTGAGCGGGAGGAGCACCAGGCGGAGCGTGCCCGGTTCCAGGAGCAGCTGGCGGCACGTGAGCGAGAGCTGGCGGACTCGAGGACTCAGTTGATCCTTTCCCAGGAGCGGCTACGAGTGTCCGAGGAGCATCTTCAGCGGGGACGTGAGCGAGCACGGGCTGCGGGGTACTCCTTCACCAGTTCCACCTTCGTGGCGGGCTCTTCCCTCCGAGAGAGGAGCGAGGCAGGGGGACATGCTCGGGTTCCTGCTTCTTCACGGGGGCCCATGCCTCCTCCACCAGCGCCAGCTCGGGACGGCGAGGAGGAGGTTGAGAGTAGGAGAGAGGAGGGTGGAGGCGAGAGCTGAGAGACTTACTTGTACTCCTCCACCCTCACACCTGTACTTAGACATTCATGATGTATATATATATGATATTGAGATTCCTTTGTTACCTGAGCACTTTGTGTGGTTGTGGCCTTGTGTTTGTGTACTTTCCTCTTTCCATGTTCTTTGTGTTCATTTTACTGTGCCCTGTTTCTGCAACTGCTGTTCACACTTGAATAAACAGGTTAATTCATCTGTTCGACTTGGCCCCTTGCCCGATAAGCAAGGGGTAGCAATATTTTGACCTTAATGAGGGGTCAAGGGGTCAAGCCTTTAATCAAATAAGGTAAATAAAATGACTGATAGCGGGGAGATGCATCATGCAAAGCACGCACATGCAAACCATAAATAACAGATGCCCATGCAAAAGAATGCAAGCATACATCTGTAGACACGCCAAAATTGACGTTACTATGAGTACATCTCATATTGCCTTGTAATGCCCCAATTTGACCCTCAAATTAGTTCTATTTGAGTGGTTTTTCTCGCGTTTCTTGGATTTCTCCATTTTTTCACCCTTTTCTTATTTTTTCCTATTTTCCCTATTTTTCTGGATTTTTTTGGATTTTTTGGGCATTTTTCTCTATTTTTATGTATTTTTCAGAAATAACGACTTGACATGGGGCGTCTTTTAAATAACGACTTATAGGGCGTTTCTTAAAAAATTAACGACTATATTAAAGGGCGTCCATTCTTTGAATTTCCTATTTTTCTGGATTTTTCTGGATTTTTTTTGGAATTTTTCGAGAATTAACGCCTTAACCATGGACGTTATTTTTAATTGAAAAAGAATAAAAAAAATCAAAAAATGATTTCACGCCGCATGTGAGGGCGTGACTTTCGAATTGAATATTTTAATATTATTTTTCAACCCCTTCCAGAGGTGATTTGGTGGCCTTCCGGGTGTCAGAAAAATTTGTAAAAATAGTCGTTGGAATCAGGGCGACGAGATGCACTTTCACCTAAAAAATGAGAAAATAATATGGAGAAATGAAAAATAGCCCTATTTTGAACTTTTGAATTAACGTCCTAAGCTAAGTCGTGTTTTAAAAGACGCCTTCGGGTAGGTCGTCAATTCTATAATTGACGCCCTTACCTAGGTCGTGTTTCACTTTCGTTTCTTGCTCGAACGCGGCCTTTCCCCCAAGAGTCCTGCCTTGTTTGATCACCTTCCCGTTCTTATCCTTTCCCTATTGGACTCTTGCCATGCTTATCTTGTTTTGATCCTATTAATAGGGCTTGGCTGTTCCTGTTGGTGGCTTCTTCGGTTCTTCCGGATCCTCTGTTATTCTGTTTTCTTTTATTTTATTTTCTTCTGTCTTCCGTTTTCTTCACCTTCCCCTTCTTCTTCTTCTTCTTCTTCTTCTTCTTCTATTCTTCTTCTTTCTCCTTCTTCTTTCGATTATCTTCTTCTGTTCTTTCTCTTTTTCTGTTTTCTTCTTTCTTTTCTACAGGAACCGAAGGAAGGCTTTTGGCTAAGGAGGATTTCTACATCAACATCTTCATCCTTTTTGAAGATTTTCTCCCCATCAAGCATCAAAACCAAAAAGCACAATCAGATTTTTATTCTATCTCCCCCTTTTCTCTTATTTTCATTAGTTCATAGTGCATGCATCATTATTATTATATTGATTTTTTTCATACTCAATCACATTGAGATCTCCCCTTAGTGCACTCTTGCACTCTTTCCCCTTTTCCTATTCATATTTTTGCATCTTCATGCATTCATTCATCTCCCACACCCTTTTTGCATAGGGGTTTAAGGGCAACCACCCTTAAGGTGTGTTCTTCACCATGATTTCATGCTCATCTTTATTTAGGATTTGATGCTACACACCATGTTCTAATGCATATCTTTATTGGTGTCGTTGTCTTTCTTACAAGGGTAATTGATTGAAGACTCTCTTCGTCGGCCGGCCGATCTTGAAGAGAAAAGGAGTACTCACATCCCCGCACTTTCAAGGTATTCTTCGCGATCTCTCCCCTTCATTAATTGTTATATCTTTTGAGGCGTTCGCGTCTCTGGCGATCACAACCTCCTTTTAGCACCTCGTGCTATTTTATTGCTTTCATCATATCTATTGCTTTTTATATTTAAGTGGATTTTTAAAGAGATCTACAAATTGGCGATCACGGTGGGACCCTTTCTTGTTTTTTATTTGATTACCCCTTTCCCCTTGGCACCCACGTGTGCCCTTTCCTATTGGTACCCACGTGTACCCCTCCTTTTGTGCCCCTCGGGCACCCTCCCTTGTGCATTGCACTCTCCCAAAGTGATTTGTCAATTAGATAGATTTGTTTTAAAACTTTCACTTATTTAAAATCTTGATGAGCATGTTTCTGTGTTAATAATTATATTTGTTGATTGCCTATGTGAGTGCTTCTCTACTTTGATATTGCTGGCCGCGAGGGTTTTCTGGAAGAAGGCAATTAACGCCTCTGACAGAGGCGCTTTTTTTTTAGGTAACGCCCTATTGCAGGGCGTCTTTTTCCTGTTTAACGCCTTCTGTCAGGGCGCTTTATATCATATCCCTTATGTTGTGAATTCACGCCCTCCCACAGGGCGTTTCTTTATTTGGTAGCGCCTCTCTTCAGGGCGCGTTTTCATGATTTAACGCCCTGCCCAAGGGCGTCTCTTTTATTGGTAGCGCCCTGCCACACGGCGTCTTATTCCTGTGTTTTCACCGAACTCCTTTGTTTATCACTGTATCATATTTATGCTTATATCTTGCATTCATTCATTCATTTTGCATTGGTTTGAGAGGCCTTATCTCTTTATACTAGGAGCCACACACCCTCTTGGTGAAGGAACGACCCTCCATTGAGCATTCCGTCTCTTTGGATTGGAAATTCCTAAACCAAGCCACCATAAGTCCCCGCACCCGTGGATTCCCTCACGACGCCGGGCAGGTTGTACCCTTTTTGGAGTCCCGATATAGTTGGCCTAATACGTGGTGAGTGAGAGTCCCTAGTTGGCATTGGAGTTCAACTCATATTGAAACTAGGTTCCCCCCTTGTGTGAATCATTCCAAACTTTGCTAAAATTCATTAATTCACCAAGGTTTAAACAAATAAAAATCAAGGTAACCATTCCAACTTGTGTGTTTCTTTGCAAATTATTTGCACATTATTTGGATTGCATAATGGCTTACTTTGATAAACAAAACAACATGTTTAATTCAATTCATGAGGATGATCAACCTAGCACATCTTATAATCCTCAATTTCAACATGTTCATCAAAATTCTCACCATTCTTTCAAAGGGCCACGCCCTCATTCTTATGGTCATGCCCGACCCATGGGCAATGTCCAATCCAATGGTCCTTCAACTCAATTCCGAGCCACTACTCCCTCGGGATCCTCTCGTCCCAATGATGAGAAGGTCTCCCAGATCATTCATGCATTAGATCATCTTACCCCTCAACAGATCCAAGCTTTTAAGGCTGCCGTTGAGGGTACATCTCATGCATCTCTCCCTCCTTCCAATTCTATACGGGTGGCCCATCACCCACCTCCTTCCAATTCTATTCGGGTGGCCCATCACCCATCTCCCTCCAATTCTACACGGGTGGCCCATCACCCCCCTCCTCCTTCCAATCCTGATCGGGTAGCCCATTACCCATCTCCTCCTGTTCATTCTACTCGGGTGGCCCATCACCCGCCTCCTTCCATTCCCTCTCGATCACGGCCCCAAGGCCCATTTATTCATTACAATCCGGCCCATCCGGGTTCTTCTATGGGTCAGCCCATTGATTCCCCTCCACGGCCTTTTTATACGGCCCTTCCTCCTTCAAGGCCCTGCCAACCTTCTGTTGCTCAAGTCACACCCCTCCAACAATCTCTGCTTGATAAGATTACTTTGATGGAGGAACAAATAAAGAGGGTCACGGCTCCTCCTACTCCAGTCAATCCTCTCCATGCCGCTTTGGACGAGATTACAAAGATGGAGAATGAATGGAAAGACAGGATGGACGATTATGACTTCGGCATTCCAAGCGAGGAAGAGCCGGCAATTGAAGAATCTGAGGCAGTGTACGATGATGATGAAGCTCCGCAGGCACCCCTTTCGAGTTTCCTTAACTTTCCGTTTTCCCCATTTTCATTCGATGAACCTCCTACTCAGGATGAAACCATCCCCGATCCAATCCCTATTTATGAGACTAATTGGTGTTACGATGATGGGTCGATACTTCAATCACCCACACCGGTACATTGTAAGTCTCCTCCTATCCTTGACACCGCATACATTACACCTCCTCCTATTACACCATTAACCCACGCAACACTGGCCTCCCCCAAGCCTTCAACCATTAAACCTCCACCCGTTAAGCCATCTACCTCCACACCATTAGCCTCCGTCGAACCCATCATTAAACCTTCCCCAATCAGCCTCCCATTAGCCTCCACCTCGGCCTCCACTTCCCCAATTTCACCACCATTACCCTCCATTATGCCTTTAACCCCAAAACCCATACCTCCACCACATAGCCTTTCGCCTTTACCTATGGTTAATTCTGAGCAGGACCCACCACTTTTTTCACTCGAGCTAACCCCGACCGCTTGCAAGCAAAGGGAGAAACTCGATGTGTTTGAACCTCCGCCTCCATTTACGCCAACACCTCCCCTTATATCTCCACCATCCATGGAGCTTTCTGCCTCCGCTTCACCTCCCTCTACTACTCGGAATGGGGGGCCTTCTGCAAGCACAGGTGCCGAAGATAATCAAGAGCCGGGCAGCAAGGATTTGGCCGTGCCATTCAAGATGCAAGAATTCATTTGCCGGATGCCAATCCGGGTTATTGCGCCAATCACGGCCGAAGAAGCCAAGTCGTCGCCATGCCGGGCGTTGATGCCGTCTAAGGGCCGGGCAGGGCACCCCTTGTTCCAATTTTCGAATTCCGAATTCATTATTCCTTACAAGGGGCGAATGCCCATTTTGCTCAACTTTCCATATATACCACATTCAATGGGCAACACGATGCTTCCCGTTCCAACTCTCCAACTCTCTCCCGCTATTACTTTTCACCTTCCAAGGGAGTTGTTGTTTACCATTGAAGCTTCATCATGGGCTTATGCTTTGTCCATTAAGCCAATTGGCTATACTCTTTCACTGCCGTGGAGGGGCAGTTATTTTGGCACTAAGAGGCCTTCCACTCCTTTATCCACCCCATCCATATTCTTGTCTATCACATCTTTTCCATGGGCCATTCCCAGGGTTAGGAGGAGGATCTCGTCCTCTCGCCTTTCATATTCTCCATATTCTTTACATTTCATTGCATTCATGCATTCACAGCATTCATCACATCCATCATTTTGCATACAATTGCATCTCCTGCTTCCTGGGTTTCCAAACCCGTATCTTCCCCGCCTTCCGGCCCCGCCGGATATTCCGCATTCCCCATCTTATTCATATTCATCTTTTTGTCCACTCCCCTTGGGGCATCGCGTCCCCCTTCCTGCTATTTCCCTGGAACCTCCAGGAATTTTATCCCTCCTCTTTGGGCATCTCGCCCTTTCTGATTCTATTCCTCCGGAACCTCCGGACTTTCCCCTCGGGCATCGCGCCCCTTTCCATTCTCCTCCTCCGGAACCTCCGGACCTTTCTCTCAGGCACGACGCCCCTTTCAATCTTCTCCTTACTGATTTCATCCCTCCGGAACCTCCGGACCTTTCTCTCAGGCACGACGCCCCTTTCCATCTTCTCCTTACTGATTTCATCCCTCCGGAACCTCCGGATTCTCCACCTGATTGTCTCCGTCTTTTCCCCAGGCATCGCGCCCCTTTCTATTTGCTTCCTCCGGAACCTCCGGACTTTCCCCTCGGGCATCGCGCCCCCTTCCACCTCATTTCACCGGAACCTCCGGACCTTCTTGGGCATCGCGTCCCTCCTTCCATCATTCCTCCGGAACCTCCGGATTCTTCATCTGATTCTCTCTATCTTTTCCCCGGGCACGACGCCCCTTTCCATCTTCTCCTTCCTGATTTCATTCCTCCGGAACCTCCGGATTTTCCTCTCCTCCCTGGGCATCGCGTCCCTTTCCATTTACTTCCCCCGGAACCTCCGGACCCTCCATCTTTCTTCCGATTCATCTTTCTACTCCTCCGGGACATCACATCCTTCATTTTCTTCTTCCTTTTCCATCATCTTTTTCCCTATTTCTCCCCAGGGCATCGCATCCCTTCTTTCAATACTCCTCCGGAGCCTCCGGATTCCTCTTATCATGATTCTCCTCCTCTGCCTCCGGACCCTCCGGATCCACCTCTTTCTATCTACCAATTTCTTCTTCTGATTCCTCCTAATTCTGGGTCTGACCCAACTTCTTCCACATCCACGGCCTTGGGCATCTGCCCTTTCTCCCATTGTTTTAGAGGCTTTAGTCCTCACTCCACCTCCTAATTTTCCGCTTCTTTTGTAAACGGTTCCTTGTAATCATGGTCTCCGCGCCTTAATAAGGGAGTTCTAGCCCTTGTCTCTTTTCCTTTTCTCCTTATTCTGGTTTGGGCACCACTCATCCTTGTTAAGCCACTCCTAAAAATCCTTTGCTTCCAATCTTTTTTCTGCTAAAGAGGACAAATCCCATGATGATCAACCTCGCCTCTGACAGCTGCTTCTACAAAGGTTGCAAGGTAACATATTGGCGTAAGTACGCATTTTTAATGATATCATTTTCTCATTACTTCACGCATGATTTTCAAAATCAAGTGCTTCTTAACAAGATTAAGAGTGGTGTTTTAAAACCTTTATCTTAAGCTTTTGTTTAATTTAATCTCCTCAAAAGAGTCTTTAGGCTTGCTTTTGCAGCACTTTGGTTGATAAAGAACCCGCGCTGGGAATTCAACGTTCTCTCCCCGCTTGTTAAGAGTAACCCCTCGGTTGGGCATTCCACACACTTCACGGCGTCCTTAGCCGGCTCCTTGATAAAACATCGTTCCTACCTTGGCCATGCCATGAATTTCTGAAAGTCTTTTTCTCTTCTTTACTCGGCCGAATGCAGGTGCAAGAGGTTGACGGATGAGATGAGTAACTTTGGTAATCCCCAATACGAGAGGAGTCTCAAACAGGGGCAGTCTTGACCCAAAATCAAAATCAATATGAGTTTTTCATATGAATTTCATGATATACATCTCGCCAAAAAAGGGCTATTATGAAAATCAAATCAGAATTTTGATAATTGTAATTATGAATTATGGCATGACAAGAGTGGCAAAGTCCCCGCAGGGAAAACCCTGGTCGTATGCATGTCAAGGGTCTAAAAATCAAAGGCACAAAGTCCCGACACAACAGACTACCTCTTTGAGGGTTAAACCTTGGAAGGAATTTAAGTCCCGACATCTCCCATCCTACGTAAAGCTTATCCACAATTGTTCTTCTCTTCTCCCTCCAAAGATCGAATGTTTCTCAGGTATGGCCTTGGTAGGGGCACCGTTGATCAAAGGCGGTCGGTTATAGGACGCCACTTTCAATGCACACCCGGCTTTGGGCAGTTTTAAACAAAAAGGGAAGGAACGAGGACCCCCAATTAATGGTTTAAACACCCTTTGATGCTGCATTAGCTATGTCTAAACCAAAATCTAAAAAAAATTGAATATTGCAAAATCAAACAAAAAAATTGAATATTGCAAAATCAAACAAAAAATTGAATATTTCTTGTCCAAACTTCATAAAAATTTGAATATCTTCCTCAAAACTTCATAAAAATTTGAATGTCTTTTCCTAAAAACCACAAAAATTTGCATATTTATCAAAATCCATAAAAATTTAAATATATTTTCAAAACTCATAAAAATTTGCATATTTCAAAATCCAAAAAAAATTGCATTGTATTTTATTTCTAATGGTGTTTTGCAGGAACAACTTTGCAAGGACCAAGAGCACGGGATAAGTCCTATCTCCACTTGTCACTATCAATCTATTGATTTCTCCCGATATTCTCATGACATACCATCCTGGGCATCATTTTGATTATCATCTCCCTATATCATTCTTATTATCATATCTCCTGATTATCATCCTGATTATTCATCTCGAGATCTTTCAAACAACTCCTGCTGATTTCTCTTGATTAATTCTGCCACTGGGCATTATATCACTCTGAACATTCAACTCCAAATCTTGATTAGCCAAGTTGTCATCCTCATGACGAAACAACAAACAATGATGATTTGCAATACCATGATTTAATTTGTGTTATTCATGCCATACACATGTTATTGATGCTTCCATTCATGCTATGCTTGTTATGCTTAAATGCCTCATTCATTGCTTGTTATCTTCATTATATCTTGGTTAATGAAATTTTGAGCGCAGGATAAGAAGCTCTTGGTCCCATCGTCCGGGCATCATCATCCAAGCCCCACGGTGCCCGCACCTCATCTCTCAGTTCCCCCATACTTATTGCTTCACCATCTCCCTGTATGCATTCTACTTATGTTACATATGTTACTAGATTACATCAAGGACCTTGTGGCTTTGATAAATCTGGAATTTGAGTTCCCCTTCATCAAAAACGATGACGATTCCAGAGGCATCTTAGTCATACGGATAGGCCGTTGAGCCGTCCAAGACTGGGGACGATGGTTCCCTCTTTGCGAGTTGGTGCGCGGATAAACGGGCTTCGGCTTAGTATCAGCTCGCAGAATTGGTTTCTTGACCCAGTCTGGGCAGTTTAACAATATTATCCTTGATTATATTATATTTTCATTTGTTATTTTTCCTTTTAACCCAGCATGCATCCATGTAGGACTTTGAAACAATTGTTGAAAAATCATTTTGATAAGCTGATTTTGAGAGTTGAATTGATCTTAATCTTTTCCAGATATGAGATATTCCATGCCGAATTGAGTCCTCAGTTCATTTTGACGCTGTTCTGGGTCATTTTCTCGAAAGCTCCTTGTTTGGATTTTTATCATCTTATTTTCAAACTTTCCCCTTTGATCCACCTTGGCTGCAGCACGTCCACTGGCTGGTAACCGCTCCCCAATGGTGAAATCTATAAGTTTGTGACCTGAGGTACTTCCACCGCGCTGGAAGTTGATCATTCTCCCTCGTGCCCTCGTGCACATCTCCCCTTTTATCCAAACATTGTTGATTTCGTTGGATTTCCCGAGATTTGCTTCATCTCGAGCTTTTGATTTCATTTCTTATCCAGTGATGTTGATTGCGTGTCTCATCACACCTTGGCATCTACTTTTCAGTTTGCTACGCTCCCTTGCAAAGCAGACGCCAAGGCGGGGCAGCTGTAGACACGCCAAAATTGACGTTACTATGAGTACATCTCATATTGCCTTGTAATGCCCCAATTTGACCCTCAAATTAGTTCTATTTGAGTGGTTTTTCTCGCGTTTCTTGGATTTCTCCCTTTTTTCACCCTTTTCTTATTTTTTCCTATTTTTCCCTATTTTTCTGGATTTTTTTGGATTTTTTGGGCATTTTTCTCTATTTTTATGTATTTTTCATAAATAATGACTTGACATGGGGCGTCTTTTAAATAACGACTTATACATGGGCGTTTCTTAAAAAATTAACGACTATATTAAAGGGCGTCCATTCTTTGAATTTCCTATTTTTATGGATTTTTATGGAATTTTTTTGGAATTTTTCGAGAATTAACGCCTTAACCATGGACGTTATTTTTAATTGAAAAAGAATAAAAAAAATCAAAAAATGAATTCACGCCACATGTGAGGGCGTGACTTTCGAATTGAATATTTTAATATTATTTTTCAACCCCTTCCAGAGGTGATTTGGTGACCTTCCGGGTGTCAGAAAAATTTGCAAAAATAGTCGTTGGAATTAGGGCGACGAGATGCACTTTCACCTAAAAAATGAGAAAATAATATTGAGAAATGAAAAATAGTCCTATTTTGAACTTTTGAATTAACGTCCTAAGCTAAGTCGTGTTTTAAAAGACGCCTTCGGGTAGGTCGTCAATTCTATAATTGACGCCCTTACCCAGGTCGTGTTTCACTTTCGTTTCTTGCTCGAATGCGGCCTTTCCCCCAAGAGTCCTGCCTTGTTTGATCACCTTCCCGTTCTTATCCTTTCCCTATTGGACTCTTGCCATGCTTATCTTGTTTTGATCCTATTAATAGGGCTTGGCTGTTCCTGTTGGTGGCTTCTTCGGTTCTTCCGGATCCTCTGTTATTCTATTTTCTTTTATTTTATTTTCTTCTGTCTTCCGTTTTCTTCACCTTCCCCTTCTTCTTCTTCTTCTTCTTCTATTCTTCTTCTTTCTCCTTCTTCTTTCGATTATCTTCTTCTGTTCTTTCTCTTTTTCTGTTTTCTTCTTTCTTTTCTACAGGAACCGAAGGAAGGCTTTTGGCTAAGGAGGATTTCTACATCAACATCTTCATCCTTTTTGAAGATTTTCTCCCCATCAAGCATCAAAACCAAAGAGCACAATCAGATTTTTATTCTATCTCCCCCTTTTCTCTTATTTTCATTAGTTCATAGTGCATGCATCATTATTATTATATTGATTTTTTTCATACTCAATCACATTGAGATCTCCCCTTAGTGCACTCTTGCACTCTTTCCCCTTTTCCTATTCATATTTTTGCATCTTCATGCATTCATTCATCTCCCACACCCTTTTTGCATAGGGGTTTAAGGGCAACCACCCTTAAGGTGTGTTCTTCACCATGATTTCATGCTCATCTTTATTTAGGATTTGATGCTACACACCATGTTCTAATGCATATCTTTATTGGTGTCGTTGTCTTTCTTACAAGGGTAATTGATTGAAGACTCTCTTCGTCGGCCGGCCGATCTTGAAGAGAAAAGGAGTACTCACATCCCCGCACTTTCAAGGTATTCTTCGCGATCTCTCCCCTTCATTAATTGTTATATCTTTTGAGGCGTTCGCGTCTCTGGCGATCACAACCTCCTTTTAGCACCTCGTGCTATTTTATTGCTTTCATCATATCTATTGCTTTTTATATTTAAGTGGATTTTTAAAGAGATCTACAACATCGTGAAGAAATACATTTTTTTTTCTTTTCTCTCATTTATATATTTTTTTGTTATTTTTCTTGAAAAATGTGCCTTAGAGTGGGTCGTGATTCTTATAAAGACGCCCTAAAGGATGGCGTGAATTCGAAAAAGAATTTGATTTTTGAAAAAGAAACGACCTGCTCAAAGACGTTATTCCGAGGAAGACGACCTAATCTAGGACGTTAATTCCATAAAAAGCGCATTAGCCGAAGGCGTTAATTGAATTATTCTGCAAAAAGGGCTTCAAGGCTATCAAGACCATGAGTCTTACATAGTCACCATCTAAAATTCATTAACCTTTCTTGAGTAGTTAAAAGGGGGTTGACGTGACCATAATTGACTTGTATTCGAGATTTCGCACAATGCAATTTCTTAAGTCCGTCTTGACCATCCTGCCAGTTCGTGACCTTACCGCGTAGAAAGGATGGAAGAAACTATAAGGGAAGCCCATAAGGGATTCTGGAATGCTCAAGGCAAAGTTACCTCCCCTACCCCGTGCCTGTTGGGGTTCAGTCTTTGGCGTAGGGAAATTTGTTGCCCTTTTGCCCATTTATATTGCACGCATACGCCCAAGGTTTTCCTTGCGGGGACTTTGCCCTCTTGACATGCTTTTCTTTTCATAACTTGACTTTCACTTTGGAGTGGATTTGCATTGATGAAAATAAACCTAATTGTACTTGGGCTTTGTGGCATTTGCTCCCTTTTGGGCCCTGACTTCCACCTACTAGGGCGGCGGATAGGCTTGGTGTGTCTACCTCGAGGTCTCCCTTCCTCCCTTATGGGCCGAAGAAGAAAAAACGGGTATTGTCTTCACTTTTAGTCAGGTTTTTGACTTTCTATCGGATTTTGCACTGCTTGAGCTCAAGAATAAAGCGTGTAGTGTGTGCGGGAATCAACCCCCTTTTAAATTAACAAGACTGATGAATGAATTCTGAATTTTGACCTTTCGGACATTGATCCTTCGTGTGCCATGGCACCAATTTTGGAGAATCTCTCTTCTTCTTCTTTTTAATTTTTAAATCAAGGGTAGTATTTCTTAAGATGCAAACCATTCCAAGGGTGAGTTAACTCTTCCCCTTCAGCATTAATTAGTTTATAAGCATTGCCAGGATAAACGTCTTTTATAACAAATGGTCCTTCCCAATTGGGTTGGAGTTTTGAGCGGGGGCCACCCGGCCTTACAAAAATCCTCTTAATTACCATCTCACCGATTTTAAATTTTCTCTCAATTACTTTCTTTTGATAAAAACGTGAGAGCCTGTTTTGATAAACGCGCGCATGCTCAGCGGCGACCAGACGCTTCTCATCTAAGAGTTCCAATTGGGCCAGGAGTGAAACACGACGTTCATCAATAGAAAATTCCTTATCCAATTGTACTCGCAGAGAGGGAATAAGAATCTCATAAGGGACTATTGCCTCCATTCCATAAGTAAGGGCGAAAGGGGTTTGCCCAGTGGGTGTGCGAATGGAAGTGCGATAGGCCCAGAGAGCTTCAACTAATTTATCTGGCCAATCCGAAAATTTATTAGCCTCACACATCTTTTTGACAATTTTTATCAAAGTTTTGTTAGTTGCCTCTGCTTGGCCATTGCCCTGCGGATAATAGGGAGAAGAATGATGCAATGCAATGTTATACCTGTTACAGAGATCCTTGATTTTCTGAGAGATAAATTGGGGTCCATTGTCGGTGACGATGGTGCTCGGGATGCCGAACCTCGTGATGATGTTCTTCATTATGAATTTGCAGACTGTTGATACTTTGATCTCCACGTAAGCTTCTGCTTCCGCCCACTTGGTGAAGTACTCCGTTGCCGTGAGGATGAATGATTTTTGTTTGGTCAGGAGGTTCGAATCACCAAGAGGTCCAATGATATCAAAAGCCCACATGGAAAAAGGCCATGGGGAGGACGTGGGATGGAGTGAAGAAGCAGGAGAATGAATCTTGTTGGCGTTCAGTTGGCACTTAACACACCTTCGAACATAGATGGAACAATCCTCTTCTAGAGTTGGCCAATAGAAGCCTAGCCTAAGGATCTTCTTAGCTAGCATCTGGCTATTCACATGACCACCACACACTCCAGAATGCGCCTCTTCCACAACCTTCCACGATTCATCATCATCGAGGTATCTTAATAAAACACCGGTGAGCCCTCTTCTGTAGAGCAAACCTCCAACCAGAACATAACGTTGAGCCACTCTTCTAATTGCTTTCTTTTCTTCAGCAGTGGCTTCCTCAGGATAGGACTGATCATTACAATATCTGGCAATCTCATAATACCAAGGTTTTTCTTCGTCAGCCAATTCTTCTTCCCAGTTTAAAAGCATGACCTTCTTTTCTTTAAGAGCTTCCTTCAGCTTGACCTTCTTGAGCACCTGATCCCTAATCTCAAGGAAAGCACGATCCTTACTAGCTGGAGTGTCACGCTGATGAATCAAAGGGACATGAAAATCACGCTCAGGAGGGAAAACTAAAGCTGAAGCCAAAGAGGCAAGAGCATCAGCCAAGATGTTCTGGCTGCGAGGGACATGAACAAAGATCAATTTAGTGAAGAGTTTGGCATAAGCTGAAGCAAGTTCCTGGTAGGGTTTGAGCTTAGGATTGATAGTGCGGCACTTGACAAGCACCTGGCGCAGAATGAGCTGACTGTCACCGACAATTCTCAAATGAGTGACACCATATCGATGAGCGGTTTGAAGACCGGTCAAAAGAGCTTCATACTCAGCTATATTGTTGGTGACGGGGAAAGTGAGCCGAGCAGCAAATGGAATGGTGACCCCTTCTGGTGTTAAAAGAACCATGCCGATCCCTCTTCCTTGAGAATTTAGAGCTCCATCAAAATGTAATGTCCACATAGGATCATGGGGTTGATTGATGGACATTAGTTCTTCATCTGGAAACTCCGAATTGACAGGATCAAATCGGGGAAGAGGGTGGTGAGCAAGATGCTCGGTAATGGCATAACATTTGATAGCTTTTTGCTGAATGTAAGTGATGTCAAATTGAGAGAGGAAGCTTTGCCAGCGTGCTAATCGATCAGTGAGGACAGATTTTTCAAGGAGGAATTTAATTGGATTCATGCGAGCAATGAGGTGAACCTCATGAGCTAGAAAATAATGTTTTAACTTCTGAACTACCCAAACCAAAGCTGCACAAGTCTTCTTCATGGCTGAGTACCTCTGCTCACAGGGGTTAAGAAGCTTAGACAAGTAGTATGCTGCCCTCTCCTTACCTTCTTCATCCACTTGAGCCAAGACAGCACCTACGGAGTCATCCAGGACCGAAACATAAAGAATAAGTGGCTTGCCTGGAATTGGCGGCCTCAGGACAGGAGGATTGGCCAAATAATCCTTCAACCCGTCAAAGGCTGCCTGACACTTGTCATCTCAATTAAACTTGACTCCCGGTTTAGTAAGCTCGTAGAACGGCCTACATCTTTGTGAATGCTGGGAGACGAAGCGGCGAATGAATTGCAACCTCCCGATTAATCCTCGAACTTCCTTTAAATTCTTGGGAAGAGGCATATCTCTGATGGCCTTCGCCTTGTTGGGATCAACTTCTATTCCCCTCTTGCTGACAATAAATCCAAGTAACTTCCCTGAAGAAACGCCAAATACGCACTTTTTGGGGTTCATTTTCAGTTGATATTCTCGTGATCTCTGTAAAACCTTAGCCAGAACCCCAGGATGCTCAATCCTTGTCCTTGATTTTACAACCAGATCATCCACATACACCTCAATATAAATATGAATCATGTCATGAAAAATTACCATCATAGCCCTCTGGTAGGTGGCTCCAGCATTCTTAAGTCCAAAAGGCATGACCACATAGCAATAAGTATCCCATGGTGTAGTGAACGATGTTTTCTCTTGGTCTTCCTCAGCCAGACGAATTTGATTGTAACCTGAAAAGCCATCCATAAATGAAAGAGTCTCAAAACCTGCCGTGTTATCAATCAGAACATCAATATGAGGGAGAGGGAAGTCATCTTTAGGACACGCCCGGTTGAGGTCCCGGAAGTCTATGCAAATCCGAACTTTCCCATCTTTCTTCATAACCGGGACAATGTTAGCCACCCAATTGGGGTAGAGGACAACTCTAACAAATCTAGCCTTATGGAGCTTGTCGACCTCTTCTTTCATTTTTAAAGCCATATTAGGGTGGAAACGCCTCAACCGTTGTTTGATCGGAACAGACCCTGGCTTAAGTGTAAGACGATGTTCAACGAGCGCAGGGTCTAATCCCGGCATATCCTCATAACTCCAAGCAAACGTGTCCTTGTATTTTTGAAGAACCAAAATGAGCGCCTCCTCTTCGGAGGGCGGCAAATTCTTACTAATGAGGACAATCCTAGGGTCTTCCTCGGTATCCAGATTAATTTCTTTGGTAGGTTCTTCTACTGAGGCTGATGGTTCGTCAAATTTTCTTAAGCCACTAGCAAAGGCATCAGCCTCGTCCTCATATTCTTCATAACTTTCATCCCCCTCTTCAATAGGGTCTTCATCATTCATAATTTCATAAACGCCCAAACCCTCATAAGAAGTAATAGCATCTTCAAATTCTAACTCTGGTAGGATAATTGGATTTTCCACAAACTCAGAGATTGCTAAACAAGCTTGGCATCTGATAGCCAATTCTAATAAAAATCTGCGAGGAATCTCTTTACCCTTGGATTTCTTATGTGAATCTCCCCCATGAATTTTATTAGAAGAAGAGGAAGAAGAGGAGGAGCAACTAGCCTGATCAGAAAGAAGAGAAGGGGGTGAAAAAATGGATACAAAAGGTGATACAGAAGAAGACCCCTCGCCGGAGGGGGAAAATAGATCTATCAAGGAATCTTGAAAGAGCGGCCCCTGGGTCGGGACGCACTCGGGAAAGAGATAAGAAGTCTCCTCAACGGAGATGGAGGATTGGAAAGTTGAAATATCAACGTTTTTTTTTTCATTTTTATCTTTTTCTTCATTTTTATTTTCTTTTTCAAGGAGAAAGCAGTGTGATGGGAGAATAGCAAGAGGAGTGAAAATTGCAAGATTAGAGAAAGATTTAATCAATGATGGCCCATGGGGGGGCGAGATGGAGAGTTCAGAAAATCGCTCGAGGTGCGAGGGAGGAATTGTGAGAGCAACTTGGAGTGAATCTGGAGACAAGTTGATCATAATCGGAGGCGGTCTTGGGACATGACCAAACCAATGGGAATATAGAGAAGTAAGCACAGATGGATGCATGGAAGTGAGAGACAAGAGGCCAGCCCACAGCCTATCCACAGTGAAACCTTCTTCAAACAGAACATCCGGCTCTCCTGTATCAGTATAGTCACTCAGCAGCTGCCTCTTGTCTGTGATCACTGCTGGCATTTCAATCAATTCTTGTATGAGCGGCGGCCATTCCGGATCTGTCGGCATGAAGAGGCGGCTCAAAGAAATAGTAATGTCATTCATGTCGAATCACCTATACCAGTCACATTCTGGCTCACCCATTTTCCTTCTTTTGTCCGGCCTTAAAGACTCCAGTGCTTTGTAGGTAACCAGTGGGGCAATGTGACGAGTAAACTGTCTGGCGTGAACATCTTGATAGTCAAGCAATGAAGTAATTATGGTAGTCTGCTCATTATTCTGAACGCCACCAGTAACAAAATGTGTCTTCAGTGTCCAGGAGAGTGGCTGGCGATCAGTCTTCAAAGTAGAAGTCATAAATGCCCATGGCTCTTCTTCATTTTTGCTCGGCCTTTTATAGCCTAAACCGCCTCGTACAAGCAATTTTTGCGGCTTAATGGGCCTAATCCTGCCCTGACAGTTGGCACCCAAGCCTTTGCCATCTTGATACCCCATTTTTAACAGAATGTTCCAGCCAGGGGTATTAATCATGTTCTTTTCCTTCTTCCCCTTAGAAGGCAGGGGTGTCATAGCAACTGTGGTAACAATTTCAGATGGCATTGGCCGTGGACGGGGGACGTCCAGCACAGATAACAGTGGCTTATTGGCAGGCCAAATAGAAGGGACTGATGAAGTCGCATGAATATCTTCCTCTGGCAGAATCGGCATGCTGGTCACCTTGATAATACGGCCCTTGTGTGGGAATTTGAGACACTGGTGATTTGTAGAGGGCACCGCATCAAGTTGCTGGATATACGGGCGGCCAAGAATCCATTAAATGTTGGATCCATGTCTAAGATGTGAAAATCTGCTGTGATGGTGGCAGGACCCAAGCTAACTTTCAATGTGATCATGCCTAGAGGAGGCTTCTTTGTGTTGTCATATGCAGTGACCGTTATGGTGGACGGCCGAATCTGGCTTTCTGGTATGCCACATAACTTCAAGGTGCTCGGTGGCAAAACATTGATGGATGCCCCAGTGTCCACCAGACATTGCTTAACAGCCACCTTATTGATGTCGACTGTGATGCATAAGGCATATTTTCTTGCTGAGATTGGTGCCAGCTCGTGCTCATGAAAAGTAATTGCCGGCTGACTGCTAGCAGGTGTTAACACCGTGACTATCTGCTCAACTGGAATGTCTTCATTAACCATTACCTTCTGCAGATATTCCTTTAGAGCCAGCTGATGAGTGGTGGACCGTTTGATCAATTCCAGGATCGAAATTCTTGCCGGAGTCCGGTCCAAATGTTTTAACAAATCATATTCAGTGCCCGGTACAGACCCTTGTTCTTGCTCTTGCGGCCCCTGCATGGGCTCTAGCTCTCTTTGTGGAAAAATACGGTGGAAAATCCGCCCGCTGCGGAGCGGCGCCATGCCTTGTAGAGCCTCTATTGGGGAAAGTGAGGGAGGAGAATTAGAAGAAGAAGAAGAGGGAATGCCGGTGGCAATGTTCAACAACAGGGGTGCCCCCATAGGAGGCGTGGGAGTAATGTTTAGCAAAGATGCCCCCGTGGGAGGCGCAGGAGAGTGATTTGACGAAGATGCCCCCTCAGGGGGCGTGGAAGTAGAAAGGGATACCCGAATGCGAGGAGCATTGGCGGGTGGTCTAACAAGAAGAGATCTGGGTATGAGAGGTGGGGGAACTGATGGCGGAGGAACCCTTGCTGGTGTAGGAGTGGTAGAGGGTGTAGCGGGTGCTAGCGGTGAGCGAAGTAGGAGTGGCCTGGACGGCGGAGGTATAGAGTTGGTGGAAGGTGGGGTTCGTCGTGCGGTAGGTTGTGGAGGTGGCAAATAGGTAAGAAGAGAGCGGGCCGGCAAGGCCGTAGAACTGGTGGAGGTAGATGGGTTGACAGGGCGTAAAAGAGGACGTCCCGATAGGAGAGTAGAAGAAGAAGGAAGGGTGCGCAAAAGGCGCGGAGGTTGATTTTGATTCGGATCATGATGAAATGCCCCGACAAAGGCGTTTTCTTCGTGCCATCCCTGTCCTCTCTGCACTTCGTAGAGGGATGTGACAGGGTTCACATGCTGATTAGGGGCGTGCTCTGGCAATGGATTACGGACAATCCCCATATCATGCTGGGGTGCTGGAGCTTGCTGTGGTTGAACTTGTTGTGGAGCGGGTTGCTGAAGTTGTTGATTTTACTGTTGCCGAGAAGCCCTTTTTTCTTTCATAGCGGCTATGAATTGTCTCATCTCATCCCAATTGATGTCACCCTGGTCATTTAGATCGTAGATGTAATCTCTGAAGTGGAAGCAACGATCAAGGTTGTGACCAGGGCCGCGATGAAAAGCACAATAACGGGATGTGTCCACATTAGCGGGCCACACGGTTCTTTCCCTTGGCAAGGCGAGCAAGTTGGCGGCCATCAGAGCATTAAAAATATCGGGGAGACTTTCGGGAAGTGGAGGATAGTGGTCCCTTTTGGGGCCAAGTGGCGGTCTCCGTTGTTGTGGTTGGCCGTAGTTGGATGGTGGGGGCATTTGATGGTATTGTGGTGGAGCTGGAGGGTCTACGCGGGGGGCTTGGTTTTGCGTTGGATCGAAGGAGTGTTGAGGTGCGAATTGGTGTTGTGGAGTAGGGTTAAAATGAGAGTTCTGTCGTAGAGGCGGTGGTGGACGTGGGTTAGCTTGATGGTGGGGGTTGCCAACTGCGCCGACTTGCTCGTTTGTGACGGTGCCCTCAGTTCTGGGCCCGCTGTTAACATTGGTGGTTTTCTTAAACAGCCGAGGCTTTGGCTCAAACATACCCATAATGGGCGAATCCTTCATCTGTGTCTGGATGTAACGAGCCCTCTCATAGAGCTCTTCCATAGTAGTCAGCCGGTTCATGGCCAAAATATGGCGGAATTGAGGAGTTGCATTAGAAATAATCATCTTTACTTGCTCCTGTTCCGACAATGTATCTTTCAGCTTCTCGGCCATCGACTGCCATCTGTCAGCAAATATGATGAAGTCCTCCTCAGACTTCATTTTCTCTGCAACTAAATCTGTAACGGACAGAGAGGGTCCAACACGGTCTCTATACTTTTGCAAGAATTTCTTTTGGACAACATCGAAGTCACTGGCATCAGCTGGCTCCAAGGAATAAAACCATTCGAGGGCTGGCCCCTCCAGAGATCTTCTGAATAAATAGGCCAGAGAAGCCTTGTTGCCTTGCCAGAAGGAGGTCTCGTACATAAAATCCTTCAAATGAATGACCGGATTGCCAGTTCCATTGTACCGCCGAAAGTTCGGCATCTCAGACGGAGGAAGATGGAAAATTGGCAGAGTGGGGAGCGAGATTTCTGGTGCATTCTTGGCCGCAGTGACTTTCTTAAGCTGTTCTTCCATGTGGGCCATCTTCTGAAGTAGCAAAGCATTAGAGTCGGACTCAACTGGGGCCTGAACAAAAGAATGTGGTATAGGCGACTGTAGAATCTGAGGAGGTTGGGGGAATTGGTGCCTAACTGCAGAATAACTCGCCTGCTGGGCCGGTATGGCCGTGACAGGCGTTGGTGGGTGAGAGGGGGGTTTATGCAAGACCGCCTGGTCGTTAACGGGGTGATGGCCACTCTCGACCGGAGGGGGGTTGGAAGACGAAGAGGGAACAGACTTCCCTTTCAAGGCGGCCTGGACAGCTTGCCGCTGGGAATCATCCAACTGAGATAGTGCATTAATTAAGTCCGTGACATTGAAGGATGGAGAAGGGTTCCCCGAAGTGTTGGAGGGCAAAGTCTGAGAAGAGGTCACAACCTCTTGAGGAATGGTATCAACCACATGGATTTGAGGATGATGAGACTGAGGGTGAGGATAATTTCTCTCATAATAGATGGAATCCTGGAGAGGGGTCTCGTATTGACCAAAGACATTTTCGTCCTCATCATCATAAGAATACCCATAGCCTGCCATGTTGATGATCTTACCTGAACGGAGTTTCATGTTTTTAAGAGGAGAGACAATTTTATAAAGGCACTATCAAACAAACAACCACTCAATCCAAACAAGTCAAATCACCCAAGCAAGTGTATGCAACCAAGTTGAGATGAACGCAAGGTTTTAGTGTTCCACTTGAGATTAGAGTAGGTTGAATTGTTGAATAGTTCACTTATGTTTGCAATGTGAAACCTAGTTGATCCAAGTGTAACCTCCGGGTCAACTAGATTCTTTCTCTCTCCTCACCAACGATAGGTTCTCTAAACTCCGGGTACTTTGAGGGTACAACCAGCCCGGCATCCGTGAGGGAATCCACGGGTGCGGGGACTTATGGAGGTCTTGGAAAAGGGATTTCCAGTCCAAAGAGACGGAATGCTCAATGGAGGGTCGTCCCGATTCCAAGAGAGGTGTGTGAATCCTAGTGTAGAGAGAGGAGGTCTCTCGGCCAAATGCCACAATATGCAAAGTAATATGATCAAATCAAAGCAATATAGGCAAGCAATATGACAACCAAACAAACTATCACAGACAGCAGCAGGAAGCAAGGTTCTGTAAAACGCAGGAAAGAGATGACCCGGGGCAGGTCGCTATCAACCAAAGCAACGACAGGGTCACTGTCGTGAATCACTGCGAGAGGCTATGAGCCAGCAGCGAGAAACAGAAACACGCCTCTGGTAGAGGCGCGAAATCTTAAAGGGACGCCTCTGTGTGCGGGCGTCAAATCTGAGGAAGCGCCTGTGTGGTGAGGCGCTATGTAATAAAGAACGCCCTGGGGCAGGGCGTGAATTCACAGGCAGCGTGATTAAAGCAGTAAGATGATGTAAAGACGTCTTGACGGTAGACGTAACATAAAAATAGGACGCCCTAGATGAAGGCGTTAGTAAAATAAACACGCCCCCGTAAAGGGCGTTAAAACAAAAAGCTCCCTCGTGGAAGGCGTTAATTCAGAGAAATATGCAAACGCAAGCTGGCTGATCCCGGAGTGTGCAGTGTGCACAGTGGAGGGTGCCCGAGGGACACAAAGGAAAAGGTACCGAGGGTTCCAAGGGAAAAAGGGCACGCGTGGGTGCCAAAGGGGAAAGGGCACGCGAGGGTGCCGAGGGGAAAGAGCACGCGAGGGTGCCGAGGGGAAAGGGCACGCGAGGGTGCCAATGGAGATGGTAATCAAAAAGAAAACAGTGGAAGTCCCACCGTGATCGCCAATTTGTGGATGGGCAAAAATCCCACACAATCACAAGAGAATAAATTATGTGAAAAACATGGAGAATATTGATGATTAATGCATAAATAAGGGGGAAGAAAAGCTTGCACGTGGTGCAAATATGGAGATGTGATCGCCAGAGGGGTTGCCTCAATAATAGTAAAAAGAGATCGCGAATACCTGGTGAAGATTGGAACGCGGGATGATGTGAAGTTCCTTCCTCCTTCTTCAATCGGCCGGCCGATGAGAAGGGTTCTCCTTTTAATTACCTTGCAAAAAAGACAATGAAACAAAGCAAAAGATGGGATTCAGCCAACGTGCAGTAATATCAATCCAAATAAAACATGTGATGATGAAAAGAAATCAACATGCGCACCTTATTGTTTTGGTTTTAAAACCCCTAAAGAGGAACTAGGGAGAGAGGAGATATGTGATAAAACTAGTGCAAAGTGAAAAGAAAAAATACTGACGATGGAATTGATGCAGACGCAAAAGAAGAAAATAGTGGATGAAGACAAATCAACACAAACAAAAGAAAGCCCAGCTGTCCCTGTCGACAGTAAAGGGAACCAAGAAGACACGGTTGACCGGATGAAGAAGGAGCAGAGGAAGCCGAAGTCTTCCTATCAAGCACACGACAATAAGGAAGCAGAGGAAGCCGTCAATCCTCTCAACCTCTTGAATGTTTCTAATCTCTTCAACCTCTAAAAACGTCAACCTCTGCCTCGATCGACCAGATCATGATTTTATAGGATTTCAGTGGGAGATCAGCTCGAGTTTGGTAAGATAAGGATAGGCAATGTTCAAAGAAGGCAGGACTCTACCTCCAATTCGAGCAAGGAGACTATTGAAGGCAGGACTCTATACAGGAAAGAGGAGTTAAAGCAGGACACGAAAGGTGAAACATGACCTTGCGAAGGGCGTCAAATCAAGAATTGACGACCTACACCAAGACGTTACTCAAAACACGACCTCTACCAAGGGCGTCACTTCTTGGATTTAATTTTGGTAATAAAACTTACTTTATTTGAAAATTATGAGAACACGCCTACGATTGAGGCGTTAATTTAAAAAAAACGCCCTGAGGAAGGACGTTAACCAATAATTGAATTGATTTTGAATTTACTTTAAAACCGGATAATACCAGGAATTGACGCCCTGACATTTAGTCGTCCTTTCTTGAGAAAACGCCCTAGATAAGGTCGCCATTTAAATAATGCCCCTCTTCAGGTCGCGAATCATAAAAATGCAAAAATAAATCAAAACTACACACAAGAAAATAGAAAAACTTCATATTATGAATATATTAAAGTTCACTTGGGGCATCATCATAGTGACATGAGATTTGATCAACATAGCGTCATTTTTGGCGTGTCTACAATGCTGTTAATTTCCATTAATTTCCATGCTTTTAATTATTTCAAATATTTTTCCACGAATTTGTTTCGCATGCCGTTATTTTTATTTCATTTTCTGAAAACCATGAAAACAACGCCCCCCACCAGGGCATTAATTCAGTGAAAGGCGACCAAACCAGCGGGCGTCAAATCATTAATTTCAAAAAATATTATGAGGCCCCAAAACTCCCATTTGAGAACAACGTCCCACACAGGGGCGTGACTTAAGCAAAAGACGACCCTGGGATGGGCGTCTCCTAAAAAAAAATCTTTAAGAAATTAGAAATTAACCACCAAACCACGCCCAACTCAGAGGCGTTTCTTAGATAAACAGCGACCTGGGGTAGGTCGTGAATTCAAAGCACACCTAAGAACCACGCCCCTCCCAGGGGCGCCAATTGAACAAGCCACGACCTGAGGATGGTCGCTAATTAAACCTAAACATCAACATTTCAACCCAAGGTAATCAAATGAATTTCCACATGAATAATCAAAACAATTAAGCCAAAAATTCTTTCTCTATGCATGCAGGGGTTGATGAGGACGCGCATCTCCTGGGTCATGGTCCGGGCAGCATACTACGGCCTCCCTGAGTTCCAGAGAGCAAGGGTAGACGCCATGGGGTTCGGGGCCTTCCTATCCATAGAGCCAGTTAGACCAGACCTACCACTTATCCAAGTTCTACGGGAGAGATGGGACAGGACTAGCCAGGCATTCCTGATGCCATGGGGGCATATGGTCCCTACCCTGGAGGACGTAGCTAGGATCACCGGGTTGAGGGAAGACGGGGAGGCTGTGAGTGGGATTACCTACCCTGACTACACGGAGTTCGCCCAGAGACTGCTAGGGCTAGAGATGGTCTACGAGACACCTAGCGAGTGTAGGATTATCTTCCGCACAGACCTGACTTCGGTGATGGGCTTAGGGGATGCTAGGCATAGGTCCGGGGAAACCCTAGAGCAGTTTTCACAGAGGTTGATAGACGGGGCTAGGGCGGTCTACTGCCAGGACCCGGCTGACAGGGAGAGAGCAGACCTTGACTTGAGGAGGTTCCTGCTACTGCTACTGGGGAGGCTATTGCTGGGGACGAAGGGCGACGTCATCAACTGCCGATTCCTGGGCATTCTCGAGGACTTGGAGGCAGTTGGCAGCTACACCTGGGGAGCGGCACTACTGGCGCACTTGATGGCTGACCTGTCCACAGGGACAGGGCGAGAGACGACCGTTAGTGGCTTCTCACCTTTTCTTCAGGTATGCATTTTTCTCTTTTTCTTTTCTTTTCTTTTTTTTCCTTTTATTATACATGTGAATGCCTCACTAATGTAGTGCATGGATGCAGGTTTGGAGCCACCTATACATGCCGATGGGGCGCGTCGACCCACGGCCTGGAGGTGAGGGAGCTTTCCCTCTAGCGCGGCGCTGGCTGTCGGTGGTGTTCGGGGCCCCACTGGGCTACGAGTTGTGGGTTCTACGGAGAGAGTTCCGCGACTTCCCTCCCTCGCTGGTGTGATGAATGTTACGCATCTTTCTTTTGCATTTATTTGAATTTATTATGATGATGATGAAATGATGATGATATGCATGTTTATGAATGCAGGTGCAGTGGAAACCATATGAGGGGATGATAGACGAGGGCCAGCCTTGGGTCGTAGCGGGGCTACCTCGCTTTGAGCATGAGCTGTGGGTCCACTGCTTGAGCGAGATCGAGCCGTTATGGCTTAGGCTAGTGATGAGGACCCTAGGCCTACACCAGGAGTGGATTGAGGTAGGGGAGACACGTGACATCGGGAAGAAGACATGCGGTCGTACAAAGGTGACCGACTGGAGGGTACGGTTCGAGGAGCAGTACGCCGACTGGCGGCGAGGCGGGATCCAAGTCACCTCCCATGCGACCGACAGCTCCGAGTACCTCCGACGCTACTGGGAGGTTTACGCCGGACGACCTCAGATGAAGGTCCTAGGGGTATGTATGAATGCAATTATTTCTAAATTAAATGCAAATGCTTATGAGGCTATCATGTGACTAATATGTAATGTATGCAGGATGCACGAGACATAGCGGCGATGGATGCCCAGGCCCATCTACACAGCCTGGAGGACCAGCTAGCCGCCACGCGGGCAGACCTAGAGACCCTGGTGAGTGTTTAAATTATTTCTATATGCAAATGTATTTTTTTTGTTGAATTATTGATGATTAGCCACTGACGATTTCAATGAATGCAGCGTGCCCAGCAGGGAGCAGTGAGGAGAGACCCAGGGGAGGCCTCCAGCTCGAGGGGGCCCAGTGCAGAGGTGACTGCACTGGTAGAGCAGCTAGCTGGAGCGACCGCACGAGTCGAGGCAGCAGAGCGCGACCTCGCTTCACGGGTAAATTCCAAAACACAAATCCATTTAAAAATTGATCATATAATTGTGCACTAATGAAACTTCATTTTACAGACTGAGGAGCTTTGAGCCGCTCTTGCCTGCGTCTGCGAGGGACAGCAGGCGATGACAGCCCAGGTGAGTGCTTTACCTTCCGTCATTCATGGCTTATTTCCTGAATTATTGAACTGTAGAACTGATGATTTATTTACCTGTTTGCAGACCAGGCAGTTACAGGCGGCACGTACCCAGGCTGCCCAGGCCGGGACAGAGCTGGCGATCCGCGAGCAGCGGATTACGGAGCTGGAGCGATCCCTGAGACGACGGGAGGAGTTGCCTCAGGACGTAGCAGAGCTGCGAGTGGCCCTTGAGCTGGAGCGGTGAGAGCGTGCTCGAGAGCGGGAGGAGCACTTGGCGGATCGTGCCCGTCACCACGAGCTACAGCAGTCAGAGCGTGCCCGGTACCAGGAGTTGGAGCAATCAGAGCGTGCCCGGTACCAGGAGCTGGTGATAGCACATGAGCGTGAGCTGGCAGACTCGAGGACGCAGCTTGTCCTTGTTCAGGAGCGGCTACGAGTTGCCGAGGAGCGTCTCCAGCGAGGGCGTGAGCGAGCTCGTGCCGCGGGGTACTCCTTCACTAGCTCCACTTTCGTAGCGGGTTCTTCTCTTCGAGAGAGGAGCGAGGCAGGGGGCCAGGCTCGAGTTCCAGCTTCTTCTCGGGGGCCCATGCCCCCTCCACCAGCGCCACCTCGGGATGGAGAGGACGAGGTAGAGAGTAGGAGAGAGGAGGGGGGAGGTGAGAGCTGAGAGAGACTTACTTGTACTTTCCCACCCTCACACCTGTACATGATAGACATGAGATATATATATACATATATATATGAGATCTGAGCTTTTGTTTACCTGAGCACTTTGTGTAGTTGTGGACTTGTGTTTGTGTACTTTTCTCTTTCCACATTCTTCATTTTTGCTTTGCTTTGCCCTGCTCCTACAACTGTAATCCACACTGGACAAACAAGTTAATTCATCTGTTCGACTTGGCCCCTTGCTCCATAAGCAAGGGGTATCAATATTTTGACCTTAATGACGGGTCAAGGGGCCAAGCCTTTAATTAAATAAGGTAAATGAAATAACTGATAACGGGGAGATGCAACATGCAAGCACGCATATGCAAACCATAAATAAAGATGCCCATGCAGAAATGCAAGCATACTTGGAGAATGCATTTTTTTTTCTTTTTCTTTCTTTTATATATTTTTTTTGTTATTTTCTAAAAAACGCGCCTTAGAGTAGGTCGTGATTCACATAAAAGACGCCCTAGAGGACGGCGTGAAAAAGGGAATTTGATTTTTTGAGAAAGTAACGACCTGCGCAGGGATGTTATTTTTAAAGAGACGACCCAAACAAAGGCGTTAAATAATTTTAACGCGCCTTAGACAAAGGCGTTAATTGAATTTATTCTGCAAAAATGGGTTCACAAGGCTATCAAGACCACGGGTCCTACACGGTCACCCTCTAAAATTCATTAACCTTTCTTGAGTAATTAAAAGAGAGTCGACGTGATCATGGTTGACTCATATTCGAGATTTCGTACAGTGTAGTTTCCTAAGTCCGTCTTGACCATCCTGCGAGTTTGTGACTTACCACATAGAAAGGATGGAAGAAAATGTAAGGGAAGCCCATAAGAGATTCTGAGATACTCGAGGTAAAGTTACCTCCCCTATCCTATGCCTGTTGGGGTTCGGTCTTTGGCGTAGGGAAATTTAGTTACCTTTTTGCCTCTTTTATATTGCACGCATACGCCCAATGTTTTCCTTGCGGGGACTTTGCCCTCTTGACATACTTTTCTTTTCACCATTTGACTTTCATTTTGAAATTGACTTGCATTGACGAACAACCTAATTGTACTTGGGCTTTTGTGGCATTTGCTCCCTTTTGGGCCCTGACTTCCACCTACTAGGGCGGCGGATGGGCTTGGCGTGTCTACCCCGAGGTCTCCCTTCCTCTCTTATGGGCCGAAGAAGAAAAGAACGGGTATTGTCTTTCACCTTTAGTCAGGTTTTGACTTCCCATCGGATTTTGCACTGCTTGAGTTCAAGAATAAAGCGTGTAGTGTGTGCGGGTGTCGACCCAATTTTAGTTTAACAAGACTGATGAATGAATTCTGAATTTTGACCTTTCGGACCTTGATCCTTCGTGTGCCATGGCACCAATTTTGAAAGCTTTTCATTTTTTTTGTTTGCTTTTTGGAATTTCTATTTTTTTTGGATTTTGGTTTTTGGAAATATTCCATTTTTTTTTGGATTTTTGAATCAATTTTCATTTTTTTTGAAAATATTCTATATATATATATATTTTTAGATTTTTGAATCAAGGGTAGTATTTCTTAAGATACAAACCATTCCAAGGATGAGTTAACTCTTCTCCTTCAGCATTAATCAGTTTATAAGCATTGGCTGGATAAACCTCTTTTATGACGAACGGTCCTTCCCAGTTTGGTTGGAGTTTTGAGCGGGGCCCACCGGGTTTTACGAAAATTCTCTTGATTACCATTTCACCAATTTTGAATTTTCTCTCAATTACTTTCTTTTGATAAAAACGTGAGAGCCTGTTTTGATAAACGCGCGCATGCTCAGTGGCGACCAGACGCTTCTCATCTAGGAGTTCCAATTGAGCAAGGAGTGAATCACGACGCTCATCGATAGAGAGTTCCTTGTCAAATTATACTCTCAGAGAGGGAATGAGAATCTCATAAGGGACTACCGCCTCCATTCCATAAGAAAGGGCGAAAGGGGTTTGTCCAGTGGGGGTACGAATGGAAGTACGATAGGCCCAAAGAGCTTCAACTAGCTTGTCTGGGCAATCCGAAAATTTATTAGCCTCACACGTCTTTTTAACAATTTTGATCAAAGTTTTATTAGTTGCCTCTGCTTGGCCATTGCCCTGCGGATAATAGGGAGAAGAATGATGCAATGCAATGTTATACCTGTTGCAGAGATCCTTGAGCTCTTGAGAGATGAATTGAGGTCCATTGTCGGTGACGATGGTGCTTGGAATACCGAACCTCGTGATGATGTTCTTCATTATGAACTTGCAGACAGTCGATGCTTTAATATCCACGTAAGCTTCTGCTTCCGCCCACTTGGTGAAGTACTCTGTTGCCGTAAGGATGAACGACTTTTGTTTTGTCAGAAGGTTTGAATCACCAAGAGGTCCAATGATATCAAAAGCCCACATGGAGAAAGGCCATGGGGAGGACATAGGATGGAGTGAAGAAGCAGGAGAATGAATTTTGTCGGCGTGCAGCTGGCACTTAACACACCTTCGAACATAGATAGAACAATCCTCTTCTAGAGTGGGCCAATAGAAACCTAGCCTAAGAATCTTCTTAGCTAGCATCTGGCTGTTCACATGACCACCACACACTCTTGAATGTGCCTCTTCCATAACTTTCCAAGATTCATCATCATCGAGGCATCTTAATAAAACACCTGTGAGCCCTCTTCTGTAGAGCACACCTCCAACCAAGACATAACGCTGAGCCACTCTTCTGATCGCCTTCTTTTCTTCCACAGTGGCTTCCTCGGGGTAGGACTGATCATTGCAATACCTGGCAATCTCATAATACCAAGGTTTTTCTTCGTCAGCCAGCTCTTCTTGCCAATCTAATAACATGACCTCTATGCCTTTAAGAGCTTCCCTCTGCTTGACCTTTTTGAGCACTTGATCCCTAATATCAAGGAATGCACGATCCTTAATAGCTGGAGTGTCGCGCTGATGAATCAGAGGAACATGAAAATCACGCTCAGGAGGGAAGACTAAAGCAGAAGCTAAAGAGGCAAGGGCGTCAGCCAAGATGTTCTGGCTACGAGGGACATGAACGAAGATCAACTTAGTGAAGAGTTTGGCATAAGCTGAAGCAAGCTCCTAGTAGGGTTTGAGTTTGGGATTGATAGTGCGGCATTTGACAAGCACCTGGCATAGAATAAGCTGACTATCACCAACAATTCGCAAGTGAGTGACACCATATTGATGAGCGGTTTGAAGACCGGCCAAAAGAGCTTCATACTCAGCTATATTGTTGGTGACAGGGAAAGTGATCCGAGCAGCAAATGGGATAGTGACCCCTTCTGGTGTTAAAAGAACCATGCCGATCCCTCTTCCTTGGAAATTTAGAGCTCCATCGAAATGTAATGTCCACATAGGATCCTGGGGCTGATTAATGGACATCAGTTCTTCATCTGGAAACTCTGAATTGACAAGATCAAATCGGGGGAGAGGGTGATGAGCAAGGTGTTCGGCAATGGCGTAGCCTTTGATAGCTTTCTGTTGAATGTAAGTGATGTCAAATTGGGAGAGGAAGCTTTGCCAGCGTGCTAATCGATCAGTGAGGATAGATTTTTCAAGGAGGAATTTAATTGGATTCATGCGAGCAATGAGGTGAACCTCGTGAGCTAATAAATAGTGTTTTAATTTCTGGACTACCCAGACTAAAGCAACGCAAGTCTTCTCTATGGCTGAGTACCTCTACTCACAAGGGTTTAGAAGTTTAGACAAATAGTATGCTGCCCTTTCCTTCCCTTCTTCATCCACTTGAGCTAGGACAGCACCTACAGAGTCATCCAGGATAGAAACATAGAGAATAAGTGGTTTGCCTGGAATCGACGGCCTTAGGACAGGAGGATTGGCCAAATAATCCTTCAATCCGTCAAAAGCTGTCTGACACTTGTCATCCCAATTAAACTTGACTCCCGGCTTAGTAAGCTCGTAGAACGGCCTGCATCGTTGTGAGTGTTGGGAGACGAAGCGGCGAATAAATTGCAACCTCCCGATTAATCCTCGAACTTCCTTCAAATTCTTGGGAGGAGGCATATCTCTGATGGCCTTTGCCTTGTTGGGATCAACTTCAATTCCCCTTTTGCTAACAATAAATCCAAGCAACTTCCCTGATGATACACCAAATACACACTTCTTGGGGTTCATTTTCAATTGATACTCTCGCGATCTTTGCAAGACCTTAGCTAGAACCCCAGGATGCTCAATCCTTATCCTTGATTTCACTACCAGGTCATCCACATACACTTCAATATAAATATGAATCATGTCATGAAAAATCGCCATCATAGCCCTCTGATAGGTAGCTCCAGCATTCTTGAGTCCAAAGGGCATGACGACATAACAATATGTACCCCATGGTGTAGTGAATGATGTTTTCTCCTGATCTTCTTCAGCCAGGCGAATCTGATTGTAACCTGAAAAATCGTCCATGAAAGAGAGAGTCTCAAATCCTGCCGTATTATCAATCAGAACATCGATATGAGGGAGGAGGAAGTCATCTTTAGGACACGCACGGTTGAGATCCCGGAAGTCTATACAAATCCGAACTTTGCCATCTTTCTTCATAACCGGGACGATGTTAGCCACCCAGTTGGGGTAGAGGACAACTCTAACAAACCTAGCCTTATGAAACTTGTCGACCTCTTCTTTCATCTTTAAAGCCATGTTAGGGTGGAAATGTGTCAACCGTTGTTTGATCGGGACAGACCCTGGCTTAAGTGTAAGCCGATGTTCAACGAGCGCAGGGTCTAATCCAGGCATATCCTCATAACTCCACGCAAACGTGTCCTTGTATTCTTGAGGTACCAAAATAAGCGCCTCCTCTTCGGAGGGCGGCAAATTCTTGCTGATGAGGACAATCCTAGGGTCTTCCTCGGTACCCAAATTAACTTCTTTGGTAGGCTCTTCTACTGAGGCTGATGGTTCGTCGAATCTTCTCATGCCACTGGCAAAGGCATCAGCCTCGTCCTCATATTCTTCATAACTTTCATCCCCCTCTTCAATAGGGTCTTCATCATTCATGATTTCGTAGACACCTAAACCCTCATAAGAAACATTAGCATCCTCATATTCCAACTCTGGCAGGATAATCGGATTCTCCACGAATTCAGGAAGGGCTAAACAAGCCTGGCACCTTCTGGCTAGCTCCAACAAAAATCTACGCGGAATCTGCCTACCCTTGGATTTCTTGTGAAGATCTACCCTAAGAATTTTATTAGAAGAAGAAGAACAACTAGCTTGATTGAAATAAGCTGGAAAAGAGGAAGGAGGTGAAAAAGTGGATACAAAAGGAGATACAGATGGAGACCCCTCACCAGAGGGGAAGAAAGGATTTATCAATGAATCATGGAAGAGTGGCCCCTAGGTCGGGACACACTCGGAAAAGAGATAAGAAGTCTCCTCAACGGAGATGGAGGGTTGGAAAATTGGGATTTTGGCATTTTTTTTTCATTTTTATCTTTATCCTTATTTTTATTTTTTTTTTCCAGAAGAAAACATTGTGAAGGGAGAATAACAGGAGGAGTGGAGATTGAAAGCTTGGAGAAAGATTGAATTAGAGATGACCCGCGTGGGGGTGTGATGGAGAGTTTGGAGAATTCCTCGAGGAGCAAAGGAGGAATCGGGAGAGAAATCTACAGTGAATCTAGAGAAAAGCTGACCAGAATTGGCGGCGGTCTCGGCACGCGAGAGAACAATTGAGAATGCAGGGAAGCTAGAAGAGACGGATGCATAGAAGTGAAGGAAAAGAGGCCGGCCCACAGCCTGTCTATTGTAAATCCTTCTTCATATGGAACATCTGGCTCTCCAGTGTCCGTATAATCACTCAGCAACTGCCTCTTATCTGTAATCGCGGCCGGCATTTTAATCAATTCATGTATTAGTGGCGGCCATTCCGGATCAGTCGGCATAAAGAGACGGCTCAAAGCAATAGTAATATCATACATATCGAACCATCTGTACCAATCACATTCTGGATCATCCATTTTCCTTCTTTTATCTGGCCTTAAAGATTCCAGGGCTTTATATGTGACCAACGGAGCTATATGACGAGCAAACTGTCTAGCATGAACATCCTGGCAATCCAGCATGGAAGTGATTATTGTAGTTTGCTCATTATTCTGAAAGCCACCTGTGACAAAATGTGTCTGCAACGTCCAGGTAAGCGGCTGGCGATCTATTTTCAAGGTAGATGTCATAATTGCCCACTGTTCATCTTCATTTTTGCCTGGCCCTTTGTAGCCCAAACCACCTCTTGCAATCAATTTCTGAGGCTTTACAGGCCTAATCCTGCCTTGACAATTGGCACCCAGACCTTTGCCATTTTGATACCCCATTTTCATTAAAATGTTCCAGCCATGGGTGTTCATCACCGTTTTCTTCTTCTTCCCCTTGGACGGCAGGGGTGTCATAGCAACTGTTGTGATAGTCTCGGATGGCATCGACTGTGGGCGAGGGACGTCCAATACAGATAACAATGGCTTATTGGCAGGCCAAATAGAAGGAACTGATGAAGCCACATGAATATCCTCCTCTGGCAAAATTGGCATACTGGTGACTTTAACAATGCGGCCCTTGTGTGGAAATTTAAGGCATTGGTGATTTGTTGAGGGCACTGCATCGAGTTGCTGGATGTAGGGGCGGCCAAGAATGCCATTAAATGTTGGATCCATGTCCAAAATATGAAAATCAGCTGTGATTGTTGCTGGACCCAAGCTTACTTTTAGTGTTATCATGCCTAGAGGAGGCTTCTTCGTGTTATCATATGCAGTGACCGTTATGGTGGACGGCCGAATTAGATTCTCGAGAATGCCGCACATCTTCAAAGTGCTAGGCGGCAAGACATTGATGAATGCCCCAGTGTCCACCAAACACTGTTGTACAGCCACTTTATTGATATCAACTGTGATGCATAGAGCATATTTTCTTGCTGAGATTGGTGCCAACTCATGCTCATAAAAAGTGATTGCTGGTTGACTGCCAGTAGGTGTTAAGACTGCGGTTATCTGCTCGACCGGAATGTCCTCATTGACCATGACTTTCTGTAGATATTCCTTTAGAGCCATTTGATGAGTGGTCGACCTCTTGATTAGTTCTAGAATTGAAATTCTTGCCGGAGTCTGGTCCAAATGCTTTAACAAGTCGTATTCTGTGCCTGGTATGGACTCCTGTTCTTGTTCCTGTTCTTGCGGCCCCTGCGCGGGCTCTAACCCTCTCTGTGGAAAAATGCGGTGGAACATCCGTCCACTGCGGAGCGGCGCCATGCCTTGACGTGCCTCTGTCGGGGCAAGTGTGGGAGGAGGGTTAGAAGAAGAAGAGGGTGTGTTAGTGTTGATAAGCGGGGGAGGAGTGTTTTAAGAAGGATCCCCCACAGGGGGTGTTGATGAAGAGTTCAATAAAGATGCCCCTGTAGGAGGCGTAGGAGTAGAAAGGGATACCCGAATGCGGGGGGAATTGGTGGGTGGAACAAGGAGAGATCTGGGCATAAAAGGTGGGGGAGCCGATGGTGGAGGGATCCCTGCCGGTGGAGGAGTAGTGGTGGTGGGTGCAATGGGCGTTGGCGACGGGCGGTTAAGGAGTGGCCTAGATGGCAGTGGTGAAGGGTTGGTGGTGGATGGGGTTTGTTGTGGTGTAGGTTGCGGAGGTGGTAAGCGGGTAAGAAGGGGGCGAACCGGAAAGGTTGGAAAATAAGTGGGGGTAGGTGGATTAACGGTGCGCAGAAGGGATCGGCTCAATTGGGTGGTAGAAGAAGAAGAAAGGGTGCGCAAGAGGCGCAGAGGTTGGTTTTGATTGTGATCAAATGCCCCGACAGAGGTGTTTTCTTCATGCCACCCCTGCCCTCTCTCCACCTCAGGGAGAGACGTGACAGGGTTTACGTGCTGGTTTGGCGGGTGCTCCGGCAGTGGATTGTGGACAATCCCCATATCCTGCTGAGGCGCTGGAGCTTGTTGTTGCTGCAGTGGAGCTGGTTGCTGTGGCTGCTGAGCCTGTTGCTGCCGAGGAGGCCTTCTTTCTTTCATGGTGGCAATAAACTGCCTCATCTCATCCCAGTTGATGCTGCCCTGGTCATTTAGATCATAAATATAATCTCTGAAGTGAAAGCAACGATCAAGGTTGTGACCAGGTGCGCGATGGAAAGCGCAGTAACGGGATGTGTCAACATTAGCGGGCCACGCTGTTCTTTCCCTTGGTAACATGAGCAAGTTGGCGGCCATTAAGGCGTTGAAAATATCCGGGAGACTTTCTGGCAGTGGAGGGTAGTGGGCTCTCTTGGGGCCAAGTGGTGGTCTCTGTTGTTGTTGTTGGCCATAGGTGGTAGGTGGTGGTACCTGGTGGTACTGTTGCGGAGCTGGAGGGTTAGCGCGGGGTGCTTGGTTTTGCGATGGAGCAAAGGAATGTTGGGGTGCGAATTGGTGTTGTGGAGTGGAGTTGAAGTGGGGGTTTTGTGGTGGAGGTGGGTTAGGTCGTGGGTTAGATTGATGGTGGGGGTGGCCAACTACACCAACCTGCTCGTTTGCAATTGTGCCCTCGGTCGTGGGCCCGCTGTTGTTGACATTTGTACTTTTCTTAAATAGCCGTGGCTTCGGCTCAAACATGCCCATAATGGGCGAATCCTTCATCTGTGTCTGAATATAACGAGCTCTTTCATAGAGTTCTTCCATGGTTGTTAATCTGTTCATGGCCAGTATGTGCCGGAACTGAGGAGTTGCATTGGAAATTATCATCTTAACTTGTTCTTGTTCCGCCAAAGTGTCTTTCAACTTCTCGGCCATTGAACGCCACCTATCAGCAAATATGATGAAGTCCTTCTCGGGCTTCATTTTTTCTGCGACCAGATCTGTGACTGAGAGGGAGGGTCCGACCCGGTCTCTATACTTCTGCAAGAACTTCTTTTGAACAATATCAAAATCGCTGGCATCAGGGGGATCCAACGAATAGAACCACTCAAGGGCTGGCCCCTCTAAAGATCTCCTGAATAAATAGGCCAAAGAGGCCTTGTTGTCTTGCCAGAAAGAGGTCTCGTACATAAAATCCTTCAGATGAATAAAAGGATTGCCAGTGCCATTATATCGCCGAAAATTCGGCATCTCAGATGGTGGCAGATGGAAGACTGGCAGTGTTGGGAGCGAGATTTCCGGGGCATTCTTGGCCGCAGTGACTTTCTTAAGTTGCTCTTCCATGCTAGCCAACTTCTGAAGCAGTAGAATATTAGTATCCGACTCGACTGGAGCCGGGTTTTGAATGAAAGAATGCAGTATAGGCGTCCGTAGAATTCGAGGAGGTTGGAGAGACTGAGGCCTAACCGCTAAGTAGCTCGTCTGTTGGGCCGGCATGGCCGCAGCGAGCGTTGGTGGATGTGAAGGAGGTTTGTGCAAGATCGCCTGGTCATTAGTGAGGTGATGGCCACTCTCGGCCGTAGGGGGATTAGAGGATGAAGAGGGAACAGCCTTCCCTTTCAAAGCGGCCTGAACTGCCTGCCACTGGGAATCATCTAACTAGGATAGAGCATTAATTAAATCTGTGACATTGAAGGATGGGGAAGGGTTCCCCGAAGTGTTGGAGGGTAAAGTCTGAGAAGAGGGCACAACCTCTTGAGGAGTGGTATCAACCACATGAACCTGAGGGTAATGAGACTGAGGAGGAGGGTAATTTCCCTCGTGATAAATGGAATCTTGGAGGGGGATTTCATATTGACCAAAAACATTCTCATCCTCATCATCATAAGAATACCCGTAGCCTGCCATGTTGATGATTTTACCTAATCGGAGTTTCATGTTTAAGAAAGGGGAAAGCTTTTATGAAAGGGGTTATCACACAAAAAGCACTCAATCCAAGCAAACTTTAAGCAAATCAATCCAACCAAATTTATGCAATCAAGTTGAGATGAACGTAAAATTTTAGTGTTATGCTTGGGATTAGGGTGGATTAATTTGCAGAATAATTCACTCCTTTTGCAAAGTGAAACCTAGTTTGGATCAAAGTGTGACTTCCGGGTCAACTAGGTTCTTTCTCTCTCTTCACCAACGATGGGTTCTCTATACTCCGGGTACTTCAAGGGTACAACCAGCCCGGCGTCCGTGAGGGAATCCACGGGTGCGGGGACTTACGGAGGTCTTGAAAAAGGGATTTCCGGTCCAAAGAGACGGAATGCTCAATGGAGGGTTGTCCCGATTCCAAGAGAGGTGTGTGGAATCCTAGTGTAGAGAGAGGAGGTCTCTCAACCAAATGCCACAAGATGCAAGCCAAGATATACAGATCACACCAATATAGCCAAACAATCAATATAAGAATCAATGCAGCATGAATAAGCAAAGACAGCAGGGTTCTGTAAAATCACAGGAAAGAGACGACTTAGCCACGGTCGCTGTCAACAAAAAAGACGACAGTGAGACTGTCGTGAATCCCTGGGGATCCCACAGGCGATGGAGAAAACGCGCCTTGGTGTGAGGTGCTATATGTCAAAAGGACGCCTTCGGCAGAGGGCATCAAATCTGAAACGCGCCTTGATGTGAGGCGCTAAGCAATAAAGAGACGCCCTGGGGCAGGCGTGAATCCACAAACAGCGTAATAAAAGCAAGGGATATGATGAAGCACACCTTATCAGAAGACGTTAAACATAAATCAGACGCCCTGGATGAAGGCGTTAAATTAAAACGCGCCTCTGGGTGAGGCGTTAATTAGATCCCAAACTGGCTGATCCCGGGAGTGTGCAGTGTGCACGGTGGAGGGTGCCCGTGGGGCACAAAAGGAGGGGTACCGTGGGTACCGAGGGGAAAGGGCACACGTGGGTGCCGAAGGGGAAAGGGCACACGTGGGTGCCAATAGGAAAGGGCACACGTGGGTGCCAATAGGAGATGGTAATCAAAAGAAAAACAGTGGACCTCCCACCGTGATCGCCAATTTGTGGATCGTGATAACTCCACACATGTGGAACAAACCACTCATGTGAGGTATATAAAAGGATGATGGAGATAATAAGGACAAAATAAAGCACGTGGTGCTATAAAGGAGTGTGATCGCCAGAGGGGTTACCTCAATAATAAAACAAATGATCGCGAATAGCTGGTGATAAGTGGGATGCGGGATGGATTGTGAATTCCTTCCTCCTCCTTCTATCGGCCGGCCGATGAAGGGGGGTTTTCCTTATTGATTACCCTTGTAAAAAAGAACAAACAAATAGAAAAGATGGATCAGTCAAGAGTGAATGCAGTATCAATCCCAAATAGGTGATATGATGATGAAGAGAACACAACATGCGCACCTTTTTTTAGTTTTAAAACCCCTAAAGAGTTAGGGAAAGGAGAAATATGATACTAATGCAAGAAAAGAAAACAGTGGATGATGACCGATGGAAAAGCACAAATAAATAAGCAAGGACCCCTGATGTCCCTGACGACAGTAGAGGGGAACCGGGGTTGATGCTGTTGGTTCGCCTGAAACAGCAGGAGGAAGCAGAGAGCTCTAAAGGATCGCACAGGAAGAAGATGAAGAGAGCCTCCGTATGTATAATCTCTGACCTTGGTAACCTCTGTCAAGATCGACCAGAGCATGCTTATATAGGGTTTAGAACTGAAGATAATCACATATTTAGGAAGATAAGGACGGGCAATGGTTATCAAAGGCAGGACTCTAGTTCCAATTCGAGCAAGGAGACCATTAGAGGCAAGGAACTATTCAGCAAAGGCATACTCAAACACGACTCTGAAGGACAAAACACGACCTTCAAAAGGGCGTCAAATCCTAAATTGACGACCTACATCAAGACGTTACTCAAAACACGACCCTAACAAAGGCGTTAACTCCTAGATTTAAATTTGGCAATAAAACTTTCTTTATTTGAAAATTATGAGAAAACGCCTGCGACAAAGGCGTTACTTGAAAACACGCCCTGAGGAAGGACGCCAATCAGTATTTGGAATTTATTTTGAAACTGGATAATACCAGGAATTGACGCCCTGAAATTTGGTCATCCTTTCTTTTGAACACGCCCTAGGTAAGGTCGCTTTTAAAATAATGCCCCTCTTCAGGCCACGAATCACAAAAATGCAAGAACAAACCAAAAAAACATACAAAAATAGAAAAACTTCATATTATGAATGTATTGAAGTTCACTTTGGGGCGTCAACATAGTGACATGAGATTTGATCAACATAGCGTCAATTTTGGCATGTCTACAACACCCTCCCCCACTTAAAAAAATTTGGTCCCCAAATTCAATACATGTGATTGATAAGGATGTTGTACTTATAATTGAATAGTTCCGAGAACCATTTGCGCATCGCTTCTTCCATTTCCCATGTCGCTTCGTGTGGCCAAGATTTTCTCCATTGGACTTTGACCATGGGAATAGTTTTATTCCGAAGTTGACGTACTTCTTGTTCAATTATTTTGATTGGCTTTTGCTCGTAGGTCAAGTCCTTTTTAATCTCCAGGTTGTCATAAGTTAAGGCATAGAATGAATCAGGGATGTACCTTTTGAGCATTGAGACGTGAAATACATCATGGACACCAGCTAATTAAGGGGCAAAGCTATTCGATACGCGACCTCGCCAACCCTTTCGAGAATTTCAAAGGGGCCAATGAATCTTGGAGTGAGCTTGCCTTTTATGCCGAATCTTCGAATAACTCGACCTGGAGAAACCTTAAGGAATACGTGGTCTCCTACTTGGAATTCAAGGTCGCGTCTTCTGTTATCAGCATATGACTTTTGCCTGTCTTGAGCCATCTGGAATCTCTCCCGAATAAACTTTATCTTCTCGGTAGTATCCCTGATGATGTCGCGACCGAGAAATTACCTTTCTCCTACTTCATTCCAACATATCAGCATTTGTATACTAGCTTGGTAGCTATTGTTGTAGGCAAATTCCACTAGAGGCAAGCGGTCGTGCCAACTCCCTCCAAAATCAATAGCACATCCTCTGAGCATATCCTCTACTACTTGATTGGTTCTTTTAGTCTGACCATAAGTTTATGGATGGAATGCTATGCTAAAGTTAAGTCGGGTCCCTAATGAATGCTATAGACCATTCCAGAATTATGATGTGAACCGAGGGTCTCGGTCAGATATAATGGTGACAGGGAAACCATGTAGTTTGATATTTTCCTTCATGTATAATGTTGCTAATACATCCACAGACAATCGACTTTTGATTGTCAATCGGTCTATAATCACCCATATATCATCGTGTCCACCTCTCGTCTTAGGTAAAGCCATGATGAAATCCATCCCTATACTTTACCATTTCCACTCGGGAATATCCAAGGGATGTTGTTTCCCGGCGGGTCTTAAATGTTCCACCTTTACTTACTGACAAGTGAGGCAGCGAGATACAAAGTCCGCTACTTCTCTTTTCATATTGGGCCACTAGAATTTTTTTTTAAATCTTGGTACATCTTGGTAGCACTAGGGTGACTAGCATACCTTGATTTATGAGCTTCTTCAATGATCAATTTCTTAGTGTCGGTATGATCCGATACACATATTCAATTTTTGAACAATAATCTTCCATCAGTTGAAATGGAGAATTCCGACCTTTGATCAATATTGGCCTTGATCTCCATAAATGTTGGGTCATTTTCTTATAATTTGACTAGATTTTCAATCAATGTAGGCTATGACCTTATATTAGCAATTATACACCCTTCCTTTTCTTTATCAACATCGAGATTCAAATGAGCAAAATCCTCGATAAGATAAGTCGTACCTTTCCTGAGACTTGCTAGAGTTGCCATTGGTCTTCTGCTAAGAGCGTCAGCTATAGCATTTGCTTTATCTAGATGATATTGTATAGTAAAGTCGACGTCTTTGAGATACTCCAACCATCTGCGTTGCGGCATGTTCAATTCCTTTTGGGTGAAGAGGTATTTCAGACTTTTGTGATCTGAAAATATAGTGAACTTCTCTCCATAGAGGTAGTGTCGCTAGATATTTAAGGTGAATATAACCGCAGCTAGTTCCAGATCATGCACGGGGTAGTTTTCTTCATGACGCTTTAACTGTCTTGATGAGTAGCAAATCACCTTATTATTTTGCATAAGAACGCATCCTAGGCCAATGCTAGATGCATCGGTATAGACTTCAAAGCCACCGCCCTCAATGGGTAGTGTCAATACAGGGACCGTAGTGAGATGATCTTTAAGAGTTAGGAAACTTTATTCGTAATCCTTTGACCAGATAAAAGGGTTCTCCTTTTTTATAAGTCTATTCAATGGGACGGTGATTTTAGAGAAATCCTTAATGAGTCGCCTATAATAACCAGTCGGACCCAAAAAACTTCTAACTTCGGACACAGTCGTCGACCGGCTCCAATTCTTAACAGCTTCTACCATAGAAGGATCGACAGTGATTCCTTCCTTTGAAATAATATGGCTAAGGAAAGAGACATCCTTTAGACAGAACTCGCACTTTCTAAGCTTTGCATAAAGTTGATGCTCTCTTAGGATTTGCAAGGCTATTCTTAAGTGTTCTTCACGTTCCTCCATAGTCTTGGAGTATATAAGAATATCATTAATGAAGACGACCATAAATCAGTCAAGATAAGGCTTGAAGACATTATTCATAAGTTGCATAAATGTTACTGGGGCATTAGTTAACCCGAATGGCATTACCACGAATTCATAGTGCCCATATCTGCTCCGGAAAGCAGTCATGTATATGTCTACGTCTTTGATATTGAGCTGATGATAACCCGACCCGAGGTCTATCTTGAAGAAATATTCCGCTCCCGAGAGTTAATCAAAGAGCTCATCGATACGCGGCAACGGATATTTATTCTTGATAGTGAGTTGGTCGCCGGTAGTCGATAAATAGCCTGAGAGATCCATCCTTCTTCTTGACAAATAAAACTGACGCACCCTAAGGGGATGTGTTGGGTCGGATGAAGCCCTTATCTAATTACTCCTGAAGTTACTTCTTCAATTCTTTGAGTTGTGTGGGGGACATCCTGTAGGGAGCTATTGAAATAGGTGCTGCTCCAAGAATGAGTTCAATGGAGAAGTTTACTTCCCTTTCGGGTGGTAAACTGGGTAAATCCAATGGGAACACATCGGGAAACTCATTCACACTGGGAATATCCTCTAAGTTGATTTCCTTGGACTCGGTAATGATTACGGAAGCAAGAAAAGCTTCACATCCTTGCGAAATGAGTTTACAAGTATGAAGAGATGAAATAATGGTAGGATGCTTCTTGTACTTGATACCAAGGAAAGAAAATCACGGGAGACCTGGTTTCTTGAAAAGAGATTCTCCTATTGTGACAATTTATATAGGTGCCGTGATTTACAAGCCAATCTACACCTAGGATGGCATCGTAGCCTTCCCTGTCAAGGCATATGAGGTTTGCAGGAAGAATATGACCTTCTACCATTACCTCACTATCGAGGTAGTGGGTTATAAGTTTAGTTCTAGGACCTAAGGGTGTAGTGATAGCTAGGTCTGAAGGTAGAGGAACTGATGAAACTGGCAAGGTTTTTATAAAAGCAGTAGATATAAAGGAATGAGAAACACCAATATCAAATAACACGAATGCAGGATGGGAATAGATTTGAACTTTACCTTCCATTAGCCCATCATCCTTGGGCGCTTCATCATCATCCAGGATAGCGTTAAGACAAGCCTATCGCTTGTGTTCACCGTTGGAATATTGATCCTTCATGAGGGGGCAATCTGGCATGCGGTGCTCCCAGCTGCCACATCACAAACACGCCCCTAGGCATTTTCAGCATTCTTCGACTGAGTGGCCGAACTTCTCGTAGAAAGAGCAAGCCGCCATGACTTGCTTATCATCTTCTTTAGCCTTCTTGTTCTTGTCGTAGCCACTACCACTACCGTTCCGGGATCTCTTCTTACTATCATGGGATTTGTAAGGTTCCGTGATGCTGAACTTCTCCTTCTTTCCACGCCGATCCATCTTTCTGCTAGACTCCTCTCCTTTACCTTTGAGTTTCTTGACCTTCTCCAAGGTCCTTTCATATAGATGGGCTCGTTGGACCATCTCTGCATAGGTCTGAATATTTTGCGAGCAAAGTAGTTTAATCAAGACGGGCCTTAACCCATCCAAATAACGGTTGGCCTTTAAAAGATCTGTGCTTACCAAATGTTCAGCATAAGGGGCCAAACGGGAGAATTGGAGTTCATATTCTGCCACCGACATCATTCCTTGGCGTAAAGAAGCAAATTTTGCAGCCTTTCTCTCCTTTACGTGCTCGGAGAAGTATTTCACCCGGAAGAGTGTAAGAAACTCATTCCATGTAGGCTGGGCATTCTGGGGTTGTGCCGAAGTGGTCTTCCACCAAGTACGCGTATCCTTATTAAGTTGAAAAGTGGCAAGATGGACCTTCTCTTAGTCCGGGCACTGCATAACATTGAAGATTCTTTCCATTTCATCTATCCAGTTCTCTGCTTCACCTGGATTGGAAGAGCCAGAAAACCGTAGAGGATTTAAACTTCAAAAATTCTGATGTAAGTCGTCGGCACCAGCCCTTGTGCCCACTTGGGCCATATTCTGGAGTGCCTGGGTAAGACTAGCAATAGTACGTTGCATCCCGTCCCTGTCAACACGGTGTGCCATCGTAAAAATAAGGTACTTGAGAGGATAATCAATTAGTTAATCCCTATGGAATTAATAAAATTACTTTAGAGAAAATTTCTAATTTACTATCTCATCCTGGCTCTACCCATTCTCACGGGGTTGGAAAATTTCTTTCTGCCTCATTAGATCAGGTCCTCACCCTAGGACAGCCTATGACATTTTCCTAGGAATAAGTAAGTCCTGAGACCTACTACTCTGATACCACTTTAATTGTCACGCCCCGAGACATATGTACAGCAGAAGTAATATCGAGGAACGTGAACAGTCGGATACTACGTCTGAAGCGAGCAATATAATTAGAGCACTAACACATTCACACATAAGAAATGAATGCATAATATTTGGATAAAATCTTTGCTTTATTTAAATAATAATCAAAAGTACATAAGGTTGACTCTTTGACTAACATCACTCAATAAAAATGGAAAATTACATAGCGACTCTTGACTATCAATAATGACAATCTAAGGCTTCGCTCCTTCTTTAATTACTCTCGGATCTATCACTTGAATAGTCTAAATCCGACCCGCTAGAATTTCATGAAAAAGATTGGAAAAGTCGAGAATGAGCACACATGCGCAGTAGGTATCTTCGTATCAATATGAAAGTAATATTTAAGTAATTAACATTTTAGCTCTAGAGTGTAAGATAAGTAATGAAAATATGATGAAACACGCAAATAAACCAAAGTAACACTAGTAACAAGATATGAGAATTCATGTAGACTGGGAATATGATCAAGCAAGAATATAACATGAATATGATTTGGCCTTTCATAAACAAGAATGTATTTTTCATAACCATAAAGCCTATGCACTAGAAAGTCATGTAACGAGAATATACTAGCAAGCATGTAATTTCACAAGATTATCTCGTGGATCTTCACCTGTTTATAAAAAAAGTACTCCCGGCACAATACGACGCCAGTGTTCATCATATCCCGTTGTTTATAGTATGTTTTCGGCTATCTGTTGAGGGGACTAGAGTTGAGCCCTTGGACACTGTCAGTGCCCACTCTTGCATCTTTAAGTTATAAATCAAGCTATGATGGGAATCAACACAAAGCACTAACTTTTTAGTTTACATTTATGTCCTTTTATTTACATTTATATCCTTGGGAAACATGTTTGACTTTGTAAGGCTTTATAAGCCAAAATGTGAGTCTTTAGATTTCAGTGGGTTTATGTGAAAACTCCAGTAGGTCCAGCAAGGGGACCCACCTTCTTTCCCATTGGTCCACCTAGGCTCTAGGGCCCATGTGGGGCTGGTCAAATGTCCAAGGTGGGCTTCTAGAAGACTTGACCATTCAAGGGGACAAAGGGTTTAAAAAGTCAATATTCCCTCCTTAAAACTCAAGGGGGCGCCCCCTTCCACTAAACTATTTTTTATTTTTGTTTTTTTGACAACATGGGGATTAAATCTTCTATCCCTTGTATACCCCCCCTAACCTAGATCTGAGGGTAGTTTACGTCTTTTTACATTTTTTATATAAGCCATGTAATTTATGAATTACTTAGCATTAATGAGAAGAAAAATCCATTTGTGCTCAAAGAGCCTAAGGGCGCACCCCCTCTCTCTCTTGGAGTTGTGAGAGCTCTCCATTTTATAGGAGTGAAGCCTCTCCACCACCACCTCTCTGAGTGTGACGCTCAGCACCGTCGCCATCGTGCCGCCATCGCACCACCACCGCCATCGTTGGAGTTCTGTCTAAATTAGGATAGAACCTGAAAGCCTTAATTTTATCTTTTTCCAATGTTGTCTGATTGACCCCAAATTTTGAGAGTTTGTTCATCTTATTATCCTTAATCTTCCGTTTCATTTTTGTGTCATTCCGCCACTGTTTGGTATTTTTCCCATATTTTTGTTCTTCCCCTTAGTAATCTGCCAGTTTACAGATCTGTGGGATAGTGTCCTGTTGTGGTATTTTTCCCATCCCTTTAGCCCACTCCAGAAAACTTCTAAACATTATCAAGCATTCCTCACGTATCCTCCCTTCTACCATAATTTTTATGGAGTCTAGATATTTCATTTTCTTTTTGGTCAAAATTCATTTTTAGGGTCAACTCAGTCTGTCCGGTGAGTCTGTCAGTCTGAGCCAGCAAAAATATATGTGGCACAGTCATTTTAATTTTTAATCCATTCACTTGATAGATCGGCAAATAATATATGTTGTAGATCTGTGAGTCCACTTTCCAACGGCACCAACCTTACCTCGATCTGATATCAGATCTGAGAGCAATAATTCTTGCCGCCGGGTCACTCAAATTTGTTCCGTGAACAGACCTGTAGAAGCAGCAGCAAGTTAAATCTTGCAAAAATATCAAAGCTCAATTTCAGGAACCGCCACTTCAGGGAGTCGACCAGGGACGTCCCACCATCATCCCAGCCAAGCACCGCCTTCAGAAGACTCAAGGAGGAGGACGTCCCTTTGGAGGCCACTACTTGATGTCCTGCAACTCAGAACCGAGTCGACGCAACACCGAGTCGGCGCAGTACCGAGTCGGACCAGCAGCCCGGTTCCACCCCGAGAGCCCTTCCGGCTTGCTGTCCATCAACCCAGGATATGTCCTCCCGGGCCCCACTTGTAGCCCTTTACCTCCCTGCGTGGAGTGGGCAAGAAATCACTGCTGTAATTATTGAATAATTATTTTTACCGGGAGTTACTGTACTTGGCCGGGGTCATCTTCCCCACGCCTGGCGCATGGAGGTATCGTGTCTGCTCCCCATCTCGGCATTTGCTTTACTTGTATTTATTTTTATATGCCGCTGCGAGTGATAGAATTATTAGCCCGATATATTGTTATCACCGCTGCGAGAGAGTGAGTGTGACCCGTCCCATGAGTCAATCCGAGTATATGCAGAAGAGCCGAGTACCCTTGACTCATTGTCGGTTTCTCAACCGCGCACGATCCCGCGTTTCCCTTGCTAGGGACGAGTTGCGAGCTAGAGTCCCAAGTTCGCTGGTCCGTCCCACATCAAATTGGTATTAGAGCGAGTCGAGTCTAGGGTAGTCTTGTTTAAAAACACAAAAAATAGTCATTTAAGTCGAGGAGTCTAAGTCTAAGTCGGTCGTGCATTTGTATACCATTATTCGGTATATCAAAAGGTGTTGCCCGAACGTTAGGTTACGCCTATCGGGAAGGTCGCACATTTGTGAGAGAGGATCTTTGGATCCCGTAACTCTGCCACGTACCGAAAATTGGTTGAGTCTACGTGTGTAGTCGAGTCAGCATTCCAACTTTGCATTAGTGTTTAGTGTCATGTCACCAAGTGTCTTCATGTCTGTCTTATAGTTCCCCAGTCTCCCATGGAGTCCCAATCGCCCAGGCGATATCACTGGTCGCATGACTCCCATGGGCTTGGAAACCATCCCATCCACTTCCATTGGCCCGAGGCCTCGGACATTCAGGGCTCCAAGGTCCCGAGCGACTACCTCAAGTGGGAAGCCGCCATGGACAAGTATTTCGAGTGTTACACTATGTCCGATGCCATGCAAGTTAGCTTTGCCCAAAAGAGGCTCATCCACGAGGCCGCCTGGAAGTGGGAGAGCATTGAGCGTATGAGGGAGGTTAGGAGGCAATGGCCTCTCGAGTCATGGCGGGAGATGAAGGATGAGCTTAGAAAGATCTACTTGCCCCGCCTAGTCGCCTCCAACCAGCCCCACCTAGGCACCTCCAACCGACCCCACCCAATCACCTCCAACCAAGTGGGTCATAGTCCGAGAAGAGCCCCTCACGTAGATCATCCTAGACCCAAGCCTAGGCCGGTTGATTACGGGCGAGTCCACCACGATACCCCTACTCCAACCCGCACCGTTGCCAAACTTGTGCAAATGATTTCGAATCAGGTAGATAGGAGGTGTGCTTATATTGAGTCATTAGTCTCCCCTTGTCCACCTCCAAGACAGGAGATAGCCTATAGCAACCCTGGTAAATTAAAGGACTAGAAAGTCTAAATAAATTAAAAATAATAATTAAACAAGGCCCAGACCTTATACATGACCCTCTTACGTCCTAAAAAGTCTACCAAAAGAACTTATGGACACTAATATTGTATTATAATAAATTTAAGAATGACATGTTATTTTTAGGTAAGCATTTAATGCACAACGTAATTTTAATTGAATTAAGAATCATTAAATCTCGAAGAAAATGTCAATTTATATTTTATTACTAATTTAGAAGATTTAATATTCCACATTTATTACATTATAATCTTATTAGAAGGGAGAAAGATATATATATAAGATTTAATTACATTAAAGATATGTAAAAGATAAAAGAATGAGTATATATGTAATTTTGATTCTTTCAAGGGGATTGAGAAATGGTCAAAACTCAATTGACGCCTCTTTGTGCAGGCGTATCCATGTGAAACGCGACTTAACACAAGTCGTTATTTATGAATTAGTGAAAATCAAATAAAGTGTATAGCTAAAGAGTTATAGAGATAGTACGGATATATACATAATATTAGTCTTTTGAAGGTTAAGTCAAAATGCCAAAAATGAAATGACGCCATACCAATGGGCGTGTATAACATAAGAAACGACTTAAAGAAAGTCGTTATTTTATTATAAATGAATAGTGCCAGTTTTTCAATTAAAGAATTTTGGAAAACTAATTATATGGAAACAGAGAAAAATGGAAAACTCGTACCCCTAAAATTTCCCATCAAGATCACATCAAGAAAAAAAGATAAAAATCCAGAAAGATCGTTACACCTTAAAATAATAAATAAGGGAAATGTGAATGACGCCTCCGAGTAAGTCGTCATTTAATTTTGACGACTGTGTATACAAGTGTCATTTACTGAAATAACGCCCCAACCTTAGGCGTCATTTACAAACCGACCCGTTGGTGTTTGGTTCGAACATGGATGTTATCTGGGTAAGTTTTGATTAAGGAAGGGATTGATACTTGTATCTTTAAGTTTAGTAAGGATTCTACCATGGAAATTTTAGTTCTAATCGAACTCTTAAAAACCCATTAGGATTCCTTCCCTATAAATACCCCCTCCCATCGAGCCAACCTGTTGGTTTTTCTTCATCAAACCTATTGCTGCTGTCAATCGTCCAAGCATCGGGGAGCCTTCCTCTCCATCCTGTTAGTAATACGAGGAGGGGTTTCTATCATCTTCCTCTTCGTCATGCCGTGGTGAACGTGAAGAACGTAGGAGTTCTTCGTCTTCTTCCTGCGGGTTATCTGAGACAAGAAGGAGCGCATGAAGCTCTCTTCTTCTTCTTCCGGTACCGTTGCTGGAAAAGCGGCTGCCGACCTCTTTGGGAAGCTATCATCATCTTGCTGCTTCTTTTTTTGAAAGGGGCTGATGTTGCGAACTGCTACTCTTGTTATATTGGCTTCCAATAACTCTGATAGAAACAGAGTATCGTATTAAGGGATTGTTTTCTTCATCTTCATCATCGTCTGTCAACCAAGTCATCACCCAAAGGTAGGTTTTCTCAAGACTTAGCAAAATCCTATAATTACTAAATGAATACATGCATATAGGTCTAAAGGAGTTACAGATTTCGTTTTCCAGAATGAATTTTCTCTGTTTACTGCATGAATGAAATTGACGACCCAAGATAGGGCGTCATTTAAAATCAACGACCGTGCAAACAATCGTCTTTTTTCTGGATAGTTAATAATTGTACAATGTTTAAAATTTAATAACTATGAACTCTTACATGTACACTAATGCATGACTGTGTCCATAAATTCCTGTTATTTTTCCCTATCTGTTCATGTCTTTAGAATCTTGATCAGACATACTCCAAAAATCATGTGTCTGTGATTGTACCTGCAGGTGCACATCATATGACAACGAATTAACGACCCAGATTTGGTCGTCAATTGAATGAACGCCCCTGTAAACAGGCGCAAATTTAGTGATAAACTGTGAAATTATAGAAATTATTACAATATTCCTGGATGTTGAAATGACGACATATACCCTACCCTTTAATTTGATATATGACACCCCTGATTAGGGCGCTGTTTACAGAATTGAAGCCTTCATGAAAAGCGTCATTTTTATAATAATCAAAATTGGAAAATATTTATAGATATTAATCTGGATGTAACGACTGAGTGAACAGTCGTCATTTATTGAACTGACGACCCTGACAAGGGCGCCAATTCATAAAATGAAGACTTAACCTCAAGCGCCATTTGACTGATTCCTGATTTTTCGTGGTTTTTATAAATAACCCTTGTTAATGGGTTATGCATATTGGCACTATATTCCATTCCGTGAATATAGTCCCATGTTTTCTCGTTGTTTTATCGATTACCCACTAATTCTCGGTGATAGATGAACTCTCCATAGGACATTCCATTTTTTTGCACTAGTGACTTTATCATAGAGACCTCCGTAAGACTCCGCTAGCCTTGGATTCCCTCAAGGCAGCCGAGTTGGTTGTACCCTTAAAACCTATGTCACTATTTGATTACCATGTCACTCTAAAGAAACATGGTATACCGGCCCTCATGACTTACTAAGAGGATGTCATGAGAATAATCTAAATTAATGGAATGGGAAACCATGCCATTAGTGTCCTTATAAATTAGGTGCCATACTTGTGGACCTCAATTCTATCTAGCTTATCATGTCCAAGAACGAGCGACCATCGCTATATGAGTGCTTATTCTTATTATCCTGGCACCCAATTAGGGAGCCGATTCCACCTAGTTTTATCGTTAATCGTGGTTGTACCGTTATTGTTGTCTTTATACATCATGTTCAATCCTTGAAATTCTATTCCGCAAGATCTACCTTAAAGTCCCTACAAGCTTATTCCATTGAAACTCTATATTGGCTATAACCATAGTGGATGTCAAAAAATACACGATCAATGCCTGCGCATATAAGGGCCCGATCTGGTCCTGGGAGGAGCACCCGAAAGTACTAGTGTCCATGGGAGTTGTAATGATCACGGTGTGGCATTGCACCGAAGTGCATGACTAGCTTGATTAGACATTCCACAATCTCACACTCGACTTGACATGACATGACATGTCTTGCGTGACCCGGAAAAGGTATTTATATACTTGCCTGAAACGTGATAGCCAATTCCCGACATGACATGATGAATATACTTGCTTGAATATCTTGACATTTATTGATATAAGTTCTTGAAAGACATGCTAGTTCACTCAATTATCTCTTGTTATACTTTCTCTCTCTTGTCATTTTACGTAAACATGCATAGCTTTATTGCATTCATGCAACATGTAATTTACTTAAAGCAAGCTAGCTCTTGAGATATAATTCCTACTAAGCGTTCGCTCATCCAGTGTTTTCCCCTATTTTTTCAGGTAAGTCCGATGACGAGACTCAATCGGATGGGGAAGGTCAAGAGTGAAGAGATTAGAGCTCTCCGTCTATCCAAGCGTCTACTAATCTTATCTTTCTATATTTTTGAGTCAATCGTTGTACTTTTCCCTTTATTGAGTCTTAGCACTTTCATTAAGTGGATTGTAATAGAAGTACTTTTAAGGTTGTGATTGAATAAAGGATTGGGTTATCTTTACTTTTGCGCACTATGTCTTTGTGTTGAATACACTAACGCTCTGATTGACATGATCGATATAAACTCGTCACGCGTCTCCGAGTTCCTTCCGCGCTCGGGGCGTGACAGTTTTTATGGTATCAGAGCCTAGGATATTTAATTCCTAGGAAACCCAAGTCCAAGGATCGGTTTAAAACCTTCTACCGGTGAGATTGGGTAGAACCAAGGGTTAAGTTAACTTAGAATCAAAACCTTTGAACATAATCACATATTAATATAGTTATTGTAATTGTAGGACAATGGATGCCGAACGTGCCCAATGGCGCAACATTCAACGCACTCTGTAGGGCATGACCAAGGCACTTCAACAGGTGGCACAAGGAGGTGCACATCGTGGAGCAGGAAATCTCCACCAAAGCTTCAAGAACATGAACCCTCCTATGTTCATGGGATCCACTGATCCGGATGACGCCGAGCACTGGATCCGGGAGACCAAACGTATCTTTTGGTTTATGCAATGCACGGACCAAGAGAAGGTCTTGTTAGCAACGTTTCAATTGGAAAGGGACGCCCGATGCTGGTGGGAGTCAGTAGAAGCCGCATTAGATCAAGGACAGATTACTTGGGAGGAGTTTGTTGATCATTTCAACAATAAATGACCGAGTCCAGAAGAAGAAGGCCGCCAAGTTCGCCGCTCTTAAGCAACGATCATTATCGGAGGCCGAGTGTGAGACACAATTCTCGAGGTTATCTTGGTATGCTAAGCATTTAGTCAGTACTGAGAAAATGAAAGCTAGGAAATTCCTAAATGGGCTCAGACCCCAATATATCACACAGCTGGCGCCGATGGACATACAGGGCTATTCGGAGATAGTACGCCAAGCTCAATTACTAAAAGATGCCACGGAGCTATCTGATAGGATCCGTGGGAAGGATAAGAAGGAACAGGTCACTAGTTCGGGTTCCTTCAAACCCAATTTCAAGAAGAGGCCGAGTAATGGAGGTACTCCCTCCACAGAGCAAAAGTTCAAGAAGACCAAACCTTTCTCCATCACCACTACACCTTCTAAAGTGGTGTGTAAACACTGTGACAAGGCCGGACATAAGGCCGAAGAATGTTGGAGGAAACTTGGAGTGTGTCTCCGTTGTGGGAGCAGTGATCATCGGATTCCCGACTGTCCCCTACTCAATGATCAAGCCGGTGACGGAAAGTGCCCGGTGACAAAGAATGCACGTCTCCAAGCTATTAAGGAGACAGAACAAGAAGAAGGCGGACTAGTGGAAGGTACATTGAAAGTTTGTTCCAAGTCTGCATATGTCTTATTTGATACTGGTGCATCGCATTCTTTTATTTCTAAGAAGTTTACTAATCCATTACCCATGGAACCGGAATGGATGAAATTAGTTTTTTCAACTCTTCTCGGAAACAAAGTTGACCTTACTCACCATTATCAAAATTGTGAAGTATTGGTAAAGGGAAGAAATCTTCCTATCGACCTCATATGTTTAGACCTAAAGGAATATGATGTCATATTAGGAGCCGATTGGTTATCCAAATACCAGGCAATTGTGGATTGCCGTAATAGCAAAGTTACTTTCAAAGACTTTCCGGAACTGGTCTATACTAGCCCTAAGAGTCGGAGCAAGTCGTCTCTTATTTCGGCTCTCCGAGCTAGCAAGCTAATAAGGAAAGGATGTGTATCTTTCCTTGCTTTTGTCAACATAAAGGAGACTAAGGAGACTAAGCTAGAAGACATCCCAGTTGTGCAAGAATTTTCGGACGTGTTTCCAGAAGATTTGCCTGGATTACCTCCACAAAGAGAAGTGGCCTTCACCATCGACTTGGTCCCTGGTGCTGGTCCAGTTTCTAAGGCACCTTATAGGATGTCCCCTGCCGAACTCAAGGAGCTGAAGGAGCAATTGATGGAACTTCTTAAGAAGGGTTTTATCAGACCAAGCACTTCCCCGTGGGGAGCACCTGTGCTATTTGTAAAGAAGAAAGATGGATCCATGAGGTTATGCATCGACTATCGACAGTTGAATCATCTCACTATCAAGAACAAGTATCCACTGCCGAGAATCGATGAGTTATTTGATCAAATATCTGGATCCAAGTATTTCTCGTAGATCGATCTAAGGTCGGGATATCACCAACTAAGGATCAGAGATGAGGACATTTATAAGATCGCGTTCAGAAGCAGGTATGGGCACTATAATTTTATTGTTATGCCTTTTGGACTAACAAATGCCCCTACTGCCTTTATTCAGTTAATGAATAGTATATTCAGGCCTCATCTAGACCAGTTCGTGGTGGTTTTCATTGATGATATATTGATCTATTCAAAGACCAAGGAAGAGCATGAGGAGCATCTGAGGATTGCATTGCAGATATTGAGGATGAATCAGTTATATGCAAAGCTCAGTAAATGTGAATTCTGGTTAGAAGAAGTATCTTTTTTGGATCATGTTATATCAAAGGACGGTTTATCCGTAGATCCATCAAAGGTTGAAGCTGTACGGAATTGGGAAAGACCGATCAACGCTAGCGAGATCCGAAGTTTTCTGGGTCTTGCGGGTTATTATCGGTGATTCATTAAGGATTTCTCCAAGATAGCCATACCACTCACAAGGCTAACTAGCAAGGAGATCCGTTATGAATTGAGTGAGGAATGTGAAAGAAGCTTCCAAGCTCTCAAGGATCACCTAACTATAACCTCGGTCTTAGCTTTACCAGTTGAAGGAGAAAAGTTTGAGGTATACACCGATGCATCTGGCATTGGCCTTGGATGTGTTTTAATGCAACAAGGAAGAGTTATAGCTTACTCTTCTCGCCAATTGAAGAAGCATGAAGAGAACTACCCAGTTCATGACTTGGAGTTGGCCGCGGTAATATTTGCATTGAAAATATGGAGGCACTACCTATATGAAGTACAGTTCACAGTATATTCTGACCATAAGAGTCTCAAGTATCTCTTTTCATAGAAGAAATTGAACATGAGGCAAAGACGTTGGCTAGAGTATCTCAAGGACTTCGACTTCACTATACAATATCATCCTAGAAAGGGTAATCATGTAGCTGATGCCCTCAGTCGAAAGCCAAGAGCTATATTAGCCAAGTGTATGATTCAGGAGTGGAAGTTGGTAGAACAATTCTCTTAGCTTGATATAAGCCTGGACAAGGAGAATAAGTATGTTACACTATCCCATATAAGCATACTACCAGATCTACTCTCAGAAATACAAGGACTACAAGATAAGGATCCATTATTAGTGGAAATCAAGGACAAAATTGATGAATAATCGGAGTTCAAATTAGCATTAGATGGAAGATTGATGTTCAAAAATAGAACTTGTATACCGGATTGTCCAAAGCTGAAGAAGAAAATCATAGATGAAGCTCACAGATCAAGGTACACCATTCATCTAGGGTCAACTAAGATGTACCAAGATTTGAAAAGGACCTTCTGGTGGCCCAACATGAAGAGAGAAATAGCAAACTTTGTGTCTCGCTGTCTCACATGCCAACAAGTCAAGGCGGAACACCAAAAGCCTGCTGGTAAGCTACATCCTTTTGATATTCCCAAGTGGAAATGGGAGAATATCGGTATGGACTACATTATGGGTCTGTCTAAATCAAAAGGAGGACATGATTGTAGACACGCTATTCCTGATGTCTCCTGAGAAAGTCTCATATCACTATACAACGCCCCGCGATGGCTTACGCGTTTTGAATCACTTGAGTGCTTCCTTTTCTTGAGTCTTCTTCCGCCCTTTTCGGCATCCGGAATCGTCTCGTCACGGCATTCGGACGGCATCAACACCAGTCAGATGCATCAGGAGGTTCCGGAACCATGAAGGGTGTCTGCCGGGCAGCCGCCAACACCTTGTCCGAGGATCCGGGTGGGTCTTTTTGGGGCGTCCAGGCCCCTGGACGCCCCCATTCTTTTTAATTTATTTTCAAATAAACCAAAAGCCAAATAAAAAACAATATATTAATGGAGGCGTCCAGGACCTTGGACGCCTCCATAAAAATAAAAATATAAAATATAAAATGCCAACTTTGGCATAGAAAAACAAAACAAAAACAAAAATATATTTTCTTGGAGGCGTCCAGGACCCTGGATGCCTCCATCAACTCATCACGGACACCGACCACCGAACGACGGTTTGTCGTGTGTGAAAGGATCCAAATTATAGAGACGTCCAGACAGCTGGACGCGCCCATTTCAAAATCACGAGGCGCCACTCACGAAACCACACGTTGTGCCAAACCGCGTGCGGCCGTCGGTGGGGTTCGGTGGACCAATTGGAGGCGTCCGGGGCCCTGGACGCCCCACAAAAATATTTCAAAAAAATAAATAAAAATAGAATAAAATATTAGTTCGGCCCTGATGGAGGTGTCCAGGGTCCTGGACGCCTCCACCCTCCGGAGCCCTATAAATAGAGGCCCACCCCCTCAGTTCTGGGGGAGCTTCTAAGAGATCCGATAGGTTGTCGGAGCCCAGAGGCTACCGGAGTCATTTCTAACCCGTGGGGTCTTTTGTAGGTGAAGGTTCTACCGACTTCTCGGGTGTCCAGGCTCGCGAGAGGAAGGCTATCTTCGTCCACTGCGCTTCCACGTCGTCCCTACGCTGCCGGAGCTCCGCCGGATCTCACCCTCGACTCCTCCAATAAGCCTTTTCTTCCCCTTTTTCTCCATAGTTCATTACATTCATCATACTGCATCCTCTATCTCCCTACATAAGGGCGCCGTCTCTTGCATACTTCTTGCATTCATCATCGCATTTTCCTCCTACTTGAGTCCGAGAGGGGTTTAAAACCACACCAACCAGGTGTGTGTCAGGTCACGATCTCGTTACTTTTATTGCAAGGAATTGTTACTACACTGTCATTTTCTAATTCCGTTCGTTATTGTCTACTGTTTTGCAAGGGTAACCAAGGAAAGCCCTCTCCGTCGGCCGGTCGAAGGGGGAGGAAGAAGCAACCCGCCATATCCCGCTCTTGAGGTAGGCGCGATCACTTTCTTCATTTTGGGTCTTTTGGCCCCTGGCGATCACATCTTGTTCTCGAGGCCATGGCGAGTCACTTCCCCAATGGCCGTTTAAATTCCCGTTCTTATATGTTATATTCTTATCTATTCATGTTCTCGAGGCCCCGGCGAGTCACTTCCCCAATGGCCGTTTAAATTCCCGTTCTTCTATGTTATATCCTTATCTATTCATGTTCTCGAGGCCGCGGCGAGTCACTTCCCCAATGGCCGTTTAAATTCCCGCTCTTATATTCTCTTTATATTCTGTCATATTCTTATATATTCATATTCTCGAGGCCGCGGCGAGTCACTTCCCCAATGGTCGTTTAAATTCTCGCTCTTTATATTCTCGTTATATTTTTTTATATTCTTATCTGCTCATATTCTCGAGGCCGCGGCGAGTCACTTCCCCAATGGCCGTTTCAATTCTTGCTATTTAATTTCTGCACCATTCCCATCCCCCCGAGGTCACGGCGAGTCACTTCCCGCTATGGCCGTTTAACCCCCATATCTTGCTATATTACATTTGTCCCGCTCGCCCCGCTGGAGCAATGTCCCGTGGTGGCCCCTTCTCTTTTCTCTTATTTCTGTGTTGCAGCAAACAAAAGAGGAGCCCGCGCGCTCCGCGTCCTCTTCGCTCTCCGAACCGCGTGACGTCGCTCACAGATTGGCGATCACGGTGGGACGTCTACTGCTTCCTTTTGACTACCCTTGCAAGTTCGGCACCGTCCGTGCCTCTCCACCTTGGCGCCCTCGTGCGCCCACGTTGTGTTCACGGCAGCACTATCAGTTGTGATTGGTTGGGTGTTCATTATATGTTTGTTATTTCTGTTATTTTCTTACTCTATATCTTTGTCAGCATTCCATTGCATACATCCATCCCTCTTTTATATCCTTTTTCATTTTTTTAAGGATCACCCTTTCCCAGTGAAGGAAGGACTCTCCGTTTGAGAATTCCTCTCAACGGACTAGAATCTCCTCCACCGGGACCTCCGTAAGTCCCCGACATCGAAGAATCTCCTCTTCGTTTACTGGGATGGTTGTACCATTGAAGTTCCCCGGAGTTAGTCATCCCATTCGTGGTGAGACGAGAGACCCTAGCTGACACGGCGGTGAAACAAAAATAAACTAGGGTCCCTATTTTGTGTGAACTTCGGATCTCGCTAAAAAAAAAAAAAATCATCAAAATCAAAACACAAAAAAGGGCGTAAAGGCATCCACTTGTTTGATAATCTCTGCTACCTGCTTGCTAGTGTATGTTTTTGCGTTCTGGGAAAACTGTGAGCATGGCTCACGAGTCTTTTGAGGAGAACCACCCTAGTCGTGGTTTGTCAGCCGACCCGCGAGTCTATGCTATGGACTCGAGTCCTTCTCATGAGCCCTCGCATGAGGTGCAGGTTATTGCCGGGGACACGTCCCCACCACAGGATATCTCTTCCTTACTGGGCGTCCTCGCCAACACGGAGCTTACCTCTGAACAGCTCCGGGCCTTCCAGGCCATTCTGAAGGGGAAATCTGTTTCCCCCACACCCCAGGAATCAACTCCGGCCATCGCACCTCTCCAAGAGTCCGTGCAGGCCATTCCATCTCCTTCATTGGCACAAGCCATCCAGTCTCCCTCGCTTCAAGGACAAGCGAGCCAACAACCACCCTCATTCCAGTTCCCGTCACAATCTCAAACTCCCGTTGTTCCCCACACACCGCTTCAGCCAGGGCCAACTGTCAGCGGTCCGACAGCTCCCTCTCATTCCGGGTTCCCCCCTCAAGTCTCCGGGAGACAGTTTCTCCCCCAGTGGCAAGTGCTACCTTCACCTCCAGAGGAGCTCGCCCAATCGCTCCTCAATAGGTTCAATCGCATGGATGAGCAGTTTCAAAATCTGAGAAGAATGGTGGACGTGAAAGCCACCCCGGAGGTTGCTTTGCCAATCCTTCCCGTCATTCATCTTCCTCCCTCCGAAATGCCCACGTACCGTAGATACAATGGTACCGGCAACCCCTTCATTCACCTCAAGGATTTCATGTATGAATCCTCATATTGGCAAAACGATCAGAGGTCCCTAGCATACCTCTTTCGGAGATCATTGGATGGTCCCGCGCTTGAGTGGTTCTATTCCTTGGAGCCCCGCGAGGCTGAGAATTTTGAAATAGTCCAGAGAAGGTTCTTGCATAAATATAGGGATAGGGTCGGTCCCTCACTCTCCATTACCGACCTAGTCGCCGAAAAGATGAAGCCCGACGAAGATTTTGTCTGCTATGCTGATAGATGGAGGTCTCTGGCGGAAAGAATAAGGGATACCCTCTCCGAGCCCGAACAAGTGAAGATGATTGTGTCTAATGCAACCCCACAGTTCAGACACGTCCTAGCCATGAATAAACTTACTACAATGGAGGAACTCTATGAAAGGGCCCGGTACATCCAAACCCAGTTAAAAGACTCCCCTATTATGAACATGTTTGAGTCACCGAAGCCCAAAGTAGTCAGAAAGACAGGCGCTGGTGTCCCGGGCGGAGCCACAGAAGGGGTCGTGACAAATGAGCAAGTGGATGCGGTCAACAATGCCAACTATGCAGTCAACCCAAGGCCTCCACAAATGCCCCGACTTCCCCTCCAACCAGGTCCTTTCCCTCTTCGTCCTCCACCCCAAAATAATCCACCCCAGGATAATATACCTCCATTACGTCAACCCCAGCAATAACAACCACAACCTCAGCAACAACAACCACCGCTTCAGTACAACCAAGTTCCACCCCCGGGGAACTATGGTCCCCAACAGCAACAAAGGAGGCCGGTCGGTCCCAAGAGAGCCTACTATCCACCATTGCCAGAAACCTTAGCAGACATTTTTCATGGCATCAAACCAACTCGCCCTACCCAGAGAAAGGCCCGTGTGGCCCCCGAATGTTGATACCTCCAAATACTGCGTCTACCACAGGCAGCCAGGACACACAGTAGATTACTGCTTCCATTTCAAAGATTACATCCATGATATGAATGATGAACATCAAATAGATTGGGATGAAATGAGATGATACGTCGCCGCTCTCAAGGCTAGGAGACCTCCTCATAGGCCAAAGCAGCAGTTACAACAGCAGCAGCAGCAGCAACCACAACAACAACAACAGCCTCAGCAGGCCCCATAACAACAGCCCGACATGGGCATAATCCAGAATCCATTACCGGAGCACCAACAGCCCAATCATCAGGTTAACCCCATCTCCTCCTTCCCGGAGGTCGGGAGAGAGCAGGTGTGGCACCAGGAAAGTACCTCCATTCTTTCTACCGCCAATCCTATCATCACGCAACACCCTTGCCTTCCCCGGGTAGCACCTCTCTCTCATCAACCCGCGTCAGTATCGCCTTCACAATTTCCACTACCATTACGCCCTCTCATCCGTACCCTAATCCCATATCAACTGACACTCTCCACTACGCCTTCACACCCTCTCATCTTCTCCCACTCCCCCACTTTACCATCCACCTCTACCACATTTACCCCTACGCCTTCTAAACCCCTTATCATCCGACAACCATACATAACCCCGTCTTTCTTCACCGTATCACCACTAATGCCTTCAAAACCACTCATTACCCATCACCCACCTCAAAATCATTGCCCACTTCAAGCCCTACCCACTTCTACTTCGTCTCCACCTCCGCCTTCCGGACCCCTTATCCTTCATAATCCGCGCGATATCCCCTCTACCTCCACCATGCCTCCACCTAACAAACCCCTCATCAGAATCCCTGCTCCCGTCGTCACCCCTGCTTCATCAACCATTCCTCCACCGCTACCCCTCAAATCCCTGTTAAAACCCACTGCTACCCCCACAGAGGTACAAAAGCCGTAGGCAATGGTGCTCCGGAGTGGAAGGATTTTCCACAGGGTTTTCCCCCACAACAGTCAGAATCCTGAGCAATCTCAGCCAGAGAAGGATGATGGAGAACAAACAGAAAGAGCTATCCCTGGAACATAGTATGATCTATTGAAACACTTGGACAAGACACCTACTCGGATCTCCATCCTGGAGCTACTTCAAAGATCCACATCCCACCAGGCGGCCTTGATGGAATACCTTCAAAAAGTCATGGTTAATGAGGACCTCCCCGTGGAGAAGATTTCGACCATCCTGACCCCAACAGACACACAACTGGCCATCATGTTCAACAACTACGAGCTCGCTCCCAAAAAAGCTCGGAAATATGCATTGTGCATTTCAATAAAAATTAATGGGGTATCCATAAACTCGTGTCTTGTGGACACGGGTGCGTCCATAAATGTGAATCTCCATGGACACCTTTCAGTTGTGTGGGGTCGACGAGGAACAAATAAGACCTTCCTCGATCACGGTCACGGCTTATGACAATAGCAAAAGGCCGCTACAGGGGATGATTATTCTGAAGGCAAAACTAGGCCCCATGTCAATTCCCACGGAATTCCATGTCCTTGACATGGACCCCACATTCAAGGCTATACTGGGTCGCCCTTACATCGAAGCCATGGACGCTGTGCCTTCCACCAACCATCAGTGCCTGAAGTTTCCTTACAATGGGAGGATTATTAAAGTGGTCAGTACACCTGTCCTTCACACAGTTGATGCTATCAACACCTCTCTGCCCTCTGTGTGGCCATCTCATCGGCCCATATTGTCATTGCTGGACGTGCGTGATCTATCTCACGTTCCACTAGCACCAAAGGAGCCGGTCAGGGCAACCACAACATCATATCTCCCTTTTCACTCCAAAGGGTGGGAGATTATGAGGAACATCAGCTACCAACAGGGTAAAGGTCTGGGTGCACAGTTACAGGGTAGGCTCAAACCGCCAAAGGAAATTAGGCCAAACCGCAGGTTTGGCCTAGGCTTCAAAGGACCGTTCGAGGCGGATTGGAAGCCCCTCACATGGACTCTATCAAACCACTTCAACAGAGGGCCCGTTGTTCAGATGGGAGATTACCCACGAGAAGCATATGGGAGATCACATGCTGTATATTTGGCTGAAAAATATCCGAGGATCACCAAAAGTGGCAAGATCAAAGATCCGGAATGCGAGTGGAACAAATGGTTCGACATACGGGACATTTCCGTTACACTGGAAAGGATGTTCTCGTCTCCGCAGCTTGAAGGACCACCATTGATCTCCGAAATACCAGAGAATATTACCACTCTTGCCAAGGTTCCAAACTATCCTCGTCCTCGCCAGAAGGACCCTGTCATCGATAGATCTTCATCCGTCCTCAACATTACCGTCGACGGCTCATTAGTCGCCATCTTCTCCATCCACTCGTCTCAGCCTTTGCTGATATCATCTTCCTGGGCCAGACAATTGTCTGATGATCTTCCCAGGTCCCCTTCTTTGCCTACATACCTGTGCGGGCTTTTCAACCCGCGCCAGGTCTTCAACCATGATCTGCTCTATGAGCCTCACAATCCTCTAACCATAACCACTTTTCTCTCTCCTCCAATCTCTTTTCACTGCTTTGTCATTAAAAATGAAAACGAAAAAAAAACGTCAATTTTCAAACTCCCCAACAACACATCTTCGTTGAGGAAACCTCCTACATCTCCCACGGGTGCGTCCCGCCCTGCGAACCACCCGTCCAAGGTCCGGTGAGCGACCTTTTCTACCCCTCCTCTGGGGGGTCTTCTCCTGTACATTCTACACCATCCTCTTCGTCTTCCTCTTCTTCTGTAAATATTGTCAGTCAATCTAGGAATGATAGGCCAAGGGTAGTACCTAGGAAGAAATCCAAGGGTAGGCAGATCCCTCGTCGATTCCTTCGGGTTTTAGCCGCCAGATGTCAGGCCCTTCTTGCCATCCCCCAGTTGTTAGAAAACCCCATCCAGCTACCGAAAATAGAATGTGAGGGCGACTGTGCATTTGATGAAGGGTATGGAGTCTACGAGATCACGGATGAAGAATGCCCCACTGAAGATGAGGGTGAAGAATATGAGGATGCGGCGGGCGCATACGCTAGTGGAATGTGGAGATTCGACGAGCCGTCAGCCGCCGTAGAAGAATCCACCAAAGAAGTCAACTTGGGAACTGAGGAAGACCCTAGGATCATCCTCATAAGTGACAACCTACCACCCTCTGAAGAAAGGGCATTAATTGAGGTTCTCAAGTAATATAAGGACACGTTTGCATGGAGCTACGAGGATATGTCGGGTCTGGATTCAACCTTGGTCGAACACCGTTTAACCCTAAAACCAGGGTCCATCTCGGTAAAACAAAGGTTAAGGCGTTTCCACCCTCAGATGGCTTTGAAAATGAAAGAAGAGGTCGATAAGCTCCACAAAGCCAGGTTCATTAGAGTCGTCTTTTATCCTCAATGGGTGGCGAACATTGTCCCGGTCATGAAGAAAGATGGGAAAGTCAGGATTTGAATCGACTTCCGGGACCTTAACCGCGCGTGTCCAAAGATGATTTTCCCTTGCCTCACATTGATGTGTTGATCGATAACACGGCAGGCTAAGAGACCCTCTCTTTATGGATGGATTTTCAGGATACAATCAAATTCGTTTGGCAGAAGAGGATCAGGAAAAGACGTCATTCACTACCCCTTGGGGAACATATTGTTACGTGGTCATGCCGTTCGGATTAAAGAATGCTGGAGCTACTTACCAAAGAGCGATGATGGCCATATTTCATGACATGATGCACATATATCTGGAAGTGTATGTGGATGACTTGTTGGTGAAATCAAGGACCAGGATGGAACATCCAGAAGTTTTGGCTAAGGTCTTGCAGAGGTCAAGGGAGTTCCAATTGAAAATGAACCCGAAGAAGTGTGTGTTTGGTGTGTCGTCAGGTAAATTGCTGGGGTTCATTGTGAGTAAAAGAGGGATCGAGATAGATCCCGACAAAGCTAAAGCTATCAGGGATATGTCGCCTCCCAAGAATTTGAGGGAAGTCCGAGGTTTAATCAGGAGGTTGCAGTTTATTCGTCGGTTTGTGTCCCAACATTCACAAAGGTGTAGACCTCTCTACGAGTTGACCAAGCCAAGAGTAGAATTCCACTGAAATTCTAAGTGTCAGAAAGCTTTTGAAGGGTTGAAAGAATATCTGGCTAGTCCACCCGTTCTCATTCCACCTAAACCAGAAAAACCTCTTATCCTTTACGTCTCAGTCTTGGATGACTCCGTGGGAGCCGTCCTCGCACAAGCTGATGAAGAAGGCAAGGAACGGGCAACATATTACTTGTCCAAACTTCTCAATCCCTGTGAGCAGAAGTACACCGTCATGGAGAAAACTTGTGCTGCCCTCATTTGGGTAGTGCAGAAATTGAAGCACCACTTCTTGGCTCATGAAGTCCACTTGATTGCTCGAATGAATCCTATCAAATTCCTTCTGGAGAAATCCGTCCTTACAGATAGGCTAGCACGCTGGCAAAGTTTTCTCTCTCAGTTCGACATCACCTACATCCAGCAAAAGGCAATTAAAGGCTATGCCATAGCCGAGCATCTCGCTCACCATCCTCTTCCCAAGTTCGATCCCGTCCAATCAGAGTTTCCAGATGAGGAACTAATGTCCGTTAACCAATCAGCTGAGCCGATGTGGACGCTATATTTTGATGGAGCTCTGAATTCTCAAGGGAGAGGAATCAGCGTCGGCCTCCTGTCGCCTGAAGGCCTCACATTCCCATTGGCATACCAGCTCAAGTTTCCAGTTACCAACAATATAGCCGAATATGAAGCTCTTCTAGCTGGCCTAGAACTCGCTCATTCTTTTCGTATCACTGAGTTGCGAGTCATAGGTGATTGTCAACTCATCCTTCGCCAGGTGCTCACTAAATATCGCACTCGCGATCCCAAACTCAAGCCATACCAAGAACTCACTACTGTCTTTGCCAAACTGTTCACCAAACTGATCTTTGTTCATGTCCCTCGTCATCAGAATATACTCACCGATGCCCTCGCCTCGTTGGCATCATCCATAAGGTTCCCTCTAGGAAGATAGTTTGAGTCCATTTCCATCTACAAACTTCATGCCCCTGCAATCGATGATGCTTCCTACGTAAATATCAAAGACAGGATAGCAAGAAAGATCCTGCAGGAAGATATCCTTGAGAAGAGGGAGATCATGTTGGCAGAGGTTGAAGAAGAACTGGCTGATGAAGAGAAACCATGGTTCTATGAAATCGTCAAATACTGCCAAGATCAGTCTTATCCTGAAGGAGCCACCATAGAGGACAAGAAAGCCATAAGAATGGTGGCTCAGAAATATACTTTGGTTGGAGGTCTACTCTATAGGAGGAGCCTTACTGGTATTCTGTTAAGATGTCTTGGTGACGAAGAGATTTGGAAATGTGTGGAGGAGACGCACTCGGGTGTGTGCGGTGGCCACGTGAATAGTCAGATGCTCGCCAAGAAGATCATTCGCCAAGGCTTTTATTGGCCCACTATGGAAGAAGATTGTGATGTCTATGTCCGTAGGTGTGTCAAGTGTCAACTTCACGCCGATAAAATACATTCACCATTTTCCTCACTTCATCCAATATCCTCCCCGTGGCCTTTCTCCATGTGGGCATTCGACATCATTGGTCCCCTAGGTGATCCCAATTCCCTCACCAAGCAGAAATCTTTCATCCTTACTGCGACGGAATACTTCACCAAATGGGCCGAAGCCGAAGCTTACGCGGAAATTAAGGCGTCAACAGTCTGCAAGTTCATCATGAAGAACATCCTCGCCAGATTCGGCGTCCCAAGCACGATCGTCACTGACAATGGGCCACAGTTCATTTCTCAGGACCTACAGGACCTCAGCAAAAGGTACGCAATTGCATTGCATCATTCATCGCCTTATTACCCACAAGGTAACGGCCAAGCGGAGGCCACCAATAAAACATTACTCAAAATCATCAAAAAAACCTGCGAGTCTAGTAAGTTTTCAGACTGGCCAGAAAAACTTATCGAAGCCCTATGGGCCTATCGCACTTCAATCCGTACCCCCACCGGGCAGACTCCATTTGCCCTTACTTATGGTATGGAAGCGGTAGTCCCGTATGAGACTCTGATCCCTTCTCTCAGAGTACAATTGGACGAGGAATTTTCCCCCGACGATCGTTGTAATTCACTCCTCGCCCAGTTGGAACTCTTGGATGAGAAGCGGCTGGCCGCTGCCGAACACGCGCGTGTGTATCAAAATAGACTCGCACGCTTTTACCAAAAGAAAGTCGTTGAGAGAAAATTCAAAGTCGGTGAGATGGTCGTAAAAAGAATTTTTGTCAAACCTGGGGCCAAAATAATAAAACAAAAAGGGAAGTAAATGTAACGCCCTCCACCTGGGCGCGTTTTTCACAAGAAACGACATAGGCCAAGTGATGGGGACATCACCCAGCGTTCCCTCTGGCTAGACACCCCTCTCCCTTCTGGAGACGGGTAGGCTGCGACTGCACGACTTGATGGGTCCTCGACGACATTAGAGTTTATTACTATGGACATCTTGATGTATTTTCCCTTTTCTTGAGTCTTTTTGATGTATTTTGAGTCATGTCCTAGGTGCTCATATTAGTGGATCAACATATTGGGCTTGTTTGGCTTTGTGGCCCATCTAGAGGAGCTAGGCCCATGAGCACCCCTTCTTGCACCTTGGTTATCTGTCTTTTGTTCTTTTCTCAGGGGCTTTTGTACAAAGTTGGGATCCCTATATATGGGACCCCAACTCCCACTTGAGAAGGTTAATGAATTATTGAGTATTTTGAGCATAAGTGCATCTCCCCCCTCTCTCTCTAGCTTTCTCACTCTCTCTCTCTCTCTCTCTCTCTCTCTTCAGGGGGCGGACCCCTTCTCTCTCCTCCTCTCTCTCTCCCTAGGGCGCACCTGCCCCTTCACCTTCCCCACTTGCCACATCAGCAGCCACCTCAGCCCCCACCCTTTCACATCCCCTAGGTCCATAACTCCCATTAACACTTCCACATCCCAAGTGACTCTTCCAATCCCCCACACACCTTCCCCACCTCCAAGGCAACCATCCCTCTCCCCAAGCAACCCCTCCACTTCCCCACATATCCTTTCATATCCCCAAGCAATCAAACCCCCCCCCCACTTCAAACTTGCGCACCCCTCTCCACCCACTCACCTCCCCACTTGCCTTGGCCGACCCCCTCATTCCCCTCTCACCTAGCCGCGGCCTCCTCTCCCCTCCCCCTCTTGGACCTCCATCTCCCCAGCTCCATTCCTCTCCACACCCCTACACTCCCTCTCCCATCGACCCTCCACCCCACCATCTCCAATATTGCCAATCCCCATCCCTACCCCTAGTTCCACCACCATCCCTTCTCTTCATCTGATCAGTCTGCAGGTGGCAGAAAGAGTTGCGACTAGCAGAAGTGTCCCCGGAGTCATAAAGCTACATCCAGAGGCGTGGCCTACATCAACGGAAAGGTCTGCGAGTCCCCTTCGTAAGTGAGGTGGAATCATCCCATTCCGAGTTCGTGGCCAACCGGGAGAGCTGTTCTACCACGACTGCGCCAGACATCCTCTGCAGAGAGCCTGAGCCCGATTGGAAGCAGCTTCACGACCAACAGCGAAGGAACCCGACAGAAAGTTCTTCAACAAAGTTCTTCCTTCCCCTGTCCCCGATCAGGAGCAAGAAACGGGACCTCGTTCGGCATCCAGGAATCAGAGTTCCGAATTTTCTCCCTCAGTCGCGCGGGTCTGCCTCCTGCTGTCTGCAGCGACCAGTGACTGATCGTCGGCGTCCCCCAGTCCACCCCGACTTCAGAAAGAGTTTCCGTCAGTTTTTCTGTGCAGAGGCTTCTTCCACGATTCCGGAAACTCTGACGGTTCATAATTCGGCATCCGGGAAGCGTCTGTGGCAACCTCTGCATCCTACTGCCTCAGACCTGAAGCCATCAGCATCAGAATCCCTCGTCCTGTTCGAGCCACCGCCGCGGCAAGCGACGACGCCAGAAGAATTCGCTAAAATTCAGAGGTGTCCCCGTCCCTGTTACGAAGAATTCCCCCTTGGTCTCGTCACGGAAAATTCCTGAGGACGAACTACGACTGCGGCAGTGGCGACCTGTTCCCTCTCACAGCAAGTGAACAGAACCTTCGACGGCTTCCACTCCTTCATCGTTGGCAAGTTTTCCCCTTCCGCCTGGCCGGCTTAGCGCCCCTCCCTGCGTGGAGGTAGTGTTTGATGTAAGTTTGATTTCCCCACCCCTAATCTAACCCTCCTGCGTGAGGAGTAGTTCATGTACTAAGCAGCTCAAGCGACATCGGCGCAGTGTGCGGGATCCACACTTCCCCGCTCGCCCTCGTCTCCGAACGGGGTTGGTTTCTTCAAACCAACCAGGTGAGCTCTAAACTTTGCTCCATTATTCTTAGTGCTTGTTTGTTTAATATCCGTAGACATAGCCCCGTTGTGCATGCGAGCGAGTGTCCGATCCCGGTTCCACCTTTATAGTGTGGTCACCGTGGTTAAAGTAAGCGAGTGGGACCTAGTGCCCCAATTGGCACCGGCCAGCCCCATAAGCGTGGGCTACGTACCCTCGGGAGGGCAACCCTAGCCCTGCTGGCACTCTACCAGCAAGGGTCTTGATCCTTCACCTCCCCTTAGCATCCTATAGTCACCCCGGGCTCACGTGTGTGCGACGGCGTTTTGGTCCCGATTTATCAACCTAATTGTTATGTGATTGTGATGCGGAGTAGGTCCTAAGTTTACTTTTGGCTTACTGCATACCCCGTAGTGGTGTCACATCAAATTGGTATCAGAGCAAGTTTTAGACTTGTCTCTACAAGCCTAGGTCCAAGGGCAACTGCATTTTCTATCCCGTTTTGTCATCATTGTGCATGTCCACCCGTAGGGTACCATATATCGGGTTGATCCTTCTAATTCCAACCCACCAATGGATCCCAATGCTCATGGTAACCAAAACATCCCAAGGGAAGTTCCCCAAACTCCTATGGATCGAATTGAGGCTGCCATCAAGTCCTCACGGAGCAAATGAATGGAATTTCCACCCGATTAGAGAGACTAGAAGAAGCTAGGGCCCCACCTAGGAACCATGCCCAAAGAGTTCCTCCTCCGCGGGCTGAACATGAGAGGGAAGACCTAGATGATGAGTGGAATCGTGAGCAAGAGAGAGCCCCACAACCTCGATACCATGAGAGGCGACCACGTGAGGATCATGATGAATTCCTACTAAGAATGATCAAAGTGGAAGCTCCTAATTTTGAGGGGTCTCATAACCCTAGTGTCTATAAAGAATGGGAGCATGGCATGGACCAATACTTCGAATGGTACCCCATGTCCGAAGAGAGAAAGGTTAGGTTGGCTAAGATGCACCTTCTTAAACTAGCCAAGACCTATTGGCTAAAGGTAGAAAACCAAAGGAGGATCCGGCGTGAGGAACCCATTGACACTTGGATAGACATGAAGGATCAACTTAGGAACAAATATCTCCCATCTCCTATAGTCAACTTCTTCTTGATGAATGGCAAAGCCTTACCCAAGAGGGAAAGACCGTAGAAGAGTATATTGAAAAGTTTGATTCATATCTCCTAAGGTGTGGTGTGGTTGAGGATCCAGCCGTTACTTTATCCCGGTTTAGGAATGGTCTCCTTCCCCACATCAAACGGAGCTTTTTATGAGGGAAGTGCATAGCTTGGAGATTGCCTATCAAATAGCCCGGGATGTAGAGAGATTTTCTAGGAATCCTAGGGTTGCCCCCCCCAAGGGCCCGGGACCCCGTCCCAACCTACCTCCTCTGCTAAGAACACCTCCTCCTCCCAATGGGGGAACCCCCACTCGGCCCTACCACCAACCAACCACTCCCACCCCCACAAAGACCACTCCACTCAACCCTCCTTCTCAAAGGGAAGACAACTCCAAAGGGAAGACCCCAATGAGCAATACGGTCAAGTGTTTTTGATGCCATGGCTATGGCCACATAGCCACCCAATGTCCCTCCAAGGGGATGTCAAGCCTAGTTATTGAGAGTGAACCTTCTACTACCCAGGAAACACATGAGAGTACTATTGAGGAATACGAGGCTGCTTTAGGATGGGAAGAGGAATACAATGAGCAATTCTTTGAGGAAGGGATAGAAGAGGACCCCCACTCCAGCCACCTAGGGGTGATAAGATGCACCCTCACCCAACCACAAGAGGATGACTGGCGGAGGACTTCCATTTTTCACACATTTGTCAAGATCGGGGATCATGTTAGGAAGGTCATCCTAGACAACGGGAGTTGTATCAACGCCGTGTCTCCGGACACCGTCAAACTCCTAGGGCTTACCCCTACACCCCACCCCAAACCCTATCGTGTGTCCTGGATAAACAACCACTCCCTACCCGTCGACACATGTTGTCTTATCCCCATCACCTTCTCATCCTACCAAGGGCAAATATGGTGTGATATCATACCGATGGCTGTAGGAAGCATCCTATTGGGTAGACCTTGGATATATGATGTCAATGCCTACCATCCATGGGAAAACAAACACATGCACCTTTGACCACGAGGGGAAGAGTATCCAGCCTCAACCCCTCCCCTCCCCAAAAAGAACCACCCACCAAGGGAATCCTTCCTACACCACCAAAACCCAGGGCCTCGTCTACACCAACCCAACCAAAAACCCAAAACCCCACCCCTGAAAAACCCACCGGGCCAGTCAAAGGCCTCCACCTCATCACTAGGAAAGAGCTCGAGGAAGAATTAACCCGAGGGACACCCCTTTGTGCTATTGTCATATGTCTTGGAGAGGCAACCCCCTCCAATCCTCACCCTGTGGAAATCCACCCTCTCCTGGAAGAATTTAAGGACGTATTCCCCGAGGAGCTCCCCGACCAACTGCCACCCATGAGGGATGTCCAACATGCCATTGATCTTGTCCCCGGGGCCACCCTCCCAAACCTTCCCCACTACCGCCTCAACCCCACTGAGCATGCTGAACTAAGGAGGCAAGTGGAGGAACTCATAAGAAAAGGCTTCCTCCGTCTTAGCAAGAGTCCTTGTGCTGTCCCAGCCCTCCTCACACCTAAGAAAGATGGGACATGGCGGATGTGTGTCGACAGTAGGGCCATCAACAAGATCACGGTCAAGTACAGGTTTCCCATACCTAGGCTTGACGACATGCTTGACATGCTAGCCGGGGCCACCATTTTCTCCAAAATAGACCTCAAAAGTGGCTACCATCAGGTTAGGATAAGGCTAGGAGATGAATGGAAAACATCCTTTAAAACCAAGGATGGGCTCTATGAATGGCTGGTGATGCCTTTTGGGCTCTCTAATGCCCCAAGCACCTTTATGCGCCTTATGACCGAGGTCCTTAGGCCCTACATTGGAGTCTTCCTGGTAGTCTACTTTGATGACATCCTCATCTACAGCCAGTCCAAAGAAGCCCATCTCAGTCACCTTAGGCAAGTCTGCACCACTCTTAGGAAGGAGAGCCTCTTTGCCAATTTTGGAAAATGTCAATTCATGACAAAGTCCATTACCTTCCTTGGGTATGTTGTCTCCACCGAAGGAGTATCCATGGACCCTGAAAAGGTCCAAGCCATCCTCGATTGGCCGGAACCCCGCACTCTCCATGAAGTCCGGAGCTTTCATGGGCTAGCCACCTTTTACCGACGGTTCATCCGTGGGTTTAGCACAGTCACAGCCCCTATCACCGACTGCCTCAAAAAGGGGACCTTTGTGTGGACCAAGTCCGCAACTAGAGCCTTCCAAGAACTCAAGGAGAGGATGACCCAAGCCCCTGTACTATGCCTCCCTGACTTCTCCAAAGTCTTTGAGGTGACTTGTGATGCCTCCGGGGTAGGAATTGGCGGGATCCTTAGCCAGGAAGGACATCCAGTGGCCTATTTTAGTGAGAAGTTGTGTGATGCCAGGATGAGATACTCCACCTACGACAAGGAATTTTATGCCGTGGTTCAATCCCTCCGGCACTGGAGACACTATCTCTTGCCGAAAGAATTTGTCATATTCTCTGACCATGAGGCCCTGAAATACCTCAATTCCCAGCAGAAACTGAATGCTCGGCATGCCCGATGGGTCGAATACATCCAGGCCTACACATTTGTGATCAAACATAAGGCCGGAAGTGAAAACCGTGCTGCCGATGCCCTCAGTAGGAGAATTTCCTTGCTAGCTACTATTCGGGTGGAAGTCATAGGATTTGAAAGACTCAAGGAAGAGTACTCTGATTGCCCGGACTTTGGTCGAATCCATACCACTCTGACCACCCTCTCACCTAGGGAACATCAAGGATTCATCTTAGAGGACGGGTTCATTTTCAAAGGCCATAGACTTTGCATACCTAGAACCTCTCTACGGGACTTCCTGATCTGGGAGTTACATGCAGGAGGCCTTGCTGGGCATTTTGGGGTGCATAAGACCATTGCTTTGGTTGAGGGTCAGTTCTACTGGCCAAGTCTCAAAAGGGACGTAGCCAAAATTGTAGGACAGTGCCGGATATGTGCCTCAGCCAAGCAAACAAGGCAGAACACTGGCCTCTACACACCACTCCCTGTCCCTGACCGTCCTTGGCAAGACTTAAGCATGGACTTCGTCTTAGGCCTACCTAGGACTCAAAAAAGGCATGATTCAATCTTTGTAGTAGTGGATAGGTTTTCTAAGATGGCCCATTTCATCCCCTGCTCCAAAACCTCTGACGCCTCTCATGTGGCCCGCCTATTCTTCGATGAGGTAGTTCGCCTCCATGGTCTACCCAAGACCATCATTTCTGATAGGGATGTCAAATTCACCAGCTATTTCTGGAAGACTCTCTGGCACCTAATGGGGACCCTTCTCAAATTTTCCACGGCCTATCACCCTCAAACTGACGGCCAGACCGAAGTCATTAATAGGAGCCTTGGGAATCTACTCCGGTGTCTTGTTGAGGATCGCCCCGGGAATTGGGATCTCATATTACCCCAGGCAGAGTTTGCATACAACAATTCAGTGAATAGGTCGATAGGGATGAGCCCATTTGAAGCTGTGCATGGGTACAAACCTAGAAAGCCTACAGATCTCATTCCTTTGCCACCACATGCTAGAGTGTCTATTAGTGCTGAGTCGTTTGCCCAACACATGAAAGAATTGCATGAAGAAATCCGCAAACACATTAACAAAAGCAATGAGGTGTATAAAAAGTCGGCCGATTCCCACCGTCGCCACCAGGAGTTTCACGTAGGTGATTATGTGATGGTAAGAACTGAGAGGCTTTCCCCTGGGAATGTCTCCAAACTGAGGTCGCGTGGATCAGGCCCCTTCCAGGTTTTAAAGAGGATTGGCACAAACGCTTACGTGTTGGACCTCCCCGAGGAGTACGCAGTAAGTCCCACATTCAATGTGGCTGACTTGGTGCCATATAGGGGACCCACGGTGACACCCAGTGAGGAAATTGAGCCTGTTCCACCTTCTGAGAGAGCCACCACTCATGAGAGAGTTCCACCAATCCAGAGAGGCCAACGGGAGCAAATAGAGCGGATATTGGATGAACAGGTCACTGTCACCCGGAGCAAAGCGTACGAGCGATACTTGGTCAGGTGGAAGGGCCGGCCCCCTTCAGATGATTCATGGGTGAGCAGGGAGGATCTTCAGCAGCTGGACCCCGACCTCCTGGAGCATTACCGCAGCCGAGAGGACCCTTTCTCGACAGAGTCGAGTTCTTCACAGCCCGGGGGAGTTGATGGGGACATCACTCAGCGTTCCCTCTGGCTAGACACCCCTCTCCCTTCTGGAGACGGGTAGGCTGCGACTGCACGACTTGATGGGTCCTCGACGACATTAGAGTTTATTACTATGGACATCTTGATGTATTTTCCCTTTTCTTGAGTCTTTTTGATGTATTTTGAGTCATGTCCTAGGTGCTCATATTTGTGGATCAAGCATATTGGGCTTGTTTGGCTTTGTGGCCCATCTAGAGGAGCTAGGTCCATGAGCACCCCTTCTTGCACCTTGGTTATCTGTCTTTTGTTCTTTTCTCAGGGGCTTTTGTACGAAGTTGGGATCCCTATATATAGGACCCCAACTCCCACTTGAGAAGGATAATGAATTATTGAGTATTTTGAGCATAAGTGCATCTTCCCCCCCCTCTCTCTAGCTTTCTCACTCTCTCTCTCTCTCTCTCTCTTCAGGGGGCGGACCCCTTCTCTCTCCTCCTCTCTCTCTCCCTGGGCGCACCTGCCCCTTCACCTTCCCCACTTGCCACATCAGCAGCCACCTCAGCCCCCACCCTTTCACATCCCCTAGGTCCATAACTCCCATTAACACTTCCACATCCCAAGTGACTCTTCCAATCCCCCACACACCTTCCCCACCTCCAAGGCAACCATCCCTCTCCCCAAGCAACCCCTCCACTTCCCCACATATCCATTCATATCCCCAAGCAATCAAACCCCCCCCCCCCACTTCAAACTTGCGCACCCCTCTCCACCCACTCACCTCCCCACTTGCCTTGGCCGACCCCCTCATTCCCCTCTCACCTAGCCGCGGCCTCCTCTCCCCTCCCCCTCTTGGACCTCCATCTCCCCAGCTCCACTCCTCTCCACACCCCTACACTCCCTCTCCCATCGACCCTCCACTCCACCATCTCCACTATTGCCAAACCCCATCCCTACCCCTAGTTCCACCACCATCCCTTCTCTTCATCTGATCAGTCTGCAGGTGGCAGAAGAGGGTTGTGACTAGCAGAAGTGACCCCGGAGTCATAAAGATACATCCAGAGGCGTGGCCTACATCGACGGAAAGGTCTGCGAGTCCCCTTCGCAAGCGAGGTGGAATCATCCCGTTCCGAGTTCGTGGCCAACCTGGAGAGCTGTTCTACCACGACTGCGCCAGACATCTCTGCAGAGAGCCTGAGCCCGATTGGAAGCAGCCTCACGACCAACAGCGAAGGAACCCACAGAAAGCTCTTCAACAAAGTTCTTCCTTCCCCTGTCCCCGATCAGGAGCAAGAAACGGGACCTCGTTCGGCATCCAGGAACCAGAGTTCCGAATTTTCTCCCTCAGTCGCGCGGGTCTGCCTCCTGCTGTCTGCAGCGACCAGTGACTGATCATCGGCGTCCCCCAGTCCAGCCCGACCTCAGAAAGAGTTGCCGTCAGCTTTGCTGTGCAGAGGCTTCTTCCACGATTCCGGAAACTCTGACGGTTAGTAATTTGGCATCCGGAAGCGTCCGTGGCAACCTCTGCATCCTACTGCATCAGACCTGAAGCCGTCAGCATCAGAATCCCTCGTCCTGTTCAAGCCTCCGCCGCGGCCAGCGACGATGCCAGAAGAATTCGCTAAAATTCAGAGGTGTTCCCATCCCTGTTACGAAGAAATCCCCCTTGGTCTCGTCACCGGAAAATTTCCTGAGGATGAACTACGACTGCGGCAGTGGCGACCTGTTCCCTCTCACAGCAAGTGAGCAGAACCTTCGACGGCTTCCACTCCTTCATCGTTGGCAAGTTTTCCCCTTCCGCCTGGCCGGCTTAGCGCCCCTCCTTGCGTGGAGGTAGTGTTTGATGTAAGTTTGTTTTCCCCACCCCTAATCCAACCCTCCTGCGTGAGGAGTAGTTCATGTACTAAGCAGCTCAAGCGACATCGGCGCAGTGTGCGGGATCCACACTTCTCCGCTCGCCCACGTCTCCGAACGGGGTTGGTTTCTTCAAACCAACCAGGTGAGCTCTAAACTTTGCTCCATTATTCTTAGTGCTTGTTTGTTTAATATCCGTATATATAGCCCCGTTGTGCATGCGAGCGAGTGCCCGATCCCGGTTCCACCATCATAGTGTGGTCACCGTGGTTAAAGTAAGCGAGTGGGACCTAGTGCCCCAATTGGCACCGGCCAGCCCCATAAGCGTGGGCTACGTACCCTCGGGAGGGCAACCCTAGCCCTGCTGGCACTCTACCAGCAAGGGTCTTGATCCATCACCTCCCCCTAACATCCCTTAGTCACCCCTGGCTCACGTGTGTGCGACGGCATTTTGGCCCCGATTTATCAACTTAATTGTTATGTGATTGTGGATGCGGAGTAGGTCCTGAGATTCCTTTTGCTTGCTGCATACCCCGTAGTGGTGTCACATCACTACCCTTAGCACAAAACAAACAAACAAAAATGATGAAAAGATAAAAAACATCAAAAACAAAGAAATACCGAAAACCACTAAAAATATGGAAAATTCAAAATGCCGATGCCTGGAAGTCACCATGTAGTTAAGTCCCTGCATCTAACCTCCATGTTAGGATAGGGCCCATTAAGGCTTGGTAGGCAACGGGTCTTGGTTTGCCAGAACCGTGGAGATCCCTGTCCGGCCACGTCGGCCTATGCTCGCTCGAAGGAAGCTAACATGTGCTCACTTATGTATTTTATTCAAAAAAAGTCGGTAGCATCACCTACGGTGGGGCCCCACCCAGAAGATCTCCGGAAGATGTAATCTTTATTCTTTTCTCTTCGACCAAATGAGACAGTCGGCGCCATTAAAACGCTGAGCATGAGAAACCGAAACTCAAACCCCAAAGGCAAGAGTAGGATCCATTTCCTCGAGCATCGATCAGAGCACGAGAAGAGGGCAGTGTCCCCGCAGGCATACGAAAAGGGAACCCACAAACGTCAAACGACTATATCTCCCTCACAAAAAGAAATATAAAATCAAAATCAAAAGAAAAGCCTAGTCGTGACCGTGCCTGTTGCGATAAATGGAACCCCTCAAAGCAAAAGTCTGAATCCATGAAAGGGGCCGTGGAATATAAATGCTCGAGATTTGGTCCGAAGTTGTCCGAAAGGAAAGAGTTAATGGGCCCTTATTCGCTCGCCGGGTTAACGGCTTTGCCGGTCCTCTCAGTAGGTTTATCTCCTACACTCTTCCTTCTCCCTCTAAAGATGAAGGTTCGATGGAGTTTCTGAAAGGTGAAAACTGCCCAGGGTCTGCGACCTTATTTTAATATACACATTTGGTTGCCTACTTTGAAAAGTAAAAGCTATTGCTGCGAAGGAGTCTCCGTGTTTCTGCTTGGTCAAGACCCCTGTTTACCACCTTGATGTCTTCTTATTTAACCTCGGGCTTAGGCCAATGCAAGCGCGTCACCTATGGGTGCGACGGCGTCTGATTCCGGGTCAGCGTCGCGCGGTTGGTCATTAGGGTTCCAGGGTGTTCCATCATATATCATCTAGAGTTGTGAGGAAACAGACCCGGGTCGGGCAAATCTCTTACCTCAAACACCTTTTGGGTGAATCCCTGTGGTCGGAAGAGACTAGGAGCCTAAGCATGGCATGACGGTATTGTCATCAGGGTAAGTCTTAGCCGGCGGGATCATCATTCGAGGGGTCTAGAGGCCCAAATCAACCTAGATGTGCACTTAGGATACCTGGGAGGTTAGTAAGAAACCCCTGTTCTCACGTAGGTTAGGTGCCATTTGGGTGCTTGCCAGGCATTAGCAACAAAAAATTGAAATAATAACAACAAAATAAATGGAAAAGAGAAAATGTACATATTTGCAAAGAAAAAAAAATCTTTTTTATGATAAAACAAAAAAAATGCCAAATATAAAAAATAAAATAAATCAATTTTGCATGATTGCATTTGCGTGCAGCATGTCACTTTAATACCGCTTGCATTCGTGTGCTTGCCTGTCGCATTTACCATCACCACTTTTTTCCCTTGCCTTCGTTAATAAAGGCTTGGCCCCTTGACCAGTTATCAAGGACAGTCACAGTGACCATTTGCTTATTGAGCAAGGGGCCAAGTCAGAACAGAAATTCTGATTTGTTTGTTTCAGTGATGTGTGCAGGAATTCAGGCAACAGAAGCAAAGGTGAAAAATAAACAAACCGAACCTTGTATTTTATTCCAAAAACCAAAAAAAATTACATCAAGTTCCATCCTCTCTCTCTGCATTACTCGTCCCACTACTCTCCGGGAAAAATGCTCTCAAAGGTGCTACCCAACTACGAAAAGCAGTACTCCTACCGCTCTGTACTCCCCTTCCTATTCCCACACCCCGGCGTTGATCCACGGAAGTAGTAGAGAAGCTACCAACACGAAAGTCACGCTCTCGTGCTCTTCGGTAGCGCTCCTCACCATCTCTCAGCCACTGTTCAGCAAGACCAAGACTGATTCGAAGTTCAAATAGTTGGGCCTCTATGGCCCTTCGTTCCTCCCTTTCAGTCAATCTGTTGGCTCTTTCTCTCTCTGCGTCTCTTTCTTTCTCTGCACGTTCTCTCTCGCGGTCTTCCCTCTCCAACTGGAGAGTGATCCTCAGTTCCACGGCATCCCTAGAGGAGTCGTCATCAGGATGACGCCGCAGTTCCCTCTCCAGTTCTGCTATCCTAGCCTCCTTCTGCGCAGCTTGGGCAAGCGCTTCTTCCGTCTCCTTCTCCTGCCAGATGTACCATCTCAAGATACGCGGCAAGGCATAAACAAAGAGAACTCAACACTGAAATTTTTACCTGTATACAGAGCATCCCTTCTGCCTCCGCAGCACGCTGCGTGGCGTGGGCAAGTTGCTCATGAAGCAAGTCAAGTTCTGAGGTGGGAATCCACAAGCTGGAAGAGGCACCACCTACTCCCATCGCTGGGGAAGCCGCGTCAATCTGGACATGCTACGACCGCGTGAATTAGCAGCCAACATCTGGAATCTGGGGTTTTAATTAGGAACGTACTGTACACCTACCAAGGCGCTCGTAGCTCCGCGGGCATTGCCCAACCGTTGCTCCATCTCTGCCAAGCGAGTTCGTAAAGTCGCTATCATCGTATCGCGAATATCCTGCAGCCATACGAGTCAGCATTTCCACCAGAAAACCAAAAAGGGAGAAAGAAGAAAAGAGAAAGGGGAAACCTACCTCCACAAGTCCCCGGGGTTGGAGCCGCTCTGCGTACTTTATCCTATATAGACGCAAGTAGTCCTCGCTATCCCACACATGTGATTCTACAATCGTGCCACCCCGTTGCCAGTCTTCATACTGCTCAGGGAACCGCACGCGCCAGTCAATGCAGGTCGCCGGTCCTCGCGTCTTTCTCCCGACACGAGGTGGCGCAGCCGTATCCACCCATTCCTGAGCCAGTCCCAAAGTCCTCATAACCAATCGTAGCCGAAGCGGCTCGATTTCATTCAGGCAGTGCATCCATAGTTCCCGTCCGAACCGGGCACGACTTGCTAGAACCCACGGCTGGTCGGCATCGACCATGTCTGAGTAGGGTCTCCAGTTTACCATCGCTGCAGGGAACTCCTGTAGCTCCCGCCTTAGCACCATCAGTTGGTTGGTTAGGGGTGCCGCACTCATGATGGGTTCCCACCGCCTGGCTAGCGGCACCATCGCGGGTCGCCAATGACGAGCTCTCCCCATGGGGAGGTAATAATAGCTCCACAGCTGCTCAGCGCAGGTCATCAGTACCTTGCAAAAACATAAAAAAATATACAAAACAAGCAAAACCAAAAATACCTGGATAAATGGTGTAAAACCACTCACAGCCATCTCACGATCCGCTTCTTGGAACAGGCCTGCAAACAAGTGCGCCAGCATGGCAGCTCCCCAGGCGTAGTATCCTACTCTTTCAAGGTCTGACAGCAGCTCCAGGAAGCGACATTGGATACCATCCCCTTTCGAGCTAAGTACCAATCTCCCCAAAAGGAAGAGGAGAAATCTTCTCAAATCTATGTTGCATCTTTCCCAGTTGCCGAAATCTATGCAGTACACGGCACGGCATCCTATTTCCATCCTTTCCATGAACTCTTCTGAAGATTCATCGTCCCGCCGACGTGTGTCGGTGAGCCCTAATGCATCCATGAGGGATGCCCTAGCTACCGACCTGTTTTTCCTTCCATCTAGGTCCAAACCCAGTAGCTTCCGAGCACCTTCTCGGTAATCCGCATAAGTGACCCCGGTCACTGTCTCGCCCTCCAGCTTCAGGCTTGTGATCCGGACCACATCCTCCAAGCTGGGCACCATGTGCCCCCAGGGCATCAGGAATGCCCGACTCATTGGGTCCCATCTCTCACACAAGGCCTGGATCAGGACCAGGTCCAGCTAGATTGGCTTGATCCGATGAAACATGCCAAAACCCATCACGTCTAACCTGGCCTTCTGAAAATCTAGGAGACCTCGGTATGCTGCCACTACCAACTCTCATGAGATGTGTGATTTCATCACACTCTACGCATGCAGGGAATGGGGAGGAGGTTTGGTCAGAAAGAAAAGATGAAAAAAGAATGGAAAAAAGGGCAGGAAAACTTGGCTTACGAGTTGTGATTGGGCCCTTTCGCTGAAGTGCCCTTCGAGGTCCAAAAGCCTCCTGGAACTACTACCACTGGATCTGCTTCTCTTCGAGGAGTGGGAAGATTCGCCCTCCATCCAACTCTCGAAATTTTGAACTCCTCCTCTCCCGTGAGAACTTGTGCTCCTCGAGTTAGCTCTCGATATACCTGGGAGGATAAAAGGGACACGAATTTATAGAAATGAAAGGAGTGCAGGCCAAGATTGCCTCCATCACTTGTTAATGATAGCCCTCGCGATGAGGCACCTGCCATGCGGTCCCGTGTGTCACTTCACCGCTCGCACATGATGATTGATTGGACGAAGAATATGACGACTAGCCCCCTATGTTGTCTAGGGATACCCTATCATGTTTTGGAGGACGTCCGCAAAACTTGACACAACATCCGAGAAAAGGGACTAGGGCCGTCATTATTGACTTCGACGGCAGATTCCCGTGGAAAATGGTCACAATAAGACGCGATTCTCCGCTCGGGGTGCAGTCTCGACAGACCCATCACATGAAAATAGTGCAAAGGAGAAGAAGTGTAGGGAAGAAGGAACGCACAAGAGAACAAACAAGCAGTAGAAAATCAAATCACTCCATTCATAATTCTACATAAGCTGTCATAAATATCACAATCATAGAGAGGAGGCGAGTCCACTAGCTCGCCAACTCTTACCATTATCTTCATGCTCATCCCTCTAGGCATCCCTCTCCTCTCCCCTGAGGTGAGGGTCCCTCAGAAGCCTCCTGGATCCCCGTGCAGCAGCACCCGCCTTGCCTCGTGGCGCCGGCTCCACAGCAATGACTCGCTGCTCCTCCCCTGGCGTGGCAAAGAAGCCACTAGCGGCAAAGCGACCAGACTGGCGTAGTCGCTCCCCGAACTCTCGCGCCCTCTCGTAGCGCGTCTCCATCCCTCCTAGCCTCTGCACGATGGCCTGAAGGCCCAGCTGGAGCTCCCTCACTTGGTCCTCCAAGGCCCTCCTCTCGGTCTGATCCCGCTGTCGCTCGGACCTTCTCTCGGCTTAATCTCTCTCTGCCTCTCTCCTCATCATCTGCAGAAGGACCCTTAACTCCAGGATGTCTGGAGAAGGTCTCTCCTCACCGCGATGTCGCAGCTCTGCTATAGTCGCCACCCAGGCATCACGCTCCTCTTCCGCCCGGGCAGCCCGAGCCACCGCACCATCAAGTTGCTCCCGAAGGGAGGCAATCTCGAGAAAAGGGGCCGAGGAACTGGAAGATGCGCCGCCAGTCACTCCCACCATCGCTATCTGCTGGGCACGCTGAAACGAACAAACAACAGTCGTCAGATAAGCTCCATATTTAAAAATAGAAAATGTAGCACTTAGCCTACCAAGATCGACAGTTCCTATTGAGTGGCGGCCAGCTGCCGCCTGACCTCGGCTAATTGGGCACGCGACCCGTCGACGTCGCGCGTATCCCTATCTTGGGGAAGCCCCGCATGACTCTCTCTCTGCCGCCGCAGGAAGTCGACACTATCCTGCACCAGTACGCTCCCTTGCTGCCCAGGGAGACGTATGCGCCAATCTTCAAGCTTCGCCTTGCCGCGACTCTCCTTCCTGACGCGGCTCGGCTCGTCTGCACTCGCCCACTCATCGGCCAGGCCCAGGGTCCTCGCCATGTCCTGCACCAAGAAAGAAGGACCTCGCATCATAACAAAGAACGCGTCCCCTGTCTAGGACGCGTCCATCATTTGAGTGCAACACTCGCCGAACCCTTTCCCCCCTCGCGCGGCTCGCTTCAAAACTCAAAGTGGATCAAAAGAGGAAGAGATCGGAGAACCTACCAGACCGTGTTCACCTCCCTCCGTAACATCGGGCCCCTCGGGTCCCTCGGGGGCCCGAAGTGGCCCTTCCTCCTCCATGGACGCCGTTCCATGCTCTGGCGCGTCCCTCCTTGGGCGAGGGGTCCCGCGTCCCTCTCCACCTTCGCCGCGGTCCAGACTGCCGAACTCCATCGATCGAGGGGAAGAAGACAAAGACAGTCGAGCGAGTTTCGGTGGAAGGCGGGCTCGTTTGTGAGTAAGGCACGGGAGAAGAAAGGCCACCCGTCGCTTTAAATTTGAATTCGAGGATTAAGACGCGTCCTCGCGCCTGGAGGCGCCCAAAAAAAAAATGGGAGAAAGGAAACAGAATCCCCCCGTGCAAAGCATAGTTCCCCGCTGTTAAGGGCAAGGTCTCGTGGAGCGTGCCTCGAAGGATAACTCAGTGCAAAGAAGAAAGTGTGGGAGAGAGAAAAGTACACACAACACAAGAAAGTCATTTTCATTTCATATAATAGCCGAAAGTACATCATGCAGTAATGAGGGTGGAGTGTACAAGTAACTCTCTAACTCTCACCATCACCCTCTTGGTCATCTCTCTCCTCCCTCCTCTGACGGGGATCCCTAGGGGGCCTCTGTGACCTCTGCAAACCCTGAGAAGCCGTGCTCGCTTCTCCAGGGGGCACCATGTCGGCCTCCAAGGTGCGGCGACGCTCCTCGGCCGAAGAAACTAGAAAGCTGCCCACAGAAAAGGAACCGGACTGACGAAGTCGCGCCCCGCGCTCCTTCGCCCTCTAATACCGCTCCTCACTCTCCCGAAGTCTCCCCTCCGCCGTGCCAAGACTCAGCCGGAGCTCCGACACCAGGGCCACCAGAGCTCTCCTCTCGTCCAAATCTCGATGTTGCTCTGCCATCCTGTACTCCCTCTCTTTCTCTATGGTCTCCTTATCCCTCTCCCTCTCTCTCTCTAGGGTCTCCCTATCCCTCTCCCTCTCTCTCTCTAGGGTCTCCCTATCCCTCTCCCTCTCTCTCTCCACGCTCTCCCTATCCCTCTCTCTCTCCTCTCTCTCCCTCATCGCCTCTCTCCTCGACAGCTCGAGGGCGATCCGCAGATCCACTACGTCGCGAGGAAGCTCCTCAGCCTCCCGTCGCCGCTCCTCCTCTAGCTCTGCAATCCGGGCGTTACGCTCTGCCACCCAGGCATCGCGCTCCTGCTCAGCACGAACAGCATGGGCCAGGGCCTCCCGAATCTCGGCCACCTGTCAAAGCACGCATGCACCGTAAGAGAATAGTGATAGAAGGAGAGCAGCCAGAAGGAGAGTCGAGGTCAGGCAAACACTCACTCGAGCCTCGCGGTCACGCTCAGCCTCCTCAGCCCGAGCCACCGCATACGCCAGCTGCTCCTGGAGGGCAGAAACCTCCGGAGGAGGGCCCCGCGAACTGGAACCCGCTCCACCAGCCATCCCGGCTGTCGCTGCCAGGTGGGCCCACTGAAACACGGGGCAAACGTCGGTCAAAGGCTAAGCATCAAAAATCCAGGTCACAAAAAATACATTGCATAGACTCACCAGGATCTCCAACTCCTATCGGATGGCCACTAACTGCCGCCTGGCGTCTGCCAGCTGGGCCCGTAGGTCAGCAATCATGTTGTCACGAGCATCCTACATTGCACATAAGTTAGTGCCACATGCATATACATATAGAAGGGTGAAGCATTTTCATTTCACTTACCCCTGCCATACCACCAAGGAAGAGGCGGTCCCCGTACGTAGCCCGGTACCGTCTCAGGTAATCAGTACTGTCCTGTACATGGGACACCACTGGGACCCCGCCCTGCTGCCAATCCTGGTACTGTGCCAGGAAGCGCGTACGCCAGTCCACGATCTTCGCCTTCCCCTTGGTCTTCCGCCCAATGCGGATCGGCTCATCTACATCGACCCACTCTTGGGCCAGCCCCAACATCCTCATAACCAGTCTGAGCCGTAGCGGCTCGATCTCGTTCAGGCAATCGACCCACACGTCCCGCTCGAAACGAGGAAGACCCGCTACAACCCAAGGCTGACCAGCGTCACCCATGCCCAGGTAGGGCCTCCACACCACCTACATCATCATACATGCATCATATTAGTTGTCATTCAGTCACATAAGAAAACACAAAAAAATCATACGCATCATACCATGGCCTCAGGATACTTGCTCAGCTCCCGACGAAGCGACGCCAGCTGGTAGCCGTGGGGTGCTGCAACCACGACCGACCTCCACTGCCGCGCCAAAGGCACGGCCCTCCTGTTCCCATGCCTAGCCCTCCCCATCGGGAAATAGTAATAGCTCCACACCTGCATCCATCATACATCATTAGTACAATAATTGCATATTTAACTGTGAGAATGCATAAATAAAATATTTACCTGGAGAAAAGGTGCGAAGCCACTGACTGTCGTCTCCTTCTCCGAAGTCTGGGAGAGATCGGCAATCAGATGGGCAAGCAGAGCCGCTCCCCACGCGTAGTGTCCCACTCTGTCCACATCCACCAAGATCCCAAGGAAACGGCATTGGATGCCATCCCCTTTCATCCCCAGCAGAAGGCGGCCCAAGAAGAAGAAAAGAAACCTCCGGAGGTCTAGGTCCACTAGCTCCCGCTCGCTCGGGTCCTGGGTGAAAGCTGCACGAGTGTCTCCCTCGAGTCGTGCCAGAAACTCCGCTCCAGTCTCGCTAACCCGCTGGCGCGGGTCGACGAATCCGAGCGCCTCCATGATCTCCACTCGGCCAACTACCCTGCTGTCCCTGTCAGTCACGCTCGTCTCTAACCACAGCAGGTCCAGGACACTCTCTCGGTAGTCAGGGTAGGTGACCCCGCTCACCGCCTCTCCGTCAACCCATAGCCCGGTGATTCGAGCCACGTCCTCGAGTGTCGGCACCATGTGCCCCCAGGGCATCAGAAACGCCCGGCTCGGTGCATGCCACCGCTCCCTCAATGCCTAGATAAGAGGAAGGTCGAGCCGAAAGGGCTCGATCCTAAGGAAAGCTCCGAAGCCCATGGCGTCCACACGCGCCCTCTGAAAGTCTGGCAGCCCACGGTATGCTGCCACCACTAGGGACCAGCTGATCCGGCCCTTCATCACGCCCTGCACACCACAAAACCAACAAAAGAACACATCAGCATCATGGATAGTAATAAACAATAACATTGTATATGCTACTTAATTATTTTATTTTTATTTTTTTAAAAAAGTATTTATGTTTTTTTTTGAGGCGTCCAACTCCTTGGACGCCTCCTTTTTTTTCATCATTTTATTTTTAGAAAAACCCAGAATCAAAAACAAAAATAAATAAAAAATATAGATATATTATTATGGAGGCGTCCTACGTCCTGGACGCCTCCTTATTTTTAAATCCTATTTTATTATTTTATGTAAATGAATAAATAAATAAAAAGAAAAAATAAAATGTGCATGGCCTCTCGTCCGCCTATCCAGCCTATTAAACCAACAGATTGAAGTTCCGAAGAGCTTACCGGGTCGTGATCGTCCTCTCCCGCGTCGCCAGCATCCACTGCAGCCTCCACGGCCAAAGGAGGAGCCTCCTCCTCCGCGGCAATCTCCTCCGCCACAGCAGCCTCCTCGGTATCGTCCCTCAGCCTCCTCGGACGACGATCCCGTCGTTTGCGCTTCTCTCCACCCTGGCTCGGGCCTCCTTGCTCCATTGGGACTAAGAATGGGTCGTCTGGATTGACTGGGTCGTTTGAATGAACAGTAAACGAGCAAAGGGGGGAGGCCCCCCCCATATATATAGAATCCACCTTGTTTGGGGCGTCCAGGCGCCTAGACGTCCCCACCTTTTTTTTTTTTCAAAATTCAAAAACGTAGGGGAGTCCAGGACCCTGGACGCCCCCAAAACAAAAAAAAATAAAAAATTAGGGGGGTCCAGCACCCTGGACGCCCCCAAAACAAAAAAAAGTAAAAATAAAAACTTAGGGGCGTCCAGGCCCCTGGACGCCCCCATAATAAAAATTTCAAAAATATATATATTAAAAGAAAAAAAAGATAAGAGTATGTATATAATCCAAACAAAAGAAAAAACACAAAGAAAAAGGAAAACCACAAAAAAAGATAATACTAATTAAGGGGACAAGTGTCCAAAACATCCAAATGCCAGATTTTATTCCATCAGAAAAGCAGAATGAGCTACATTAGGGGTTTAGGCATCTTAGGCCTTAACTTCCCCAGTTCGATCACATAAGCTATCCACAGCTCGCATTCTTCCCCCACATGCGCTAAGGCCTTTCCCGCAACACTTGTCTTCCAGGGTGCTTTGACGGCCTTCGCTTCCTTCACATCCGCTTCAGTGCCCAACTCTCTCTTCTTCAAAGGAACGATGCCAGTCGGTAGTGGGAACGAATGGCGTGGAATGCCGACCTGGAGGCAGCATCGATGCGCGTTATAAAGGACAAACTCCGTTGCACCAATCAGTTGGAGATCAACTTCAGAGGAAGGCCTCATGAGGAGCTCGAGCGAAAGTAGACATGCCGGTGCGCAAGTAAAGAAGCTTTGTGTCATGGTTCGAAAGTGGGACCGCCAGTCTTCACGTTTCTTCAGCCACGGAACACGGTTCGCTACAGTGCCACCAAAGCTTAACACGTCGGCTATGTGATGAAGCGGGCTTTGTTGGAAAAGCTTCGAAGCCGTTGGCATTCCCTCGCGGTGGTCGAATTTGAAATGCAAATCAAGCCAGCAATTCAGGACAAGTGCGCAACCAAAAGGAGGCTTACCCATGCTCGAGGCAGTAAGGCCACTATATAGGTAGGCAAGGACAGCGGGTCCCACCCTCTTTCCACGCCAGATCCCGCAGATAGCACTCAGTTGGTCTTCCTCCACCATGTTGTCGGTATAAGGAAACAAGAGAGCACCCGCCAGATAAATGGTGAACCCCTTCATAATTCCCTCCAAATAGTCATCGTCTGGTAACCCTCTCAGGGCCTCCATGACCCATTCCGCGAGCTTTTGCAAATCAATTCCCTTTTGAGTACGAACCTTTCGGGCTGCGTCGGGCGGCATGAAGCTTCCAAGGACGCTTTCAGAAGTCCCCCGTGTCAGCATCTACATAGCCTTCACCTTCCCGTCACTCTTGAATTTCTTCAATCCGAGCAGAAGTTCCACCTCCTCGAGGAGGATGGTCACCTCGAAGGTCGAGAAGATAAAAGTGTGGGTCTGGGGATGCCAGATCTCCACTAGTGCGCCCATAGCCGCCCAGTCCATACGAATCTTCTCGTAGTGTTTGGCGTGAATAAGGAGCCCCTGCAGATGCCACTTCGAGAGTATGGCCCTCATGCCGATGGAGATGTTGGAAGTTAGCTTTGAAAGCCATGGCAGTTTGGAAAACTTCCTCGGGCCTGGGAAGAGTGGATATGGCTGGAAGAGAAAAGAAAGAAGAAGAAATGAAGGAAGTAAGAAGAAGGTTCACGTGGAGAAATTTGAAAAGAATCAGCTTACCATATGTGACATGATCGTCCCACTCAGATGACCCTCGAGGTCGGAGGGTCGCCTGATCTCGCTGCTAGGCCTGCTCCTCTTCATAACGCGGGAAGACTCTCCTTCCATCCTAAAATCTCTAGATTCTCCTCTCCTTCCTCTCCTGAGCTTCCAAAACCCACCTTGGTGTATTTGAATGAACTAGCCTAGGGGGAGTTCTTATAGGAAGGGAAGATCGCTACAGGACAGAACATGTCACATCAGTGGTCAATGTCAGGATTTTGGCTAGATCTCCTTCCATTGTGGTGCGATTCTGTCACGATTCTGTTACTTTCCGATGTTATTAATCCATGCTGGCATGTGCAGGTTTTACTAACGGACGTCTTTGTCCTATCTCCTGTCCCACCTTTCAATGGTTGGTCCCACCATGCCATGCATCGTAGTATATGATACCTACGCTACTAGAACATGTCAAGGACCTTGCGGCCCGAACGAATCTGGGATTTGAGTTCCCCTTCAACAAAAATAGTGATGATCCCAGAAGAATTTGGGCTGTACGGATAGGCTGTTAACTTGTGGTAGCATAGGGACGACGGTTCTATTCAGTGAGTTGGTGCACGGATAAACGGGCCCCAGCCCAGTGTCGGCTCACCGGATCGGTATCCTGACCCATTCTTCACAAGTTGACAATATTATCCTTGGCTATTTTCTATTTTGAGTTTGTTTTAAATTTTTCTTTAAGCCCAGCATGCATTCATATAGGACTTTGATTTATTGCGAAAGATCATTCAAGTGATTCGATTGTGAAAGCCGCTGTGCTTCAATCCTTACAAATATGAGATATTCCACTCCGAATAAAATACTGAATTTCCCTGAAACGGTCCTACACTGTTCTTCCAAAAGAGACCCTTGTTTGGACAAACCATCAGATATTCCTTTACTTTTTTCCTTGCTTGACCCACCTTGGCCGCAGCACTTCCACGTTGGCTGGTAACCGCTCCCCAAAGGTGAAACCTGCAGGTTTATGACCCAGGTACTTCCACACCGAGAAGTTGGACTCTTTTTGTTTCGTGCCTGAGCGCACATCTCACCCTCGCTTATTTGATCTCCGTCCAAGCAATCGTCAATATTTGAAAGACCTTCTTCAAGGTCGCCTCATTGAAACTTCAGGACAGATTCCAAACAGTAACGTCAAAAGCGTGTCTCATCACACCTTGGCATCAACTTATCAGTCCACTCCCGCTCCATTGTATTACGCGTCACTCCCTTGCAAAGCAGACGCCAAGGCGGGGCAGCTGTAGACACGCTATTCCTGACGTCTCCTGAGAAAGTCTCATATCACTATAGAACGCCCCGCGACGGCTTACGCGTTTTGAATCACTTGAGTGCTTCCTTTTGTTGAGTCTTCTTCCGCCCTTTTCGGCATCCGGAATCGTCTCGTCACGGCATTCAGACGGCATCAACACCAGTCAGACGCATCAGGAGGTTCCGGAACCAAGAAGGCTGTCTGTTGGGCAGCCGCCAACACCTTGTCCGAGGATCCGGGTGGGTCTTTTTGGGGGCGTCCAGGCCCCTGGACACCCCCATTCTTTTTAATTTATTTTCAAATAAACCAAAAGCCAAATAAAAATAATATATTAATGGAGGCGTCCAGGACCCTGGACGCCTCCATAAAAATAAAAATATAAAATATAAAATGCCACTTTGGCATAGAAAAATAAAACAATAATAAAAATATATTTTCTTGGAGGCGTCCAGGACCCTGGACGCCTCCATCAACTCATCACGGGCGCCGGCCACCGAACGATGGTTTGTCGTGTGTGAAAGGATCCAAATTATAGAGACGTCCAGACAGCTGGACGCGCCCATTTCAAAATCACGAGGTGCCACTCACGAAACCACGCGTTGTGCCAAACCGCGTGCAGCCGTCGGTGGGGTTCGGTGGACCTATTGGAGGCGTCTGGGGCCCTGGACGCCTCCACAAAAATATTCCAAAAAAATAAATAAAAATAGAATAAAATATTAGTTCGGCCCTGATGGAGGTGTCCAGGGTCCTGGACGCCTCCACCCTCCGGAGCCCTATAAATAGAGGCCCACCCCCTCAGTTCTGGGGGAGCTTCTAAGAGATCCGATAGGCTGCCGAAGCCCAGAGGCTACCGGAGTCAGTTCTAACCCGTGGGGTCTTTTGTAGGTGGAGGTTCTGCCGGCTTCTCGGGTGTCCATGCTCACGAGAGGAAGGCTATCTTCGTCCACCGCGTTCCACGTCGTCCCTACGCTGCCGGAGCTCCGCCGGATCTCACCCTCGGCTCCTCCAATAAGCCTTTTCTTCCCCTTTTTCTCCATAGTTCTTTACATTCATCATACTGCATCCTCTATCTCCCTACATAAGGGCGCCGTCTCTTGCATACTTCTTGCATTCATCATTGTATTTTCCTCCTACTCGAGTCCGAGAGGGGTTTAAAACCACACCAACCAGGTGTGTGTCAGGTCACGATCTCGTTACTTTTATTGCAAGGAATTGTTACTACACTGCCATCTTCTAATTCCGTTCGTTATTGTCTACTATTTTGCAAGGGTAACCAAGGAAAGCCCTCTCCGTCGGCCGGCCGAAGGGGGAGGAAGAAGCAACCCGCCATCTCCCGCTCTTGAGGTAGGCGCGATCACTTTCTTTATTTTGGGGTCTTTTGGCCCCTAGCGATCACATCTTGTTCTGGAGGCCGCGGCGAGTCACTTCCCCAATGGTCGTTTAAATTCCCGTTCTTATATGTTATATTCTTATCTATTCATGTTCTCGAGGCCGCGGCGAGTCACTTCCCCAATGGCCGTTTAAATTCCCGCTCTTATATTCTCTTTATATTCTGTTATATTCTTATATATTCATATTCTCGAGACCGCGACGAGTCACTTCCCCAATGGCCGTTTAAATTCCCGCTCTTTATATTCTCCTTATATTTTGTTATATTCTTATCTGCTCATATTCTCGAGGCCGCGGCGAGTCACTTCCCCAATGACCGTTTCAATTCTTGCTATTTAATTTCTGCACCTTTCCCGTCCCCCCGAGGTCGCGGCGAGTCACTTCCCGCTATGGCCGTTTAACCCCCATATCTTGCTATATTACATTTGTCCCGCTCGCCCTGCCGGAGTAATCTCCCGTGGTGGCCCCTTCTCTTTTCTCTTATTTCTGTGTTGCAGCAAACAAAAGAGGAGCCCACGCGCTCCGCGTCCTCTTCGCTCTCCGAACCGCGTGATGTCGCTCACAATGATGGAATATGGATTATCATCGACCGATTGACCAAATCGGCACACTTCTTACCAATCAAGAGCCGATGGTCAGTTGATGTTCTTGCTGCATTATACATTAAGGAGATAGTCAGGTTACATGGAGTACTTGTCTCAATCGTATCTGACCGAGACCCTCGTTTTACTTCTCACTTTTGGAAGGGTCTACAACATTCGCTGGGAATGAGACTTAATTTTAGTACTGCTTTTCATCCTCAGACGGATGGTCAGACCGAAAGAACGAATCAGGTGGTAGAAGATATGCTCGGGGCTTGCATCATTGATTTTGGTGGAAGCTGGCATGATCACATGCCTTTGGTTGAGTTTGCATACAATAATAGTTACCAAGCAAGCATATAGATGGCACCTTTCGAAGCTTTATACGGAAGGAGTTGTCGATCGCCTTTGTGCTGGGCTGAAGTTGACGAGAAACAACTATTAGGTCCAGACATGGTAAGGTATACCCCTAAAAAGATTCAATTGATTAGAGAAAGACTTAAAGTTGCTCAGTCTAGACAGAAGGCTTATGCTGACACAAGAAGAAGAGATCTCGAATTCCAAGTCGGAGATCACGTATTTCTCAAGATATCACCTGGACGTGGAATAAGGAGATTTGGTGTTAAAGGCAAGCTTACACCAAGGTTTATCGGACCTTTCGAGATACTAGAAAGAGTTGACGAGGTTGCTTATCGTGTCGCCTTACCTCCTCAATTGTCCGAAATTCATAATGTATTCCACATATCCATGTTGAAGAAGTATGTGCACGATCCGTCACATATCATTGATCATGGAGACCTGGTGATTCAAAGGGATCTCACTTATGAATAAAAGCCCATGAAGATCCTCGATCGCGAGGTACGAACATTAAGGAGCAAAGTTATTCCCATGGCCAAAGTGCAATGGAGTAAAAGCTCAGAACACGAAGCCACATGGGAGATCGAAGAGTCTATGAGGAAACGATTCCAAGAATTATTCTAAAAAGGTATGTACTCTACACTCTCCACGTCTATATACGATTGAATTTGGGAACCAAATTCTTTTAAGTGGGGGAGGGTGTAGCAACCCTGGTAAATTAAAGGACTAGAAAGTCTAAATAAATTAAAAACAATAATTAAACAAGGCCCAGACCTTGTACATGAGACTCTTATGTCCTAAAAAGTCTAACAAAAGAACTTATGGACACTACTATTGTATTATAATAAATTTAAGAATGACATGTTATTTTTAGGTAAGCATTTAATGCACAACGTAATTTTAATTGAATTAAGAATCATTAAATCTCGAAGAAAATGTCAATTTATATTTTATTACTAATTTAGAAGATTTAATATTCCAAATTTATTACATTATAATCTTATTAGAAGGGAGAAAGATATATGAATATATAAGATTTAATTATATTAAAGATATGTAAAAGATAAAAGAATGAGTATATATGCAATTTCGGTTCTTTCAAGTGGATTGAGAAATGGTCAAAACTCAATTGACGCCTCTTTGTGCAGGCGTATCCAATGTGAAACGCGACTTAACACAAGTCGTTATTTATGAATTAGTGAAAATCAAATAAAGTGTATAGCTAAAGAGTTATAGAGATAGTACGGATATATACATAATATTAGTCTTTTGAAGGTTACGTGAAAATGCCAAAAATGAAATGACGCCATACCAATGGGCATGTATAACATAAGAAACGACTTAGACAAAGTCGTTATTTTATTATAAATGAATAGTGCCAATTTTTCAATTAAAGAATTTTGGAAAACTAATTATATGGCAAAATAGAGAAAAATGGAAAACTCGTACTCCTAAAATTTCTTATCAAGATCACATCAAGAAAAAAAGATAAAAATCCAGAAAGATCGTTACACCTTAAAATAACAAATAAGGGAAAGATGAATGACGCCTCCGAGCAAGTCGTCATTTAATTTTGACGACTGTGTATATAAACGTCATTTATTGAAATAACGCCCCAACCTTAGGCGTCATTTACAAACCGACCCGTTGGTGTTTGGTTCGAACATGGATGTTATATGGGTAAGTTTTGATTAAGGAAGGGATTGATACTTGTATCTTTAAGTTTAGTAAGGATTCTACCATGGAAATTTTAGTTCTAATCGAACTCTTAAAAACCCATTAGGATTCCTTCCCTATAAATACTCCCTCCCATCGAGCCAACATGTTGGTTTTTCTTCATCAAACCTATTACTGCTGTCGATCGTCCAAGCATCGGGGAGCCTTCCTCTCCATCCTGTTAGTAATACGAGGAGGGGTTTCCATCATCTTCCTCTTCGTCCTGCTGTGGTGAACGTGAAGAACGTAGGAGTTCTTCGTCTTCTTCCTGCGGGTTATCTGAGACAAGAAGGAGCGCATGAAGCTCTCTTCTTCTTCATTCGGTACCGTTGCTGGAAAACAGGCTGCCGACCTCTTTGGGAAGCTATCATCATCTTGCTGCTTCTTTTTTTGAAAGGGGCTGCTGTTGCGAACTGCTACTCTTGTTATATTGGCTTCCAATAACGCTGATAGAAATAGAGTATCGTATTAAGGGATTGTTTTCTTCATCATCATCTGTCAACCAAGTCATCACCCAAAGGTAGGTTTTCTCAAGACTTAGAAAAATCCTACAATTACTAAATGAATACATGCATATAGGTCTAAAGGAGTTACAGATTTCATTTTCCAGAATGAATTTTCTCCGCTTACTGCATGAATGAAATTGATGACCCAAGATAGGGCGTCATTTAAAATCAATGACCGTGCAAACAATCATCTTTTTTTTGGATAGTTAATAATTGTACAATGTTTAAAATTTAATAACTAAGAACTCTTACATGTACACTAATGCATGACTGTGTCCATAAATTCCTGTTATTTTTCCATATCTGTTCATGTCTTTAGAATCTTGATCAGACATACTCCAAAAATCATGTGTCTGTGATTGTACCTGCGGGTGCAGATCATATGACAACGAATTAGCGACCTAGATTAGGTCATCAATTGAATGAACGCCCATGTAAACAGGCGCCAATTTAGTGATAAACTGTGAAATTATAGAAATGGTTACAATATTACTGGATGTTGAAATGACGACATATACCCTACCCTTTAATTTGTTATATGACGCCCCTGACTACGGCGTTGTTTACTGAATTGAAGCCTTCATGAAAGGCGTCATTTTTATAATAATCAAAATTAGAAAATGTTTATAGATATTAATCTGGATGTAACGACTGAGTGAACAGTCGTCATTTATTGAACTGACGACCCTGACAAGGGTGCCAATTCATAAAATGAAGACTTAAGCTCAGGCGCCATTTGACTGATTCCTGATTTTTCGTGGTTTTTATATATAACCCTTGTTAATGGGTTATGCATATCGGCACTATATTCCATTCCGTGAATATAGTCCCATATTTTCTCGTTATTTTATCAATTACCCACTAATTCTCGGTGATAGATGAACTCTCCATAGGACATTCCGTTCGTTTGGACCAGTGACTTTATCATAGAGACCTCCATAAGACTCCGCTAGCCTTGGATTCTCTCAAGGCAGCCGAGCTGGTTGTACCCTTAAAACCTATGTCACTATTTGATTACCATGTCACTCTAAAGAAACATGGTATGCCGGCCCTCATGACTTACTAAGAGGATGTCATGAGAATACTCTAAATTAATGGAATGGGAAACCATGCCATTAGTGTCCTTATAAATTAGGTGCCATACTTGTGGACCTCAATTCTATCTAGCTTATCATGTCCAAGAACGAGCGACCATCGCTATATGAGCGCTTATTCTTATTATCCTGGCACCCCATTAGGGAGCCGATTCCATCTAGTTTTATCGTTAATCATGGTTGTACCGTTATTGTTGTCTTTATACATCATGTTCAATCCTTGAAATTCTATTCCACAAGATCTACCTTAAAGTCCCTACAAGCTTATTCCATTGAAACTCTATATTGGCTATAACCATAGTGGATGTCGAAAAATACACGATCAATGCCTGCGCATATAAGGGCCCGATCTGGTCCTGTGAGGAGCACCCGAAAGTACTAGTGCCCATGGGAGTTGTAATGATCACGGTGTGGCATTGCACCGAAGTGCATGACTAGCTTGATTAGACATTCCACAATCTCACACTCGACTTGACATGACATGACTTGCGTGACCCAAAAAAGGTATTTATATACTTGCCTGAAACGTGATAGCCAATTCCCGACATGACATGATGAATATACTTGCTTGAATATCTTGACATTTATTGATATAAGTTCTTGAAAGACATGCTAGTTCACTCAATTATCTCTTGTTATACTCTCTCTCTTGAAAGACATGCTAGTTCACTCAATTACGTAAACATGCATAGCTTTATTGCATTCATGCAACATGTAATTTACTTAGAGCAAGCTAGCTCTTGAGATATAATTCCTACTGAGCGTTCGATCATCCAGTATTTTCCCCTATTTTTTTCAGGTAAGTCCGATGACGAGAGCCAATCGGATGGGGAAGGTCAAGAGTGAAGAGATTAGAGCTCTACATCTATCCAAGCGTCTACTAATCTTATCTTTCTATATTTTTGAGTCAATCATTGTACTTTTCCCTTTATTGAGTTTTAGCACTTTCATTAAGTGGAATGTAATAGAAGTACTTTTAAGGTTGTGATTGAATAAAGGATTGGGTTATCTTTACTTTTGCGCACTCTATCTTTGTGTTGAATACACTAACGCTCTTATTGATATGATTGATATAAACTCGTCACGCGTCACCAAGTTCCTTCCGCACTTGGGGCGTGACATAGCCATACCCGAGCCTAGGGAGGTCATAGCCGGTAGCCCCAACCCGGCCCCAACTACGGGGTCCCAAGGGCATCTCCCCCTCCGGGAGGACACCCCTTCCCCACCCATAAGAGCTCCATTGCCACCACCCTCACCTTCCAATCTTTATTCGGAACCACCTCATTTGGAGCCACCTCTGCCGGAGCCACCTGTGTTTCTAACGGGAAAGCTTTTCATCACCGAGCCACTACTTAGTTGGCTCAAGATATGCTTGGTCCATAGAGCATCATGCTATCCATCCATGGACCCCACACTACCATTAGTGCCCGTCAACTCCTTCTATACCACATTCCGGTCTAGTCACCTTGTGGATACATTGGTTGACCTTCATACGGGATTAGACCAACAGTTGCAGTTGACGCACTTATTGGCCCCAAGCTTCTACCGACCAGGTCGTAGCTTCACCCATCCCGCTTTGGGGTCCATTACCTCCGTGTGCACCGTGGGTCATGTCACCACGGAGGACCCTTATTCCTCCCCACGTCGGCCGAGCCCGACTTCATACCCTATTGTCCGAGGGAGGAACCATATTTTCTTGTGAGGCCACCGTCCCATCCCCCTTAATGGATGAAGGTGACCATCTACACCTTCACGAATTCCAAGCATGGGACCGTGACATGTAGGAACCCAGTTCGCGGGGTCATGGTTTCTTTGATCCCTTTGACCCCTTCCCGCCCTTGACCCACCACATCTACTCCACTTCTTCAGGGAAGTTCACAATCACTCCCCTTCCCCATAGGCCAATCCACCTATACTCCGCAAGGCGTCCGTTCATTGGGGAAAGGAAGAAAGTGAATTCGGCACTTCTAGCGCACACAAACCTCCCAAATCCAAAGCACCGTCCATGCATGAGTGGTTCACTTTAGGATGTCTAGGAGTCCATGATACCACCTACACTTGGTTGCATCTAGTGTATGCTTGGCACACATTCGGATGTCCTGGTCCACCATGGCACATGTATGGGTCGGACTAACAATAGGTTTGTTTAGGGTCATGCGTGAGTCCGTGTTTTTCTTTCGAGTGCATAGTGAGTCTGCATGCATCGAGTTGAGTCAGTCTCATGACAGCTCGCGATGTTAGTCCCTTTCGAGTGCGAGGCAAGTCGGATCTATTGCATACGTTATAGACTTGCCGGAATTTCGGATCGGCTCTATCTCAACATATCAGAACTAGTAACATAAAGGGACCAAGCGGTGATTCCTAGTGAGTCTTCGAGCCGCCTCCTTTCCTTTGAGAGTGACCCCACCCCGGAGTGTCCACCTCTACCCTCATTCCCCAGCAGCATGAGCATATCGAATCTATAGGGGATGAGCAGGTGTCGGTTACTTGGAGTGGAGTGTACTCCGCGCTTTCAGGTTCGGTGACAGATTCACAGGAGCTACTTGAGCAGCCGCACCCTTACTCGACGGGGTCGAGTTCTTCCCGCCCGGGGAGAATTGATGGGAATCAACACCGGACACTAACTTTTTAGTTTGCATTTGTGTCCTTTTATTTACATTTATATCCTTGGGAAAACATGTTTACAATTGTAAGGCTTTATAAGCCAAAATGTGAGTCTTTAGGTTTTAGTGGGTTTATGTGTAAAAGTCCAGTAGGTCTAGCAAGGGGCCCCCACCTTCTTCCCCATTGGTCCACCTAGGCTCTAGGGCCCATGTGGGGCTAGTCAAATGTCTAAGGTGGGTTTCTAGAAGACTTGACCATTCAAAGGGACAAAGGGTTTAAAAAGTAAATATTCCCTCCTTAATAGTCAAGGGGGCACCCCCTTCCACTAAATTGTTTTTTTATTTTTATTTTTTTGATCACATGGGGATTAAATCTTCTATCCCTTGTATACCACTCCCCTAACCTAGATCTGAGGGTAGTTTAGGTCTTTTTACATTTTCTATATAAGCCATGTAATTTATGAATTACTTAGCATTAATGAGAAGAAAAATTCATTTGTGCTCAATGAGCCTAAGGGCGCACCCCCTCTCTCTCTTGGAGCTGTGAGAGCTCCCCATTTCAGAGGTGTGAAGCCTCTCCACCACCACCTCTCTGAGTGTGACGCTCATCACCGCCGCCGCAGCCGCCATCGTGCCGCCATCGCACCGCCATCGCCAGAGTCTTGTCCAAATCAGGATATAACCTCAAAGCCGTAATTTTATCTTTTTCTCCTGTTGTCTGACCGACCCCAAATTTTGAAGGTTTGTTCATCTTATTATCCCCAATCTCCATTTTAATTTTTGTGTCATTCCGTAACCATTTGGTATTTTTTCCATATTTTTGTTCTTTCCCTAAGTAATCTGCCAGTTTACAGATCTGAGGGAAAGTGTCCTATTGTGGTATTTTTCCCACCCCCTTAGCCCTCTCCCAAAAATTCCCAAAAATTACCAAGTGTTCCTCAGGTACCCCCTCTTTCACCATAATTTTTATAAGGTCTAGATATTTCATTTTCCCTTCAGTCAAAATTCATTTTTATGATCAACTCAGTCTGTCCTGTGTGTCTGTCAGTCCGAGCCTGCAAAAACATTTGTGGCACAGTCGTTTTAATTTTCAATCCATTCACTGGATGGATCGGCAAAAAATATATATTGTATATCTGTGAGTCCACTTTCCAACTGCACCAACTTCACCTCGATCTGATACCGGATCTGAGAACAATAATTCTTGCCGACGGGTCGCGTAAATCTGTTCCGTGAACAGACCTGCAGAAGCAGCATCAAGTTAAATCTTGCAAAAATATCAAAGCTCAATTTCAGGAACCGCCACTTCAGGGAGTCGACCAGGGACATCCCGCCATTGTCCCAGCCGAGCGTCGCCTTCAGAAGACTCAAGGAGGATGACGTCCCTTTGGAGGCCACTACTTGCTGTCCTGCAACTCAGAACCAAGTCGGCGCAGCACCGAGTCGGCGAAGTACCGAGTCGTACCAGCAGTCCGGTTCCACCCCGAGAGCCCTTCCGACTTGCTGCCCGTCAACCTAGGATCGGTCCTCCCTAGCCCCACTTGTAGCCCTTTACCTCCCTGCGTGGAGTGGGCATGTAATCACTGCTGTAATTATTGAATAATTGTTTTTACCGGGAGTACCGTACTTGGCCGGGGTCATCTTCCCCACGCCCGGCGCGTGGAGGTATCGTGTCCGCTCCCCATCTCGGCATTTACTTTACTCGTATTTATTTGTATATACTGCTGCGAGTGATAGGATTATTAGCCCGATATATTATTATCATCGCTGCGAGAGAGTGAGTGTGACCAGTCCCGTGACTCAATTCGAGTATACGCGGAAGAGCCGAGTACCCTTGACTCATTGCCGATTTCTCAACCGCGTACGATCCTGCGTTTCCCTCGCTAGGGACAAGTTGCGAGCTAGATTCTCAGGTCCGCTGGTCCGTCCCGCATCAAGCTACTTCCACGAGAATTATAAATATGGCCAATATTGTAACAAGTTCAAATAAATGATCACACTAACCAAGGTAAGAACGTACCAAAATGAATTTATGAGTTTCAAGGAAGATTGAATAACTAGGTTATGCCATAGAAGAAATCCGACAGCATAACGGTATATTCCTTAACTTTTATAATTCATTAATAACTTATTGAGCAAAGTGTTTGGTTCTATGTTACGTCCTGAACCGATATCAACGGGAAGCGATGCTCGGAACGTGACAGCGAAACCGATCCTTATTGCAAACGTTCCACCTTCTGCGCTACCTGAAAAGGATGGAAATAAGGGGGGGTGAGGGAGAAGCTCAGTTAGAATTATACTCTATCATCATGTGAAGTTTAAGTAATTAATCATTTTCACGAATGTATAAAGAAAGCGAGAATTCAATAAAACAAGCTGGTAACCAACAAGGTCAGAAGATAATTGATAGATAAATGGAAAGGAACATTGCAAATCGAGATAGCAAAACAAATAACCAAAATTCCACGTGAGTGGACACATGCCAAGTCAAGTCAAGTCAACCCATATGCACGATAATAAGTGAATGGCCATTTATCAAGTCTAGTCAAGTCAAGTCATGTAAGCAAGCACTTCCTACTTTCAAGTAAGTATAGTAAATATAGCAAGTATCACGAGAGTGTGGAATGTCGTAGACCCAACACGCTAGATAGTACCGGTGCCAAATGTCACACCTAGTCATTCACCTCCCCGGGGATCAAGTACTTTTCGGGTGCGCCTCCAAGGACCAGACTGGCCCCTTTAATGTGTTTACCTTGGCATTGATTTGTTTGGATCATAGATCGCACGAAATCTAGACATCCACAATGTTTTATGGCCAAGAGTTCCAAGGTTTAAGCTATGTAACTTACCAACTAAGATCAAATGATATTTCAATAGAATTGGAATGGATATCAAGTGGAAGAACAAGGATCAAGCAAGATTGCGCAGTTCAAGGCCAACCTTGACATGATTGCTATCACAACAACAAAACACGGAAAATCGTATTAAATCTCAATTTTAGCAGTCAATAACTGGGCCGCTAAGGCGATATTGATGGTCTAACCTCGGACCGCGCACAGTTAAGTATAACATGCTCTTAAAGCGAACCCAAAAAGGTCATCATTTGAGCCCAAATCAGAATGGGTCCAAACAAGAGTTCAGCCCACGAAGCTAAAGTCAAGTAGAACGGATTGGGCTAGGTTAGAATTGAATGGGCTCAAAAGAATCAAACTAAACCCAAGCCCATTACTTAACCTAGGCCAAGAGAGGGATAGCGGTCTAAACCTGGGCCGCCAAGGATCGCTTAGCGGTCTCAAGTTGGGCCGCTACGGTCGTAGAGCAGTCCATATTTTCGACAAGCCCAAACACAAATCAAAACACGTCCAAGGGTTCAGGTCTTGGGGGTACAACTCGCCAGGCATCCTGGTGGGAATCCCAGGCTCACGGGGGCTTACGGAGGTCTCATAATAGTGGTCCTAATCCGACGGAAGGAATATCCGGCAGAGAGTCCCAACTATTACAAGATTGAGGCTATATGAAACACTGAAAACGTGAACGGTACGGTCAGTCAATTCCACCGGAGTGGCATGACTGTCAAACAATGATATCAGAAACATAATGTAACGACCTGAAATCCGAACACCAGGAAGGCCCGATAGCCCGAATCTCGAACCGCCACCCACGCTCTCGAAGACTCGGAAGGGTTGAAAGGATGGTGTGGAGTTACACAAGAATCTAAAATAATTACAGAGCTACGTACATTAATTGAATTAAGCAGGAAGTAATAAATAACATTAATTAATTTACATGGTCCACAGAATAACAGCAGTCTAAAAAGATAGTAGTCCACAACTAGTATAGTCCAAAGAGAAAAGTACAACTATGCGGGGCATACCTCAGAACTGGCAAGTTGCAACTGGCAACTAACCCTGGGCACCTGAACCACGTAGAGCCTCTGAAGCGCTCCCTTGAAGCCTCGTCTCACCTGAAACACGGTGAAAACACACAGGGAATGAGCCTCAAAACACAAGGCTCAGTAGGGATCATCTGGTCCCCACCTCGTAAACTGAGAAACTGTGCGAAAAGTAACTACAAGCTACTACGACGGCTAGTACCAAACATACGGCATGAAAATCGAGACAACTCGTCAAAAGTCAAAGAAAACCCAAGAGTCACAACCCGACTAAGACAGGAGTACCAACCCACTGGAAGCAAGGCCGGATGCGTCCACATACGACTTAAACCGCGCCTCGGGTGTCCCCCTCGACCCCTGGTGGAACGGGGACACCGTACTAGTAACCACAGAACAAGTGACTAGCTGGGGTCGCGCTCGTCAGTGCGGGTCCAACTGCCCCCAACCACGTGTGCACACACAGACCGCGCGTCCCTAGTCTGGCCCTCTAACTGATTTTACCCTCAGCCGGACTCTGGCTGCAAGACGTGGGGCTCAACGGAAACCAGTCTAAAAACTATCTCTCGGGGTAGCCTCGCCACCACTCCCTGGTGGGACCACTCGCGTGTTGGAAGGCTACGACTAGTGCAGGGTCACTGAAGGAGTAAACTCTCTAGTCAACGAAAAATGACATCTAAATCGAACAAAGTACAAGGGCCGATCCTCGTACCGACACCGACTCACGGCGACACGAGCCGAGAACACCAACTCCTGGAATCCCACGGCACCCTCACGTATGGCCCCCACATGATGCCCGGCATCAGTCAGACCACGGGTAAGTACGTGGATCGAGATCCACTCACCCGGGACTCAAATCGGCAAAACATAACTCTGGTTGGACATAGATCTCTAGCGGTCCACCTTTGGGCTGCCACAGAGTCTGGCGGTCTAGAATTGGGCCTCCATAGGGACTGTAGCGGTCCAACAATGGGCTGCCACACCCTGGGTTGCGAAGGAAATGGCGGTCCTACCTTGGTCTGCCACAAGGATGTGGCGGGCGTACCTTCGGCCGTCACACCCCAAAAACTCCCAACGGTCGGAAATCAACGGTCAACTCGCCCTCTAGCAGTCTGACCCTCGGCCACCACATCTTCTGGCGGTTCATCGTGCAGCCGTCAGAAGGCATGCAGACCTGTCGACAAAACAGTGTCCTGTGGCACACCCATCTTGGGCCGCCACTGGCTCTGGTGCACCTACCCTAGGCCGCCAAAGGCACTGGCGGTCTCTGGAAGGACCGCCAAATCGTCCCGAGAACGGGCCAACGGGAACAAACCCAAAAACCCGTTCCACGCCCAGATCATCCACGGATAAGGGGGAAAACAAGGCGGAAGCTCCCCTATAGCCCCTAGCATGCATCTACGCCCTCGAATCGGTCCGAAACGGTAGATCGGCACACAACCCCCAAAACATGGATTTTACCCTACCCGGCTCAAAAATGCCCCTCTCGTCCTCTCCTCGACCTACAGATCACGGGGGACGACGGGATGAGTACGGGGATCCGTCTCCCTACCTCAATGGAGCTAAAGCTCCGCCGAAACGCCACCGAACGTGAAGAAGAAGCTTGAAAACCCTCGTTCTTCCACGCTTCCCACGAGCTCCACACGCCGCGGCGATCGCCACACCGCCACCGCCGTCGCCGCGCCGTCACTTCACCTCCGTCTGTAGCCGGGGAGAGGGTCCCTGCCGCGTCCACGGGAGAGGGGGAAAGGAGGGGGGCCGGTTGCTCACGGGAGGAAGAAGGAGGAAGAAAGAAGAAGAAAGAGAAAGGAGAAAGGAAAAAGAAATGGGATTATATAAAAAATCCTGATTTTTTAAAAAATACAAAAAAAAATAGAAAAATATACCGCCGCAATCGTTGGAACGCCCTGATTGCTGTGGTACCATTCATGAGTAGGTGAACGACCCGGTTCACCCGCTACGGGGTTCCGTAGGTCCTGTCAGAGAAAAATACAGGAAACCGCAGAACACGTTTCGGGACCTCCGAAACTGATCCAAAATGCACGGATCTGAACCCGAAAGATGTCTGCAAGATAACCCTGGGCAAAATGAGAACAAAATCTATGAGAAAATAGATCTGAGACCCAAGAAGAGGGATCCGAAGGGTCCGGGATATTATAGCCCTCCCCCCTTAAACAAATTTCATCCTCGAAATTTAAAACAAAGCACGGGGGAAGAAAAGGGGTACTCACTCGAACAAAAAGGGGAACAGCTAACGCATCTCGTCCTCACGCTCCCAACAAGCCTCACCACCAGAGTGCCGCTGCCACACCACCTTAACCAGAGGGATAAGCTTGTTCCGTAGGTGCTGCTCTCGCCGATCCTCAATACGAATAGGGAACTCCGGTAGAGACAGATCGGGAGTCACCTCGGGCCAAACCGAGTCCTCCAACACATGAGAAACATCGGGCAAATACTTCCTCAACATCGAGACATGGAACACATCATGCACCGCTGTAAACTCAGGAGGTAGCTGCAACCGATAAGCAACCTTGCCGATGCGCTCCACGATGAGAAAAGGACCAACATAGCGGGGACTCAACTTCCCATGCTGCCCAAATCTCATCACTCCTTTCATGGGAGAAACCCTCAGAAATACACGGTCACCGACCGTGAAACAGAGTGGCTGCCTTCTCCGATCGGCATAACTCTTCTGCCAACTCTGCGCCGCCAACATGTTCTGACGGACCAGATGCACCAGATCAATGCACTGCTACACCAGCTCCGGTCCCATCACAACACGCTCACCAACCTCAGACCAATCGAGTGGAGTCCGACACGGTCGCTCGTACAACACCTCATAAGGAGCCATCCCAATGCTCGAATGGTAGCCGTTGTTGTAGGCAAACTCCACCAATGGTAGATGGTGACTCCAAGTCCCTTGCCATTCCTGGCAACAGGATCTCAACATATCCTCTAACGTCTGAATGGTCCTCTCTGACTGACCATCTGACTGAGGATGATACGCTAAGCTAAACGCTAACTCCTTGTCAAGAGCTCGCTAGAAACTCCTCTTGAATCTAGAAGTGAAACGCGGATCTCGATCAGACATAATGGAAATGGAAATTCCATGAAAAGGTATGATCTGCTCCACATAAAGATGAGCCAACTTGGACACACTCCTGCTGACCTTGACTGGTAACAACCAAGCCACCTTCGTTAGCCTATCCACCAGCAACCAAATACTATCCTGCACACTCGAAGTCCTCAGAAATCCCGCCACAAAATCCGTGGTCACGTGGTCCCATTTCCACGCGGGAACCTCCAAGGGCTGAAGAGTACCTTCTGGTCACTGATGCTCCGCTTTCACCTGCTGACATGTCAGGCATCTGGCCACATACTCGGCAATATCTCTCTTCATGTCAGGCCACCAGAGCTGCCTCTTCAAGTTCTGATACATCTTCGTTGCACCCGGGTGCACAGTGTACCGACTCTCATGAGCCTCCCGTAACATCGCACGCCTCACATGCTCCTCGGCTGGGACATATAGCCTACCATGGAATCTCACCGCTCCGTCCTCGCCGTAGTCCACATCAGCCAAAGCCAAGATCTGGGGCAACTCAGGGTATGCACGCTGAGCATCTATCACCTAGCGACGAATCGCAGGCGTGACAGTCAAGCTCACAAGAACAGCTGACCCCGGCTCCTGGGGAACCTTAAGCCTAAATGTCACGGCCGACACCTATTCCCAGATCCTCCACTTCCTCATCATCATGGTGCTAACAACGACCTTCCTACTCAAGGCATCGACAACGACGTTCACCCTGCCCGGCTGATAAGACAAGGTGAAGTCATAATCCTTCATATACTCCATCCATCGCCTCTGCCTAAGGTTGAGGTCCTTCTGAGTGAACACATACCTCAAACTCTAATGGTCTGTGAACACCTCAAACTTCTCACTGTACAGATAATGCCTCCAAATCTTTAATGCAAAGATCACAGCCGCTAACTCAAGATCATGGGTAGGGTAGTTCTCTTGATGGGGCTTTAGCTGCCGAGATGCATAAGCCACCACTCTACCGTGCTGCATCATCACAACACCCAACCCAATCCCGGAAGCATCTGTACACACGATAAAACCTCCCGATCCAGGAGGTAACATCAACACTAGTGTTGAGGTGAGCAACCTCCTAAGCTCTAGAAAGCTCTGCTCACACTCACCAGTCCAGACAAACGACACATCCTTCTGCGTAAGCCTGGTCATCGGGGCTGTAACATGAGAAAAATCCTGAATGAATCTCCATTAATAACCTATAAGCCCCAAGAAACCCCGAATCTACGTCACGGACCTTGGCTGGATCCACGGAAATACCACCACCAGAAATCACGTGCCCCAAAAAGTGCACCTCGTTGTTGACACCCATTTTTTTGCCGATGAGTTGAGTCATTCCTCTTACTCCCATTTGTTGATATCTCGAGTTGTCCATCGCTCGTTGGGGCTATTTTCAGGCACGTTTTGGGCCAGTTTTATGGGTAGTCTCCCTCCCTTGCTAGGTTCGTTTCAATTCTGGGCTTAATGGGCCTTGGTTTTTGTTGATTGAGCTTTTCTATGAGTTTCAGCCGCCCATATACATGTACGGTTCATCCCAGGCTGCCCAATCAATGTGCGGTTGCCTGTGGACCGTCCATATATTTTGGAATATTTTGGTTAATTTTCTGAATTTCCACCGACAAGCATTTATGCGGTCTTCCCCTAGCCGTTTAATACGATGGACGGACGGATAGTAGCCGCTCATCTCTCAGAGTCCTGCGTTTGGTGGTTTTCTCTGATAATTATCCAATTAATCTATTTATCACCGACAATGCTAGAACATTGGGTCTGTGGCCGCTCTACCTTTGAACGGCCTCATCTGAGCCGTTCATCTATGAGAGTCCAACGGTGAAGATTTCGGTCAGTTCGATGGATAGTTGGATAATATTTATGATTTATTTGAATTTCCACCGACAGGGTTGGACGGCTAGGACATGGCCGCACATCCCATTGAACGGTCTATCGTAAGACCGTTCATCCGTTCGATTCCTGAATTTCAACAAATTTTCTCTCTCTATCCGTGGTTTTATCCCTAACTTCTCCCGTCATTTTCTCCGCGGATGCTGAACCATTTTGAGTACCGTTTCGACTGGATAAGAGATAATTCGATTATCTATGATTTTTATTTGACAATCTCGACCTGAAAATGCTTCTAAACCCTAATTTCGAGCTAGAACTTTAGGTGATCTATAAATAGACCCTAAAGGCTACCTTTGAAAGAGGGGGAGATTTTGGTCGACGGCGATGTTGAGTAGTGGTCAGCAGATCTAGTGGGGAGGGGTGAATAGATCTGCCCCTCTTTTCGTAATGCAACCCTCTATATAGCTAGATAAAATAAATTGCAGCGGAATGTAACTAGCTTATCGAAGAACACTATGATTCGCTTGGCAAGATGAGCAACTAATATATCGATTTGAACCTAAGCATGCATCTAGAATGAAACAATCACACAAGCAGACCACAACACACAAGATTTTAAGGTGGTTCGGACTGAATCCCCAGTCCTACGCCCACCCCTCACCAAATCCGATGAGGCTCCACTAGTGCCACGCACTGAACCACAAATCGGAAAGACCTCCAATTGCCTTCCTACTAACCACAGGTAGGGACATCAACACCGCAGATCGGACAACATCTGATTGCCTTCCTACTAACCACCAGTAGGGACGATTCTCAGTTCCAAATGTTTGTATGAAATGAAAAAGATCACAAATATGAAATCACTCAAACAAGATATAGAGTATGCTCAAAGAAAGAAGATCTTGTCTGAGTTGCAGAAGCTTGAATCGGATGCTTTGAAGGTGTCTTCTTCCTTGCGAGATGATCTTCCATGAATCTCTTCTAGTTGATGAAGAAGACGATGGATGTAGCTTCGATCTTCCTTTTGATCTTCTTGAGTTGATGAAGAGGATGAAGAATGCAGTTTAGATCACCTTTGAAAGTCTTGATTGCTTCTTGCTTCCTTGGAGGTTGAGATGGCTTCAGATCTAGACTTGAATCCCTTGGAATGGATGAGGCTTCTTCCCGTAGTACTGTTCACGGCTACAGTACTTCAAACTCCTCTCCCTTGAACACACCCTTGTAGCCTCCCTTGAATCCCCTTGAAGCATTGGGGTTTCTAACCCCTCATGTGTTGGTTTTATAGACTTTGAATGGTCCTTGGACATCCCCCAGACCAGATCCACAATCCATGGGGGATTGGGTGACTTTGGGGTTAAACAAATGGGTAGAAAGACCTCTCCTCGAACTTGAAATAAAAGTCAACAAAGGGGGCCTCGGGGCTGGCGGTCGACCGGAAGGCATGGGGTGGTTGACTGGAACCTGCAAAATCTCCATCTTTTCGGTTCTGGGAGAACCGGTCGACCGGAAAGGTAGGGGCGATCGAGTGAAACCTGTAAATCCTGGAGTGTTTCATTTCTGGAAGAACCGGTCCACCGGACGCCTAGGGGCGGTCGATCAAAACCTGTAAAAGTTGCCAATCTTCATCTCTGGAAAAACTGGTAGACCGGCCAAGGTGTGTTGGTCAACCGAAAAGACCTATACCAGCAAAAATGAAGTGTTAGCCCAAAGAAACATGTCCATAAGTCAAGATACTAATGTCCTTATCAATTTCATGCATTTTTGGGTTTGGTTTATGCATTAGATCAATCTCCCATTTGGTTTATGCACACTCATGTCCTTATCAATTTCCGCGACCTGACCGCACAGGTCGATCCGCGTACGAGGGCGCAATCATTGAGCTTTCACTTTTGCCATCTCCACTCCATTCATTGGCATATCTATCATGAAAGAACATCAAGTTGTTTAGTCATATAAGAGTGGTAAAACATCAATGACTTATAGTGTTTAGCCATTATCAAAACCAATAATATCAAATAACTTAAATGACCATAGGATGATGTCGAATGACCCAAGTGACCACAAGATGACTCAATTGACCACAGGGGCACAACAGGTGAAGCCCTGTCGAATCCTTGAGCAACCTACGACCAGGGAGGGAGGCCTTCTACGACCATATAGGCCTCCGGTCCAGGGAGTAACTTCTGTTTTGAGTCCTCTTGCATTCTGTATAGTCTCATTTTCTTCCCATTGCATGTTTGTTTCTACACATCCATTCTCCCACATTTTTGTTGCTTGCACTATCATTCACACACACACTCCCACGTTTTTGACGCCGCATGGGTTTAAAACTCCCCAGGTATCCCCCACTTCACTTAGTTACGTCTATTTCCTTTTATGTTAATATTTACTACACTCCATAGTTCTGATATTATGTTTTTCTTTATGTTTTACACTCTGTTTCGCAGGTCAGCAATTCACTAACGCGAGGCCCATCCTTTCTGGCCGGCCGGAAATGGTGGAGGTTGGACCCTTTTACAACTTCTGGCGTGGTGGCCTTGTGCGATTCCTAACCAGCCGTTCACGGAGACATGCGGTGTTACCTGGGCCGTTCTTCTTCGTCTTGCGGTCGGGTTAGAGCCGTTCATCTGCCAGAAGTTCCTTATCCCACATACTCTGCAGCGCCCTTAGACGGCCTATCGTGTGGCCGCACATCCTTACAGGCGGTTCCTCTTGAGCCGTACATCCTCCCAGCGCTGCTCATAAGGCGAGTGTCTCCCTCTTTCCAAGGTACGGTGTGTCAATCACATTAGACACCTTGGTGGCGATCACAGTTATTTACACTCTTCTGTTCTCCTTCTACTGTTCCCATTTATTTTGTACATCGATTTAGTAGAAGGGGAGAGAAGACATCTTTTAAGCCAAATGAGGAGTAAAACAAAACATGTCAACAGCCCATTTTTTGGCGATCACGGTGGGACACCTAGTGCCCATCGTGTTAGTGATTTGTTGACCTCTTCTTTTGCTATGTTAGTCCTCTTGTCGAAGTGATTTCAGGTTGGTCTGGGCGCGGTCTCTGTCCTCTGGAGCATGTGCGGATCTCCAGGAGCTGTCCATCTCTTCGGCGGCTGGAAGTCCACCGTTCTTCTCTGTGAACAACTCCATATCTTCTGCAAAGCCTGCTACGATAAGCGGTCCAAGGCCATCCATTCAAGTCTTACACGGTCTATTATTGGCCGTCCATCTCGCTGGCACAGGTACTCTTCTGTCTTCTGATTGTTGTCTTGGTTGCTGTTACACGATTTATGTAGGTCCGTTCTAGTCAATAAGCGGCTGTCCATAGACAGCTCATCCTGGTACGTAGCTCGTTTCTGTCACTGTTCATTTCCAGCATTCTCTGGTTTGCATGTTATTTTGTCGTTACTCCTTGTATTATACAGTCGTCTACATACCGTCTATCTCCCTGAGCAGTCTTGCAGAGACAGTCCTTGTCATGCTACAGTGCACCCGTGCTTCTCTTTCATTGCCACCTTATATGCTTTTCATGATACTTGTTGCCGATTACTGATCCCCCCTGCTCTTGTATCATTAGTGTATACTTGCTTTCACCTCTTACACATTTGATTTGATCATTGCTTGCTAGTTTCTAGGTTAGAATTTTGCATGCACTCCGGTGCGCATAGGATTCATGCACTCCATTCATATTTAGTTACGTTCCTACCGAGGTAGAGTTTCCTCTCATCTCCATACTCCTTGGAGCCGACTAGGGGACCTTGCCGAGGGCCTCCGTAAGTCCCCGTGTGCCGTGGATTCTCACACGGACGCCGGGCAGGTTGTACCGTACCACCCCCCAGTCTAGGTTCTACATTCATGAGAGAGAGAGAGTCCCTTAGAGTCTGACAGTTTCCCATCCCCCACTTTATTTAGGTACCTTGTGGTTGAGTGAATTCATATTTTAATTAATCCAGTAATGTCACGCCCCGAGTGCGGAAGATACTCGGATATGCACGACGAGTTTATATCAATCATGCCAATCAGAGTAGTAGTGTATTCGACGCAAAGACAGAGATGCGCAAATAGAAAGATAACCCAATCCTTATTATTAATAGGCTATTACATATCCAATACTCTGTTTAATAAAAAGAAAAGTACATAGTTGACTCAAAAAACTAGGAAAAAGACTAGATGACACTTGGAACAGCTCTAGCTCTTTCACTCTTGACTATCCCCTTCAGAATGAGTTCCCTCGTCATCAGACTTACCTGAAAAAGTGAAAGGGACACACGGAGTGAGCGAACGCTCAGTAGGAAATTATATCTCAAGCACTAACAAGGGGTTTAAGTAATTACATCTTTCATGAATGTACTATAGCTATGCATGCTCGCATGAAACGACAAGATAGAGAGAATATCAATAAGGTAACAAGTTGAACTAGTCATGAACTCTCAAGAAAGGATAACAAGATATTCAAGCAAGTACTTTTATCATGTCAAGAACTTTGGCTATCATGTATCAAGCAAGCAAGTAATTACCCTTTTTCGGGTCACGCAAGTCATGTCAAGTCAAGTACGATTCAAGTACAAGATTTTGTGTGGAATGTCCAATCAATCTCGTCATGCACTTGGTATAATGCCAGATACCTTATCATTAAAACTCCCATGGGCACAAGTACTTTCGGGTGCTCCTCCCAGGACCAGATCGGGCCCTATATGCGCAGGCATTTATCATGTATTTCGACATCCATTCTTGTATATATATAGCCAATATGGAATTTCAATAATCAAGCTCCTGTAGGATAACTTTGAGAGAATAGAGTCCAAAAATATGACATTGGACATAGCTAGGCGATAATCACGGTAGAATCACGACGATCGATAAACTAGGTGGAATTAGGTTCCCTTACTCGGGTACCATGACCAGTATGGACTATCCTTCTTTACATAGAATTGTGGTCCACATGAATAGCACATCAAAGGCAAGATACCCTCGTTCTTATCATAGAATTGAGGTCCACAAGAACATTGGAATATGGCATGATATCATCATCCCATTGGGAGATTCCTATGATATACACTTTGTATAACCATAAGGGCAGGTATATCATGTTTCTTTAGAGTGACATGGCAAAAATTGTGTAACGGGTTTTTAGGGTACAACCAGCTCAGTCGACCTTGAGGGAATCCAAGGTACGAGGAGTCTTACGGAGGTCTCTATGACTAACTCGCTAGTCCAAAGGAACGGAATGTCCACTGGAGAACTTATATGTCAATGAGAGTTGAGGGTGATCGATAGAATAACATGAAAACGTGGGACTATACTCACGGAGTGGAGATATAGTGTCGATATACATATATATAAATATAATGAAAACCCTCGGTTAGCAGTAACAGGTAAAAATATTTTTACAGAAAATAACGACTTTGATTAAGTCACTACTTAAGTAAATAACGCCTTAAAGAAGGGCGTTTACATGCATTTCCAATTTTGCAGAAATTTCCATAATTCTGTGTTTTATCAAAAACACGCCCTGGACAGGGGCGTTTTATATAAATTTGACGACATATACAGTGGTCGTCTATTTCTTAATTTTCATTTTTGCAAGATATCAATTTCTGTAGTTTAACATGAACGCGCCCTAGGAAGGGTCGTAAATTTTTAAAATCACGCCCTACACAGGGGCGTTATCACCGTGAGAGACGGCCTAGTCCAGGTCGTGAATTCAAGGAATTTACAATATTTCAGGAAATAAAATTTCAAGAGACAGGAGACATGGTCATGACAGGAAAATTAGCAGGAATTCACAGGTAGAGTCATGCAAGATATTAGAATCGATATTTCATATTTATTGAATTTTAAACAGGATCAATTATTAATTACATGCGATTTTCATGAAATTAACGCCTATAGGGCAGGGCGTCAAATCTTAAATTGACGACCTAGTGCAGGTCGTTTCTAAAAGTAGCGCCCTAGACACGGGCGTCTCTTTCAAAAAATATTACAGAAAACATATTAAAGCCAGCAGAAAACTATACTACATGCATGTAATGCTGGTATATATATTAAATCACTTGTTTGGGCTACGTTGCTTGAGAAAACCTACCTTAATAATAATCTGGAGATGGACGTGAGGTGTTCTGAAACTTCTACGACTTGGCAGCAAGAAAGGGCAGGAAGATGGTTGATGAGGATGAAGAAACCTGCAGAAGATATATCAAAGATATCAATCTTCTTTGTAATGACTTGCTGGAGGCGAAGGAGTAAGAACTTACACAAGTTCTTCAGGACGCTGGACTTCTTAACCTGTATAGAAGAGATGAAGAAACATTAGTTCTTCATACAACCGAAACCAGTGGTCAAAAGGAAATAAGAAGAACAGATGTTCTTCACGTACCGTAGCAGACGAACGATCAAATAGGTTTAGAGTTGGATGAACGAGAGTTTTTATAGGATTTTGGGTGTCCTATTAGAGTTAGTGTTCTAGTGGAAGTAATGCTTCCAATATAGAGTCCTTACCCTAGTAGATACTTACTAGATTAGCTTAATCATTCCCATGATAAGCTCTCGGTTCGAACGGAACCGGAATGTAATTAACGACCTAGGTCAGGGCGTCGCATTTTAAATTGACGCCTTGTCATAGGGCGTTTCTTAAAAGGCGCCTTGTATAAGGGTGTTTCGTGTTTAAAAACACGCCCATGAAAGGGGCGTTTCTTTTACTTGCCCAATTTGGTCGCGTGAGAATTGACGACCGCACGTGTGGGCGTCCTTTCTTTAGGCACGCCTTATATAGAGGCATTTGTTTTAAAATTAACGCCCTACTGAGAGGCGTTATTTGGTTTTGGGTTTTAATTTATCCGTTTAAGCTTCTTCCCATTATCTTTACTAATTCTTTGATTCATTTAGGGAAATTTTAATTTATTTTAACCCTTTTTTTTCAGGGTTGCTACACCCTCCCCTACTTAAAAAGAATTTGGTCCCCAAATTCGACTGTATATATATAAAATGTGGAGAGTATAGAGTATATACCACTTAGAATAATTCGGGAAATCGTTTCCTCATAGACTCCTCGGTCTCCCATGTTACTTCGTGTTCAGCGTTCTTATTCCATTGCACCTTAAGCATGGGAATAACCTTATTCCTGAGGTCACGTATTTCACGTTCTAAGATCTTCATAGGCTTCTGTTCATATGTGAGATCCTTCTGTATTACCAGGTCTCCATGTTCAATAATATGCGAGGGATCGTGCACATACTTCTTCATCATAGAAATGTGAAACACATTAAGTACTTCGGACAATTGAGGAGACAATGCGATGCGATAAGCAACCTCGCCAACTCTTTCTAGAACTTCAAAAGGTCCGATAAATCTTGGCGTAAGCTTGCCCTTAATACCAAATCTTCGTATTCCACGTCCAGGTGATATCTTAAGAAATACATGATCTCCGACTTGGAATTCAAGATCCCTCCTTCTTGTATCAGCATAAGCCTTTTACCTTGTCTGGGCCATTTGTAGTCTTTCCCTAATCAATTGTATCTTCTCGGTAGTATCCCTTACCATGTCTGGACCTAACAGTTGTTTCTCTCCAACTTCATTCCAGCATAAGGGTGATCGGCAACTTCTCCCGTATAGGGCTTCGAAAGGTGCCATTTGAATACTTGCCTGGTAGCTGTTATTGTATGCAAATTCAACTAGAGGCAAGTGATCGTGCCAGCTTCCTCCAAAGTCAATGATGCATGCTCTAAGCATATCTTCAACAACTTGGTTAGTTCTCTCGGTCTGACCATCCGTTTGAGGATGAAAAGCTGTACTAAAATTTAGTCTTGTCCCCAACGAATGTTGTAATCCCTTCCAAAAATGAGAAGTAAATCGGGGATCTCTGTCAGACACGATTGAGACAGGAATACCATGTAGTCTGACTATCTCTTTGATATATAATGCAGCTAAGACATCAATTGACCATCGACTCTTGATTGGCAAGAAATGCGCCGATTTAGTCAATCGATCAATAATAACCCATATTCCATCATGTCCTCCTTTTGATTTAGATAGACCCATGATGAAATCTATATCAATCTCCTCCCACTTCCATTTGGGAATATCTAGCGGATGTAGCTTTCCAGCAGGCTTTTGGTGTTCCGCCTTGACCTATTGGCATGTAAGACAGCGCGATACGTAGCTCGCGATTTCCCTTTTCATGTTGGGCCACCAGAAATTCCTTTTCATATCTTGGTACATTTTGGTTGATCCAGGATGAATCGTGTACCTTGATCTATGAGCTTCGTCTAAGATCTTCTTCTTTAATTCGGGACAGTCCGGTATACAAGTTCTGTTCCTAAATAACAATCTTCCTTCAGAAGTTATTTGAAAATCGGATTATCCTTCTAATCTGTCCTTTATTTCTACCAATGCTGGGTCATCACCCTGAAGTGCATGTATCTCAGATAATAAATCTGACTGTATACTCACATGAGATAAGTTGACACTATTGCAATCTGTGTCCATGTTTATATTAAGCTTTGAGAATTGTTCCAGTAACTTCCATTCTTGTATCATACAATTGGCTATCATTACTCTCGGCTTTCGACTAAGGGCATCAGCAACAAAATTACCCTTTCCGGGATGATATTGTATATTGAAGTCAAAGTCCTTGAGATATTCCAGCCAACGTCTTTGTCTCATGTTTAGCTCTTTCTGGGAGAAGAGATATCTGAGACTCTTGTGATCGGAGTATACAGTAAACTGTACTCCATAAAGATAGTGTCTCCAGATCTTCAGTGCAAATACCACCGCGGCCAGTTCTAAGTCATGGACGGGGTAGTTTTCTTCGTGTTTCTTTAGTTGACGTGAAGAGTATGCTATAACCTTCCCTTGTTGCATTAGGACACATCCGAGGCCAATGCCAGAAGCATCAGTGTAAACCTCAAATTTTTCTCCTTCTATTGGTAGAACTAAGACCGGAGCTGTAGTGAGATGATCCTTAAGAGTTTGGAAGCTTCTTTCATATTCCTCGCTTCATTCATAACGGATCTCCTTACGAGTTAATCTTGTAAGTGGTACGGCGATCTTAGAGAAATCTTTGATGAATCTCCGATAATAGCCTGCAAGGCCTAAGAAACTTCTGATCTCGCTAGCATTGGTTGGTTTTTCCCAGTTTCTAACAGCTTCGACCTTTGACGGATCTACTGATAATCCATCTTTTGAAATCACATGTCCTAGAAAAGCCACTTCTTCAAGCCAGAATTCACACTTGCTGAGCTTTGCATATAATTGATTTGTCCGTAATATTTGTAAAGCAATCCTCAAATGTTCCTCATGCTCTTCCTTAGTCTTGGAATATATCCATATGTCATCAATAAAAACCACCACGAATTGATCTAGATAGCGCCTGAATATACTATTCATTAACTGCATAAAGGCAATAGGGGCATTTGTTAGTCCAAAAGGTATAACAACGAATTCATAATGGCCATACCTGCTTCTGAATGCGGTCTTATGAATGTCATCATCTTTGATCCTTAACTGATGATATCCTGATCTAAGGTCAATCTTCGAAAAATATTTGGATCCAGAAATTTGATCAAATAATTCATCGATTCTCGGCAGTGGATACTTGTTCTTGATAGTGAGATGATTCAACTGTCGATAGTCGATGCATAGCCTCATGGATCCATCTTTCTTCTTTACAAATAGTACAGGTGCTCCCCACGGGGAAGTACTTGGTCTAATGAACCCTTTTCGAATTAGTCCCATCAATTGTTCCTTCAACTCTTTGAGTTCAGCAGGTGACATCCTATAGGGTGCCCTTGAAACAGGACCAGCACCAGAGACTAAGTCAATGGTGAAGGCCACATCCCTTTGAGGGGGTAATCCCGGCAACTCTTCCGGAAACACGTCCGGAAATTCTTGTACTACTGGAATGTCTTCTAGCTTAGTGTCCTTAGTTTCCTTAACTGTGACAAATGCAAGGAAAGCTTCACATCCCTTCCTGACGAGCTTGCTAGCTCGGAGGGCCGAGATAAGAGGGGAATTGCTCCGACTCTTGGGGCGAGTAAAGACTAATTCTGGAAAATCTTTGAAAGTAATTTGGCTATTGCGGCAATCAACCATTGCCTGGTATTTGGATAACCATTCCGCTCCCAGTATAACATCATACTCCTTTAGATCAAGGCATATGAGATCTATAGGTAAATTCCTACCTTGAACCATTACCTCACAGTTTTGATAGTGATGAGTAATATCATTTTCACTTCCAAGAGGAGTAGTTAGAACTATTTTTATCAATTCTGGTTCTAACGATAACGGGTCGGCAAACTTCTTAGAAATAATGGAATGCGATGCACCCGTATCAAATAAGACATAAGCACTTTTGGAACAAACTGTTAATGTACCTTCTACCAGTCCACCCTCTTCTTGCTCGGTCTCCTTTATTGCATGAAGTCGAGCATTCTTTGTCACCGGGCGCTTACCGTCTCCGGCTTGGTCATTAAGTAACGGACAGTCGGGAATCCGATGTTCGCGGCTCCCACAACGGAGACATGCTCCTAATTTCCTCCAGCATTCTTTGGTCATGTGACTAGCCTTGTCACAATGCTTACATACTACGTTTGAAGGTGTAGTGGTGATAGAGAAGGGCTTGGTCTTCTTGAATTTCTGATCTTGAGAGGAAGAACCTCCATTACTAGGCCTTTTCTTGAAGTTGGGTTTGAAAGAACCCGAACTTGTGACTTGCTCCTTCTTGTCTTTCCCACGGATCCTATCAGATAGTTCCGTGGCATCTTCAAGTAGCTGAGCTCGACGTACTATTTCAGAATAAGCTTGGATATCCATAGGCGCCAGCTGAGTGATGTACTGGGGCCTGAGCCCATTAAGAAACCTTTTAGCCTTCATTTTCTCCGTGCTAATCAAGTGTTTGGCATATCTGGACAATCTCGAGAACTGTGCCTCGTAATCAGCTACTGATAGGGATCGTTGCTTTAATGCAGCAAACTCAGCAACTTTCTTCTCCTGGACTCGGTCTGAAAAGTATTTAGCATTGAAATATTCTACAAATTCTTCCCATGTAACTTGATTAGGATCGATGGTTGCTTCAATAGACTCCCACCAGCATCTAGCATCCTTTTCTAACTGGAAAGTAGCTAATAAAACTTTGTCCTGATCCGTGCATTACATAACACAGAATATACGTTCAGTCTCCCGAACCCAATGCTCGGCATCGTCCGGATCGGTCGATCCCATAAACTTCGGGGGATTCATGCTCTTAAAGGCTTGGTGTAAGCTTCCAGCTCGTGGAGTACCACCCTGTGCTACCTGTTGTAGCACTTGAGTCATTCCTTGAAGGGTACGCTGCATGTTGCGCCATTGAGCACATTCGGTAGCCATTATCCTACAATTACAATAACTATATTAGTACGTGACTACATTTAGAAACCAGTACTCTATTTTTAACTTTAACCCTTGGTTCTACCCAATCTCACTGGAAAAAGGTTTATACTTATCCTTGGACTTGGGTTTTTCCTAGGAATTGAATACCCTAGGCTCTGATACCACAAAAACTGTCACGCCCCGAGCGCGGAAGATACTCGGATATGCGCGACGAGTTTATATCAATCATGCCAATCAGAGTAGTAGTGTATTCGACACAAAGACAGAGATGCGCAAATAGAAAGATAACCCAATCCTTATTATTAATAGGCTATTACAAATCCAATACTCTGTTTAATAAAAAGAAAAGTACATAGTTGACTCAAAAAAATAGGAAAAAGACTAGATGACACTTGGAACAGCTCTAGCTCTTTCACTCTTGACTATCCCCTTTAGAATGAGTTCCCTCGTTATCGGACTTACCTGAAAAAGTAAAAGGGACACACGGAGTGTGCGAACGCTCAGTAGGAAATTATATCTCAAGCACTAGCAAGGGGTTTAAGTAATTACATCTTTCATGAATGTACTATAGCTATGCATGCTCGCATGAAACGACAAGATAGAGAGAATATCAATAAGGTAACAAGTTGAACTAGTCATGAACTCTCAAGAAAGGATAACAAGATATTCAAGCAAGTACTTTTATCATGTCAAGAACTTTGGCTATCATGTATCAAGCAAGCAAGTAATTACCCTTTTTCGGGTCACGCAAGTCATGTCAAGTCAAGTACGATTCAAGTACAAGATTTTGTGTGGAATGTCCAATCAAGCTAGTCATGCACTCGGTATAATGCCAGATACCTTATCATTAAAACTCCCATGGGCACAAGTACTTTCGGGTGCTCCTCCCAGGACCAGATCGGGCCCTATATGCGCAGGCATTTATCATGTATTTCGACATCCATTCTTGTATATATATAGCCAATATGAAATTTCAATAATCAAGCTCCTGTAGGATAACTTTGAGAGAATAGAGTCCAAAAATATGACATTGGACATAGCTAGGCGATAATCACGGTAGAATCACGACGATCGATAAACTAGGTAGAATTAGGTTCCCTTACTCGGGTACCATGACCAGTATGGACTATCCTTCTTTATATAGAATTGTGGTCCACATGAATAGCACATCAAAGGCAAGATATCCTCATTCTTATCATAGAATTGAGGTCCACAAGAATATCGGAATATGGCATGATATCATCATCCCATTGGGAGATTCCTATGATATATACTTTGTATAACCATAAGGGCCGGTATACCATATTTCTTTAGAGTGACATGGCAAAAAATTGTGTAACGGGTTTTTAGGGTACAACCAGCTCAGTCGACCTTGAGGGAATCCAAGGTACGAGCAGTCTTACGGAGGTCTCTATGACTAACTCGCTAGTCCAAAGGAACGGAATGTCCAATGGAGAACTTGTATGTCAATGAGAGTTGAGGGTGATCGATAGAGCAACATGAAAACGTGGGACTATACTCACGGAGTGGAGATATAGTGTCGATATACATATATATAAATATAATGAAAACCCTCGGTTAGCAGTAACAGGTAAAAATATTTTTACAGAAAATAACGACTTTGATTAAGTCACTACTTAAGTAAATAACGCCTTAAAGAAGGGCGTTTACATGCATTTCCAATTTTGTAGAAATTTTCATAATTCTGTGTTTTATCAAAAACACGCCCTGGACAGGGGCGTTTTATATAAATTTGACGACATATACAGTGGTCGTCTATTTCTTAATTTTCATTTTTACAAGATATCGATTTCTGTAGTTTAACATGAACGCGCCCTAGGAAGGGTCGTAAATTTTTAAAATCACGCCCTACACAGGGGCGTTATCATCGTGAGAGACGGCCTAGTCCAGGCCGTGAATTCAAGGAATTTACAATATTTCAAGAAATAAAATTTCAAGAGACAGGAGACATGGTCATGACAGGAAAATTAGCAGGAATTCACAGGTAGAGTCATGCAAGATATTAGAATCGATATTTCATATTTATTGAATTTTAAACATGATCAATTATTAATTACATGCGATTTTTATGAAATTAACGCCTATAGGGCAGGGCGTCAAATCTTAAATTGACGACCTAGTGCAGGTCGTTTCTAAAAGTAGCGCCGTAGACACGGGCGTCTCTTTCAAAAAATATTACAGAAAACATATTAAAGCCAGCAGAAAACTATACTACATGCATGTAATGCTGGTATATATATTAAATCACTTGTTTGGGCTACGTTGCTTGAGAAAACCTACCTTAATAATAATCTGGAGATGGACGTGAGGTGTTCTGAAACTTCTACGACTTGGCAGCAAGAAAGGGCAGGAAGATGGTTGATGAGGATGAAGAAACCTGCAGAAGATATATCAAAGATATCAATCGTCTTTGTAATGACTTGCTGGAGGCGAAGGAGTAAGAACTTACACAAGTTCTTCAGGACGCAGGACTTCTTAACCTGCATAGAAGAGATGAAGAAACATTAGTTATTCATACAACCGAAACCAGTGGTCAAAAGGAAATAAGAAGAACAGATGTTCTTCACGTACCGTAGCAGACGAACGATCAAATAGGTTTAGAGTTGGATGAACGAGAGTTTTTATAGGATTTTGGGTGTCCTATTAGAGTTAGTGTTCTAGTGGAAGTAATGCTTCCAATATAGAGTCCTTACCCTAGTAGATACTTACTAGATTAGCTTAATCCTTCCCAGGATAAGCTCCCGGTTCGAACGGAACCGGAATGTAATTAACGACCTAGGTCAGGGCGTCGCATTTTAAATTGACGCCTTGTCATAGGGCGTTTCTTAAAAGGCGCCTTGTATAAGGGCGTTTCATGTTTAAAAACACGCCCATGAAAGGGGCGTTTCTTTTACTTGCCCAATTTGGTCGCGTGAGAATTGACGACCGCACGTGTGGGCGTCCTTTCTTTTGGCACGCCTTATATAGAGGCGTTTGTTTTAAATCTAATGCCCTACTGAGAGGTGTTATTTGGTTTTGGGTTTTAATTTATCCGTTTAAGCTTCTTCCCATTATCTTTACTAATTCTTTGATTCATTTAGGGAAATTTTAATTTATTTTAACCCTTTTTTTTCAGGGTTGCTACAACTAAGGTCCTAAAGAGGAACTTATAAAATCTTCGTGCATCATTTACAACTTGGGTGGTTAATTGGAGGGTTCTTTTCTCATGTCTCCCCTCCATTACATGTTGCAGTGTCATCATTTGCATCTCTTTGTCAGATTAGGCTCATTAGGTCTAGTTCATCTTTGTGTGTCCCCATTTAGTTGCATTTGTCTTGAGGTCATTTCCCTCTTTGTATTCATTTGAGATCCACTGTGCAAAGTCTCCATTCTCCCCATGGAGCACTTCTCTCCTGTACCTTATTCCTGCACCTCTCCATCTTCTTACCCCCGTGTGGATTCCTCTTCCCGTGCGGGCCCATCTCCTTATTCCTCCATTGGACCCTATTCTTTAAACGGGCCTTCTTATCCCGCCCGTGCTGCTGCTAGTCCAATCAATTCTCATTCCCACCTTCGTAATTCTTCCAGGCCCATGCATTCCTCCATTCCTGGAATGGGCTTTCCTTCTTCTCAGGCCGGATCCCCTTATCCGGCCCATCAACATCATCCTGGTCTAAATTCATCATCTCTTGCTCAAGCTGGCCCATATCCTTCTCGGACTATTCCTGCCGAGGAGATGATCGCTTAAGCCCAACGCTGGCTCGATGAATTACAACGACAAATCAGTCCTCAAACTTCTTTGGATATCCCATTTGCATTCCGAGGTCTTCAATTTCCACCACGTCAACAGATTCCGGCTTATCGTCGCTATGGTGGAGTCGGTGACCCCTACGTGCATTTAAAGGAGTTCTTATATGAGTCGGCCCAATTCCAGCATGATCAACGCTTGATGGCCTATTTGTTTGGCCTATCTTTAGAGGGCTCGGCAAAAGATTGGTTTTTCACGTTACCACAAGTGCAGATGATGAATTTCAAGCTGTTCAAGCAAGATTTATTCAGCAGTACACAGATCAGGTTCGGCCCAGACATTCTTTGGTTGATCTGGCCCACGAGAAGATGACGCCCGATGTGAAATTCTCCATGTTTGCCGACCGCTGGCGTCGCCTAGCTGCGCAAGTCCCGGGACATATTCCGGAGGGCGGGTAGATCAAGATGGTTATTTCTAACACAACGCCCGAGCTTAGATGTATCTTAGCCCTGAACGATATCACTTCATGGAAACAACTTCATAGCCGAGCCCGCTTCATTAGCCAACAACTCCTAGTTTCCGTTGACCCCAAATTTCCTCCACCTTCCACGCCCACGTACGTCTCCCATCCGTCATCTCCCTTATATCCCCCCGTGAATCAACCCTCCACCTTATATCCCTCCATGAGTCGACCGTCCACTCCCACACACCCCTATACCTCCATGTGCTCCACCGCATACCAACCCTCCACGAGTCAGCCCTCCGCTATTTTATCTCCCCACACTCCTCCACTTCCGGTCAAGGAAACACTACACCCAGAGCAGGTAGATGTTGTCCATTACATTCCCACTCCCTCCACACCGCCACATCATTCTATCCCTCCACCTTCGCCTACGCAATCCCCCTTACCTACGCAACCTCCGCTACCATCCCCAGTACCTTCTCACACCCCTCGGCATCCACCTTGCCCGAAGCGGGCTTCTCACCTCCTGTTGCCGGAATCTCTTACAGATGTTTTCAGGGCTTTGATGGCCACCCATGCGTTGTAGCTCCCTCCAGTTATGCCTTGCCGACCCGCGGTCGAGAACTTGCTCCATTTCTGTGAATTCCATCGTCAACAGGGGCATGTGGTCGAGAATTGTTCCGAGTTCCAGGAACTTGTTCACAAGTTGGAAGATAAGAAGATGATTGATTGGGCTATCATATGACAAGCTATTTCAGATCTCAGCAGCAAGCAACAGCGGCAGCAGCAAGTGCCGCCTAGGCAACCGTCTCCACTTCAAGACCAGGGGCACCCTGGTGTTTCTTCAATTGATAAGATACCTACTCCGTTACCCACTTCTTCCTCCATCCCATCTCTTCCACCACCTTTACCTACTCTAGCCTCCGCTCGGGCAACCTCTCTTCCACCCTCCGTTTCCACCACCACACCTATTCCTAACGCCTCTCGACGTGTTGTAAAGATACGTCGGAGGGCGCCACCACCTGCCACTTCCCCCACTACGCCACTACCTTCCTCTCCTCCTTCTTCCCCACCCCTACCTTCATCTCTTTCCCCTTCACCTTCACCACCTCCATCAACCACATCACCCCCTTTACCACCTTTATCGCCTTCGCCACCACTGCCGTCGCCTCTTCCACTCCCCCTTTCGCCATCATCCTCTGAGCCCGAGCGGGCCGACCCTAAACCCATACCTCCACTTTTGCCTTTACCTCCACCCATGCCCATCATCATCAGTATTTCCCCATCACTTGCACCATCGCCACCGGCACCCTTCAAACCTACTCCTTCTAACCTCCCTCTACCACTTCCCACTTCGCGGAGGGGGTACACGCTACCTTTGGTGCCCCTCGGGTCTAGTCCCCAAGGAGATAAAGAGCCGAACCAGGTTTTGAATGTGCATCACAAGCTTCAAGATTTCATTTGCCACATGCCGATCCGAGTCCTGGTCCCTGGCTATTCTAGGGACAATGAGCCCGCACTTGCTATGAAGACGGTTGCTTAGGAGAGTTCTTTAGCAGTGGTGCCAGTTTCTTCAAAAGCAAGGCCGGTGGCAATTTCTTTGCACACCGGAGAATTCACTATTGATGTTGTTATTACCTCTCACCTGATTGCTATACAGTACATTGGCCCAGAAGAGTTTTTCACCCGGATGGTGCTAACCCACACGGCCGCCAGAAGTCTAATGAATTCAGCGTTCAAGGGGCAATTGGCCGTGTCCTCGAGATTGACCAGGGGCATTCTACACATCCTATATAATCTCCCTCAGTTTATTGGTGAGGCGGCCACGTCAACGCCGTGCATCACCCTCCTTCAGTTCAGTCATCTGCTTCTAGCAAGGGAGTTATGCTTCATGCCCAGCTGCCGAGTGAAGATGTCAAAGCTCCATGTTCTAGTGCCGAATGAAAAAACTCCATTGCTTCTTAATGTTCATCACAAGAAGTTGACTGTTCTGGAATGTCCTTCTATGGTTAGCACCGCACTGCTAGGGGCAACCGTCTCGATGAAGCTGCATATTCATGACCGGGTCAGGTCGTCTGCCAGGTGGGCCCGTTATTTGAGAAAGTATTGCAAGACAAGAAGCCCGAAGGCCCGAGTCCGCACCGGGCGGAGTTGTTTCAAGAAGATTGCTACTAAGAAGAGGCGACGGCATAAGTTCAAGGGCCGTCAGTTGCGCACTTGGGGGTCCACTTTCTCTTCTCCTTCTTCCGTCCATTCATCTTTTCTGTTACTCAGTTCTTATCAGTGGGTGGTATACCTTCCGCCACCTGACCATATTTCCACCATCTTCTCCTATTCTCACCATTCTAGGCCTCGGCCTATGTCCTCCTCTTCCCATGATCCAGGGGCATCCTCTTGTAATTTTTCTCCCCGGGTATGCCCAGATTTCGCTTCTCATCCTTTTCCCCTGACCCTGTTGGGGATTCCTTGTGCTCGTTCCCCGACCTTGTCGGGTGGTTTTTCTGATCCTTCTCCGACTTTGTCGGGTGGTTTTCATTTCTTGTCCCCGACCTTGTCGGGTGTTCATGCATCTCCTTCCCCGCCTCTGGCGGGTGATCGTTATTCCTTTTCTCCGACCACGTCGGATGATCACCCCTCTTCTCCATTATCTTAGCAACTATCCTTTCATCGTCTTTCTGGTCTTTCCTCCTCACCCTTTCGGAGTCATTACCCTTTTTCGTGTTGTTTTCGAGGCTTTAGCCCGCCTTGATCTCAGTTAATCCTTGTTTATTCTGTATCTGGTTCCTTGTTATCGGGGCCTCAGTGCCTTAACGAGGGAGTTCTAGCCCTCATCTCTCTTCCTTTTTATCCCTTCTTTGTCCAGTATGATGTCTACCACTCCTCTATGTCGAGGAATCCAATCCTTGCTATCCTTTTTCATCCTTTATCCTGGCAAGTAAGGAATGCAAAGCTACTCGCGCTCCTCAAAGCTCGATGATCGAATTCGCTTCAGGATGCTGGTTTCCACGCCATGGATCTGCAAAGGTATCTTTATTTTGTGCAAGAACGTGCTTTCATTTCCATTATTTATATTGTTTCTACACATGATTCCTTAACATGATTGAGTGGCTTTAAGAGTCTTTGTTTAATTAGATCTTAACTTTGTGTCAAATAAAAAAGTTAGCTTCTGCAACATCCTTAGGCTGGTGATAGCTCTGCGCTGGGAGTCTAGTTTCTTTCCTCGATTGTTGAGGGTGACCTATGAGTATGGATTTTTCACACATTACATGGCGAGCCATAGCCGATCTCTCTGAGGCGCACCGTTGCTGCTTTGGCCATACTTTAGGTATGCACAAATGTCTTTTCTTTTCTCTGCTCGGCCAAGTGCAGGGGCAAGAGATGGATGGATGAGAAGACTAACTTAGGCGCTCCCTAATACGGGAGAGGTATCAAATAGGGGCAGTCTTGACCCTCAAAAGTTAACTTTCATGCTATATCTGGCCAATAAGGGCTACCAAAATGAGAAAATAAATCAATGCAAAATTATGAATCAAAGGCTTGGCAAGAGTGGTAGTACAGTTCCCTGCGGGACGTCATGAGTCCGGTCGCATACGTGCTTGATAAATATGGGTCTCAAAATCAAAGACACAAAGCCCCGGCGCAACAGACTATCTCTTTGAGGGGTAGTGCCCTGGAAGAAATTCTATCCTTGATATCTCCCATCCTGTACGATGCTTGTCTCCAATTTTTCTTCTGCTTCTCCCTCTTAGGCTGGGTTGTATCCCGGGTATGACCTTAGTAGGGACACCGTTCTTTAGAAGCGGTTGGTTGTGGTAAGTCACCCTCACATACACGCCCTGCTCAAGGGAAGTCTTTAATGAAAGGGGTAGGAACGGCGATCCATGGCCAGCAGTTTGAGCTCGTCTTTAGGTGCTGCGGATTGCTATGTCAAAATCTTAAAAAAAATCAAATATTACCAAAAGTCTAAAAAAAATCAAATACTTCAAAAAAATCTAAAAAAAAATCAAATATTGTCAAAAATACAAAAAATCAAATACTTCAAAATTTTCAAAAACAAAAAATCAAATATTTCAAAAACCTAAAAAATCAAATACTTCAAAAAAAATCCAGAAAAATGAAATACTATTAAAAATCTAAAAAATTCAAAAAAAATTTAAAAAATATGTTTTTTTCATGCATTTACATTTGTTTTAAGGACAGATACGTAGTCCATTTGCTAAGTGTGCATGTTGTAAGTACTCAGGCATTCCTTGCTATATCTTTTTGCTCTGCCTCCTGTCCACATCTTTGATCTGTTCTTTCCTTCTTCGATCCACTCTCTCGATCTGTTCTGAAGCTCATGTCCTTCCCAGCTTTTATTTCTAATGATCATATCTTTATGAGAGGGCTTTGCCTCACGATTATGAACCTAGCGGTTTTGCTTCATTCTGATCTTGGGTTTTGATTGAAGTGCGTATTTGTTCATGTCTTTTATCCCGCCGTGTCCTTGTATCGTGTCTATGTCCCACTGTATCGTCCCACACTTGCTGTTTGGTTCCTCACCCCATGTTGTTAGTTGACTTGCACATGTTGATAGTCGTCCCTCTATGTTCCATGTGTTGTCCCAACCGTGTGATCGTTCGTCATGTTATTGTCCCAACCGTATGTTGTCCCGCCGCATTGGTGTCTTGTCATGCTGTGTTCGTGCATGCGTGTTGTTTGTTTATGCCTTGCATATGTGCTCGTTTGCCTTTGTTATGTTATGTTGATCGTCATGTTATGTCATGTTGTTTGTCGTTCAGTTAATCATTGTGTTATCTCTGCTATGTTTATACTCATTTGTCTTATTCATAAAAATCCATAAAAATCCAAAAAAAGGAAATCTAAAAACTTGCCATTTCACTTGCTCAGGTAAGTCAGGTATGGCCTTCTAACCATATCACCCTTTGTCACGCCCCGATGTGGAATCTCGGGACGTACGGTTAGGGGCAAGCGAGCAATAATTCCGAACCATTGCAAACCATTGCACAAAAGGTTGGAAAGGATAATAATCAGAGTTTTATTGATAATAAAGTTGAGTACACTGGGTAGAACAACTACATCCAAATAATAAGCAAAATACTAGAACAATCTCTCACTAATACTAAGGGTACAAACTGACTCAATAAACTAAAACTATCTCTCGATATCACTTCAGTCCATTCCCGACAAGTTCATCACCTGAAAAGAGGGGAAAAGTAGGAGTGAGCTAAACGTGCTCAGTAGATAACCACAAACAGGTTTACGTAATTAACCATTGATTTCTAATTTATATGAAATGCAGTAAATAAAGAATGACGATATGATAAAAGAAACAATGTAAAAGATATCTTGCAAGGTCAAGAAATATAACAATTTACCGAGTAATGAACAAGTAAAGTAACAGTAGATAATTTGGCCAGCAAGTATGTTACACATGTAACCAAGTAAATACGCACGAGTCAAGTAACAAGAGTTTGTCATAGACGTAACATGTCAAGTCAAGTATTCGGGTGCAATGCCTCACCCTATCATAAACATCCCAATGGGCTCAATATCTTTTCGGGCGCTCTCCCCAGGACCAGACCGGGCCCTTATGATGCGTTGACATTTCATTTCAATTGGATCACCGATCCCCCATCTAGACATAGTCAATTATGGCCAATATAATCAGATGAATTTCTGTCGGGTACAAGATGTAAAGGACGACACTCGCCTCCTTTGATTCAAGAGTATAACCACGATGAAAAACTCAAAACAAGGTAGTCGTACGGCAAACACCGGGCCGTACTCACATGAGTAACGAGTCACGGGGCCAAGAATGAACGGTTGATAGTTAGCCGTTCGAGAGAGAGAAGTAAGTTCCGAAGAACGAATATACGAACCATTCGGGTCGTATTTTAAGAAATACGGTTCAAGAGAATCCGTATTAAGCATAACGATAATATCTAATTATAAGATAATTTATGCAAAATAGTCACCGGGTTGCCAATAATAATTAAACCAACCAATTTCAGTTTAATGTCCATTGATCAATTCCGGGCTCCAATATGACCGAAGATTATCCAAGGGTAATCGATCAATTAATCAAGTTAAAACAATAGTCATGATGTAACCGTAATTTACCACGGTAAAAATGTTCTACGGTAAAAATGTAAAGTTTACCGGATGGAGTGTCCGGCTAATTGGTCAAAGACTTGCCATAAGTCGGCCAGTAATTTTCTGGTTTACAGTAATTTACAGAAATTACCTATGGTAAAGTTTAGCTATTTACCATACTTATTCAATTTATCCAAAGTTACAAGTGAATTTCAATGATTTTCACTTTAAACAATTTATCAAAATAGATATTGCAAATAACAGAAATTTACTCATGTCATTATCTGTTATTTATGTGGATTGTCAATTTTTACTAATTAACATTGTTAAATGGGTCAAATAGCAAAAAAATCAGTTTTCTGGAAGTTAAACGGATGACAGTGGGCCGTTAAACCTACTAGCTGTAAAACGGTTATCATTGGGCCGTTTTATACAAGGCGGGCGGTTCTAATTGGGCCGTTTGTATATGTCGGGCGGGCAGTTCTGAACCGTCTAAGAGATAAAGCGGTCCGGTTGGAACCGTTAATCCCTGTAACACGGGAATAGCGAAACAGAAGCATAAATCCGGCGTTTTATGCATTTGAGTACGTAAATAAATGGAAAAGCATGGTTTCTACAAGCTAACATGATGCCCTTTCATTCCATTTATCAAATTCAAGGTTTGTGCCATGGTTACCTACCTTAACCGATGAAATAAGGAAAGATGAATGGGGAAGAAGATGAACAGTAGACTTGCAGAGCTTCTTCACAGCAGCAAGAACCCTTTTGTGTTTAAGAGATGTTTAAGGGGGCTTCCTCTACTTATAGGTTTGGAAGAGGAGTGTTTAATCTTCACACACGGTTTGGTCAGAGCCGCAAAATCCTTTGCATTGTTGACAACGTGTTTCTGCCAACCAAAATACGGTTTCACGTGTTTCTCAAGGTAAGGTTAGCCTAATCTAAGCCTAATCCAAAAGATTAAGGAATGGTTAACTAAGACCTCAATTTAATGTTACTAAATGATTTTTAACGAATTGGACCCAGAAGACAAAATTACTAATCAAGACATGCTCTTTCATAATATGATTTTTATGGAATTTTATCACGAGGTTTATTGTTAATCTCCCAATCTTAAGATTAAAATAATAATTTAACCCAATGTTCAACGGTTTAGTCGATAGAGAGAGTTTCTGATTTTTACCGATGAAACTTCAGAAGACAAAGTTGCTAAGAAAAATACCCTCTATCAGATGTGATTTTTACAGATTTTTCTAAGGTAGTTGTATTTTCGTATGAATAGTGTTTTCCGCGTTTTTAAGTCAGGCTTAAATCACTGATTAAGCCATGTAAATGATTTTATTAGGGTCAAGTACAGAAGACCAAAGTGTTTACCATGGTCTTTACTAATTAACTACCATTTTTTGGAATTTTTATATGATAGTCAAAAATTTTACTATTTACTATTTACCACAGTCACTATTCAACATTTACTATTTACGAAATTTAATATTTGTACAGAAACTCGGGGTCTTACACCCTCCCCCACTTAAGGAATTTGTTCCTCCAAATTCACTGGACCAAAATATAATAGCTCACCTAGAATAGATCGGGATAACGCTTCCGTATGGCGTCCTCGGATTCCCATGTAGCTTCCTCTATTCCACGCCGACTCCATTGGATTTTAACCATCGGTATGGAACGATTTCGAAGTTGTTGCTCTTACCGATCCAGAACCTTCACTGGTCTTTCTTCATAAGATAGATCCTTCTTAAATTCAAAGTCCACATGTTGAATGATGTGACTAGGGTCGTACACGTATTTCCGAAGCATAGATACATGAAATACGTTATGTACACCAGATAATTGAGGAGGTAAGGCCAATCTATAGGCGACTTCACCCACTCGATCAAGGATCTCAAATGGATCAATATACCTTGGGCTTAACTTACCATGAATACCGAATCGATGAATACCTCTTGAAGGAGAGACTTTTAAGAACACATGCTCGCCAATTTGAAATTCCAAATCTCTTCTTCTATTATCAGCATAGCTCTTTTGCCTCGATTGAGCCACAAGTAACCGGTCTCGGATAATACGAATATTTTGTGATGACTCCGAGATAAGATCCGGTCCAAGCCATTGCTTCTCGCCAACCTCATCCCAACATAATGGAGAACGACAGCTCCTTCCATACAAAGTCTCGAAAGGTGTCATCTGTATGCTGGATTGATAACTATTGTTGTAGGCGAATTCTATCAATGCTAAATGATCGCTCCAACTTTCACCGAAGTCGATCATACAAGCTCTCAACATATCTTCCACTATTTGATTAGTTCTCTCGGTCTGTCCATCTGTTTGCGGATGAAATGCAGTGCTAAAATTCAGACGGGTACCAAGAGATTCTTGCAATCCTTTCCAAAAATTAGAAGTAAATCTCGGATCTCTATCGGATATAATGTTGACTGGGATACCATGAAGCCTAACCACTTCCTTTAAATATAATGCTGCCAGCACATCGACTGTCCACTTGGACTTAATAGATAAGAAATGTGCGGATTTAGTCAGTCGATCCACAATTACCCATATAGCATCATAACCACCTCGAGTCTTAGGAAGACCCAGAATGAAATCCATACCAATACTCTCCCACTTCCATTGGGGTATATCAAGTGGTTTTAATTTACCTGCCGGTCTGAAATGCTCGGCCTTTACTTGTTGACAAACAAGACATGTACTCACGAAATTTGCAATTTCCCTTTTCATGTTCGGCCACCAAAATGACCTTTTCAAATCCTTGAACATCTTAGTGCCTCCCGGATGGATAGTATATTTGGATCTATGGGCTTCTTCAAGAATCCAATTCTTTATATTAGCCTCATTCGGTACACAAGTTCTACCTTGAAATAATAATCTTCCATCATCGGCTATCGAGAAATCAGGTCTGCTACTCAAGCTTTCCTTAATATCGACTAGCTCGGGATCAATATCTTGTAATAACTTGATTTCTACCAACAATTCGGGCTTCAGTTGCAACTGGGAAATCAATATCCGGTCATTATCAATATTGATATCTAGACTAGCCATTTGCTCCAGTAATTTCCATTCTTGTAACATAAGACTAGATATCTTAGCCACAGGCTTCCGACTTAAAGCATTAGCAACCACATTGCCTTTGCCCGGGTGATACTCAATAGAAAAGTCGAAATCCTTTATATACTCCAACCATCTTCTTTGTCTCATGTTCAATTCCTTTTGAGAAAATAAGTATTTCAGACTTTTGTGATCCGAAAATACCGTAAATGATTCACCATATAAGTAGTGCCTCCAAATCTTCAAAGCAAATACCACGGCTGCCAATTCCAAATCATGAACTGGATAATTAACTTCATGCTTTCTTAACTGCCTAGAAGAATAGGCAATCACCTTGCCGTGCTGCATAAGCACACAGCCTAAGCCAATACCAGAAGCATCAGTGTAAACCACGAAACCACCCTCACCAGAAGGTAATGTTAAAATAGGGGCAGTAGTCAGACAATCCTTCAGAGTCTGAAAACTCCGTTGGCATTCAATTGACCACTCAAACTTAATCTCTTTGCGGGTTAACTTCGTCAGAGGTACTGCAATCTTAGAGAAATCTTGAATAAACCTTCGATAGTAACCAGCCAGGTCAAGAAAACTCCTCACTTCAGTAACACTGGTAGGTTGTTCCCAATTCTTTACTGCTTCCACCTTCGATGGATCTACAGAAATACCATCCTTGGTAATAATATGTCCTAGAAAAGACACCTCTTGTAACCAGAAATCACACTTGCTCAACTTAGCATATAATTGGTGATCTCTCAATAATTGCAAAGCCATCCTCAGATGCTCGGCATGTTCTCTTTTACTCTTGGAATATATCAAAATATCATCTATGAATACCACAACCCATTGATCAAGGTAGGGTCGGAACACACTGTTCATTAACTGCATGAAAGCTGCCGGTGCATTCGTTAACCCAAAAGGCATAACGACAAACTCATAATGGCCATACCGGCTACGAAAAGCTGATTTATAAATATCCTCTTCTTTAATCCGTAACTGGTGATATCCAGATCGAAGATCGATCTTAGAAAAATAAGAAGCTCCAGTAATCTAGTCAAATAACTCATCAATCCTTGGCAAAGGATACTTGTTCTTGACAGTCAACTGGTTAAGTTGCCGATAATCGATGCATAATCTCATCGAACCATCTTTCTTCCGAACAAACAATATAGGAGCTCCCCAAGGGGAAACACTCGGGCGAATAAAACCCTTTTCGAGTAATTCCAACAATTGCTGCTTAAATTCCCGTAATTCCGCAGGAGACATGCGATAAGGGACTTTAGAAATAGGAGACGATCCAGGAATAAGATCAATAGAGAATGTAACTTCACGCTGAGGCGGAAGTCCTGGTAACTTCTCTGGAAATACGTCCGGAAATTCTCGGACAATAGAAATGTCCTTAATCTCGATCTGCTGTTCAGGGGACGCATGAACAAAAGCCAGAAAAGCTTCGCATCCACGCCTCAATAACTTATCAGCACGAAGAGTCGAGATAAGAGAGATAGAACTAGGGTGTTTCACTCCCTTGAAGGATAATCCGGGGTGTCTAGAAAAAGACACGGAACAAGAACTACAATGAACATTGGCCTCATACCGAGCCAACCAATCCGCTCCTAGGATTACATCGTAATCCTTCATGTCCATACAAATCAAATCAGCTGAAAAATTCTGATCATTCACCATAACCTTACTAGAAAGATAGTAATGCTGAATTGCTGATTTAGAACCAATAGGGGTTGATATTTCTAACGGAGAACTCAACAAAACAGGTGCCATAGCTAAAGATTTAGCAAATCTCCGTGAAATAAAAGAATGTGTTGCACCAGTATCAATTAGAACAAAAGCTGGCAAGTCGAATATAACAAGAGTACCTTTGACGAGTCCACCATCCTCGGCGATATCTTTTTCCTTTGCATGAAGAGCCTGGAGCCTGCCTTGAGGCTTCTTGAAATTCAGAGGTTTTGCCGGGATAGCTTGTTCCGATAATAAAGGACAGTTGGGTATACGGTGTTCTTTGCTTCCACACCGCAGACATGCACCTAGCTTGCGCCAACAATCTTCCATCTTGTGACCAGGACGATCACAATATCGGCATACGCCCTTGAATGGAATCATAGAATCAGGTTTCTTGTCTTCTTGTCGCGGCATTTTGCCTTTCCACGAACCAGAACCAGAACTTGAACCAGAACTAGTAAAGGGTCTTTTCTTGCTCGGGTCAGTGCCAAATCCAGGTTTAACATTCTTGAGTGCCTTCGGTTGCTCTTTCTTGTTACCTTGACCACGAATCCTTTCAGTCATTTCCAAAGTATCTTCTAATATTTGTGCCTTTCTTACCATCTCAGAATATGTAGAAATTTCCAGTGGTGCAAGTTGATTGATATAATGAAGTCGAAGACCATTGAGGAAACGCTTCGCCTTCATTCTCTCAGTCGAAATAAGATGTCTTGCATAACGAGAGAGTCGTGAAAACTGAGCCTCATATTCTGATACCGATAAACTTCGCTGCTTCAAAGTTGCGAATTCTGCTACCTTCTTTTCTTGCACACGGTCAGAAAAATATTTATCATTGAAATATTCCTCGAATTCCTCTCACGAGACTTGTTGATCTCCGAGAGTCGGCTTAACAGACTCCCACCAAGCACGTGCATCACGTTCCAGTTGGAAAACGGATAAAAGAACACGTTCTTGGTCAGTGCATTGCATGACTTCAAAAATTCTTGCCATCTCGTCGAGCCAATTCTCGGCTTCTTCGGGATCAGTTGAACCAGCGAATCTAGGCGGGTTCATTCCTCGGAAATTCAGATATAAATCACCAGTGCCATGAGCTGCGCCATGAGGTGCCGCTCCAGCTCCAACTCCTGCCTGAGCCAGTGCATTTAAGGCTTGCGTAAGTCCTTGAACTGTACGCTGTAAATTCCTCATCTCAGCACGATTGGCTGCCATTTCTAGTTAAGTGCCTATAAAATAGTTACTCAGATTATTTATGAGAGAAGAACTTCTTAGATGAGAAGAGAAGAACTAGATAAGAAGAACATGATTATGGTTAAATAACTTAACCCAAATTTCTACCCAATTCTCACAAGGTTGTTTTCTTAAGCCTATAACCAATAAACCTATAACATTAAAGTGAAATACCTAGGACAAATTGACCTAGGCTCTGATACCAACTAAACTGTCACGCCCCGATGCGGAATCTCGGGACGTACGGTTAGGGGCAAGCGAGCAATAATTCCGAACCATTGCAAACCATTGCACAAAAGGTTGGAAAGGATAATAATCAGAGTTTTATTGATAATAAAGTTGAGTACACAGGGTAGAACAACTACATCCAAATAATAAGCAAAATACTAAAACAATCTCTCACTAATACTAAGGGAACAACTGACTCAATAAACTAAAACTATCTCTCGATATCACTCCAGTCCATTCCCGACAAGTTCATCACCTGGAAAGAGGGGAAAAGTAGGAGTGAGCTAAACGTGCTCAGTAGATAACCACAAACAGGTTTACGTAATTAACCATTGATTTCCAATTTATATGAAATGCAGTAAATAAAGAATGACGATACGATAAAAGAAACAATGTAAAAGATATCTTGCAAGGTCAAGAAATATAACGATTTACCAAGTAATGAACAAGTAAAGTAACAGTAGATAATTTGGCCAGCAAGTATGTTACACATGTAACCAAGTAAATACACACGAGTCAAGTAACAAGAGTTTGTCATAGACGTAACATGTCAAGTCAAGTATTCGGGTGCAATGTCTCACCCTGTCATAAACATCCCAATGGGCTCAATATCTTTTCGGGCGCTCTCCCCAGGACCAGACCGGGCCCTTATGATGCGTTGGCATTTCATTTCAATTGGATCACCGATCCCCTGTCTAGACATAGTCAATTATGGACAATATAATCAGATGAATTTCTGTCGGGTACAAGATGTAAAGGACGACACTCGCCTCCTTTGATTCAAGAGTATAACCACGATGAAAAACTCAAAACAAGGTAGTCGTACGGCAAACACCGGGCCGTACTCACATGAGTAACGAGTCACGGGGCCAAGAATGAACGGTTGACAGTAAGCCGTTCGAGAGAGAGAAGTAAGTTCCGAAGAACGAATATACGAACCATTCGGGTCGTATTTTAAGAAATACGGTTCTAGAGAATCCGTATTAAGCATAACGATAATATCTAATTATAAGATAATTTATGCAAAATAGTCACCGGGTTGCCAATAACAATTAAACCAACCAATTTCAGTTTAATGTCCATTGATCAATTTCGGGCTCCAATATGACCGAAGATTATCCAAGGGTAATCGATCAATTAATCAAGTTAAAACAATAGTCATGATGTAACCGTAATTTACCACGGTAAAAATGTTCTACGGTAAAAATGTAAAGTTTACCGGATGGAGTGTCCGGCTAATTGGTCAAAGACTTGCCATAAGTTGGCCAGTAATTTTCTGGTTTACAGTAATTTACAGAAATTACCTATGGTAAAGTTTAGCTATTTACCATACTTATTCAATTTATCTAAAGTTACAAGTGAATTTCAATGATTTTCACTTTAAACAATTTATCAAAATAGATATTACAAATAACAGAAATTTACTCATGTCATTATCTGTTATTTATGTGGATTTTCAATTTTTACTAATTAACATTGTTAAATGGGTCAAATAGCAAAAAAATCAGTTTTCTGGAAGTTAAACGGATGACAGTGGGCCGTTAAACCTACTGGCTATAAAACGGTTATCATTGGGCCGTTTTATACAAGGCGGGCGGTTCTAATTGGGCCGTTTGTATAAGTCGGGCGGGCAGTTCTGAACCGTCTAAGAGATAAAGCGGTCCGGTTGGAACCGTTAATCCCTGTAACACGGGAATAGCAAAACAGAAGCATAAATCCGGCATTTTATGCATTTGAGTACGTAAATAAATGGAAAAGCATGGTTTCTACAAGCTAACATGATGCCCTTTCATTCCATTTATCAAATTCAAGGTTTGTGCCATGGTTACCTACCTTAACCGATGAAATAAGGAAAGATGAATGGGGAAGAAGATGAACAGTAGACTTGCAGAGCTTCTTCACAGTAGCAAGAACCCTTTTGTGTTTAAGAGATGTTTAAGGGGGTTTCCTCTACTTATAGGTTTGGAAGAGGAGTGTTTAATCTTCACACACGGTTTGGTCAGAGCCGCAAAATCCTTTGCATTGTTGACAACGTGTTTCTGCCAACCAAAACACAGTTTCACGTGTTTCTCAAGGTAAGGTTAGCCTAATCTAAGCCTAATCCAAAAGATTAAGGAATGGTTAACTAAGACCTCAATTTAATATTACTAAATGATTTTTAACGAATTGGACCCAGAAGACAAAATTACTAATCAAGACATGCTCTTTCATAATATGATTTTTATGGAATTTTATCACGAGGTTTATTGTTAATCTCCCAATCTTAAGATTAAAATAATAATTTAACCCAATGTTCAACGGTTTAGTCGATAGAGAGAGTTTCTGATTTTTACCGATGAAACTTCAGAAGACAAAGTTGCTAAGAAAAATACCCTTTATCAGATGTGATTTTTACAGATTTTTCTAAGGTAGTTGTATTTTCGTATGAATAGTGTTTTCCGCGTTTTTAAGTCAGGCTTAAATCACTGATTAAGCCATGTAAATGATTGTATTAGGGTCAAGTACAGAAGACCAAAGTGTTTACCATGGTCTTTACTAATTAACTACCATTTTTCGGAATTTTTATATGATAGTCAAAAATTTTACTATTTACAATTTACCACAGTCACTATTCAACATTTACTATTTACGAAATTTAATATTTGTACAGAAACTCGGGGTCTTACACCCTTATTGCATTATTATATGGTACTATGCTATATTATCTCGAGAACCAGTTGGTTATCTACATGTTCCGGGATCTGATGTTCCCCTTTAACAAAAACGATGATGATCAAGGTTCACGTGTTTAATCTTCGGATAGGTCGTTAGGTCGGGAAAGCCTGGGGAGGATGGTTCTATCCTGCACGCTGTGGTTACGGATGGTATCTTGACTCTGATTTTCCTAGCTTAGCAATAATATTCTCGAGTATTTTATATTTTAATCTTTCTTTGCATTTGTTTTAGCGATTTCTTTTATTTTAGCCCAGCATGCATCATACGCATCCTTTTGAGCTTTCATGACCCATGGTTTTCCTGAAGAATGTCCCACCAGCGATGGTTAGCTGTGCATTCAGTGTTTGAGTAAGAGGAACTAATTCCACTCTTAGTTGGAAGGTTCTCTTTGGCCAATTCGCTTGGTTTGGTTAATTAAGAGGTATCCGTCTGGAGCTTTAGCATATTTCCTTTACTTTTGCTGTCTGCTTCTGGCCTCCAAATTGGACCGCGGGATTGTGTCCCCCATGAGGTTGGTCTTATCGATTTATTTCATTTCGTTTAGTTTAGTTCCTCCATACTAGTGTCACTTTTGGTTTTATCATTCCTTGCACTTGGTTCAGTGTTTTCTGGAAGATTCCTGTGGCTTGTTGGTAAAAACGGGTGTCGTTTTACCTTAACGCTCGCTTTCTGGTCCACTCCGCTGCATTTCTGCTTCATCTCCATATTCCATGTCACTTTCGCTTCACCTCCGCTCGCTCCCCTGCAAAGAGGACGTTTAGGAGGGACATATATTGACACCCATTTTTTTGTCAATGAGTTGAGTCATTCCTCTTACTCCCATTTGTTGATGCCTCGAGTTGTCCATCGCTCGTTAGGGTTGTTTTCAGGCACGTTTTGGGCCAGTTTTTTGGGTAGTCTCACTCCTTGGCTATGTTCATTTCAATTCTGGGCTTAATGGGCCTTGGTTTTTGTTGATTAAGCTTTTCTATGAGTTTCAAGCGCCCATATACATGTACGGTTCATCCCAGGCCGCCCAATCAATGTGTGGTTGCCTGTGGACCGTCCATATATTTTGGAATATTTTCTGAATTTCCACCGACAAGCATTTATGCGGTCTTCCCCTAGCCGTTCGATACGACGGATGGACGGATAGTAGCCGCTCATCTCTCAGAGTCCTGCGTTTGGTGGTTTTCTCAGATAATTATACAATTAATCTATTTATCATCGATAATTCTAGAACGATGGGTCATTGGCCGCTCTACCTTTGAACGGTCTCATCTGAGCCGTTCATGTATGAGAGTCCAACAGCGAAGATTTCAGTCAGTTCGATGGATAGTTGGATAATATTTATGATTTATTTGAATTTCCACCGACAGGGTTGGACGGCAAGGACATGGCCGCACATCCCGTTGAACGGTCTATCGTAAGACCGTTTAACCCGGCGAACTCGGAAGAATTCAAAGATTTTCTCTCTATATCCGTGGTTTTATCCCTAACTTCTCCCATCATTTTCTCCGCGGATGCTGAACCATTTTGAGTGCCGTTTCGACTAGATAAGAGATAATTCGATTATCTACGATTTTTATTTGATAATCTTGACCAAAAAATGCTTCTAAATCCTAATTTCGAGCTAGAACTTTAGGTGCTATATAAATAGACCCTTAAGCCAAGCTTTGAAAGGGGGGAGATTTTGGTCGACGGTGAAGCCCTGCCGAATCATTGAGTGACCTACGACCAGGGAGGGAGGCCTTCTACGTCCATACAGGCCTCCGGTCCAGGGAGTAACTTTCATTTTGAGTCCTTTTTTTATCTTTGATAGTCCGTCATTCCCTTTTGGTTGCATGCATCATTCTGCTCGTTTCTCTTCACTTGCATTGTCAATCATACATCCTCCCACGTTTTCATTGCTTGCACTATCATTCACACACCCTCCCATGTCTTTGACGCCCCCAAGGGTTTAAAACTCCCCAGGTATCCCCCACTTCACTTAGTTACGTCTATTTCCTTTCATGTTAATATTTACTACACTATATAGTTCTGATATTAGGTTTTTCTTTATGTTTTACACTCTGTTTCGTAGGTCAGCAATTCACTAATGCGAGGCCCATCCTTTCTGGCCGGCCGGAAAGGTTAGAGGTTGGACCTTTTTACAACTTCTGGTGTGGTGGCCTTGTGCGTTTCCTAACCAGCCGTTCACGGAGACGTGCGGTGTTACCTGGGCCGTTCTTCTTCATCTTGCGGTCGGGTTAGAGCCGTTCATCTGCTAGAAGTTCCTTATCCCGCATCCTCTGCAACGCCCTTAGACGGCCTATCGTGTGGCCGCACATCCTTACAGGCGGTTCCACCTGAGCCGTACATCCTCCCAGCGTTGCTCATAAGGCGAGTGTCTCCCTCTTTCCAAGGTACGGTGTGTCAATCACATAAGGCACCTTGGTGGCGATCACAGTTATTTACACTCTTCTGTTCTCCTTCTATTGTTCCCATTTATTTTGTACATCGATTTAGTAGAAGGGGAGAGAAGACATCTTTTAAGCCAAATGAGGAGTAAAACAAAACATGTCAACACTCGTGAAGCCAAAACACGCACTTGCTGAGCTTAGCATACAACTAGTGATCTTGCAAAGTCTGCAACACAACCCTCAAATGATACGCATGCTCATCAGCAGACCATGAATAAACAAGGATGTCGTCCACGAACACGACCATGAACTGGTCCAAGTAGGGACGGAACACCCTCTACATCAAATCCATAAATGCTCCGGGGGCATTGGTGAGCCCAAGCGGCATCACCAAAAACTCATAATGCCCATATCTCGAGCTAAACGCAGTCTTCTCCACATCAGACTCTCGAATCTGCAACTGATAATAACCGGACCACAAATGAATCCGTGAAAACACATAAGCAGACTGAAGCTGGTCGAACAAGTCATCAATCCGCGGCAACGAATACTTGTTCTTAACTGTCACCTCATTCAACTGCCAGTAGTCATTGCATAACCTCAGACTACCGTCCTTCTTCTTAACGAACAGCACTGGCGCACCCCAAGGGGAAAAGCTAGGATGAATGTACCCCTTGGCCAACAACTCCTGCAACTGCGCCCTCAACTCTCTCAACTCAACGAGAGCCATACGGTAAGGAGCCTTCGATAAAGGTCCCGTACCAGGCACAATCTCAATCACAAAATCAATCTCCCGTTGGAGAGGCAATCCAAGTAGGTCCTTGGGAAAAACATCAGGAAACTCGCACACCACCAGAATATTCACCACATCTGGCTCCGACTAGTCCACCATGACCATAGAAGCGAGAAAACCTTGACAACCCGGGTCAAGCAAACGACGAGCCCTAATAGCCGAAATAAGAAAGTGGGAAGAGGAAGACCTAATACCTTGGAAATAGAAGGTGGGTCCACGAAGTTGTCGGAAATAAACCCACTTCGAGCCACAATCCACCAAAGCATGATGTGCCTCGAGCCAATCCATGCCCAAATTCATATCAAAGTCTTGAAGTGACAACGCATAAAGCCTGGCCGACAAACTCCGTCCTTCAACCCACACAAGAACCTCATCGAAATAATACGGAGTGATCATAAAATCACCAGACAGCAACTCCACTGCCAAATCACAGGACAATTGGGTCACCGGCTCCTTAATACTCAGCGCGGAATCCTCCGAAATAAACGAATGAGATGCACCAGAATCAAACAAAACTTGAGCCGCACAACCCAAAATACGAACGGTACCTTCCACGAGCTATGACGCCACTGCCTCTGCCCTGGTCATGTGTGTAATCTAGCCTCGGGATCTTTGCTTGCCTCCCACACTCGCTGACCTGGGTAGCGGCGGATACTGCCCCTGCTGTTGCTTCTACCTCTGCTGCTGAGGGTACTACTGCTACGGAGGAAACTGTTGCTGTTGCGGCCTCTGAGGACAATCACCCGCCATATGCCCTGACTGGTCACACCTGAAACAAATCACTGGCACCGTGAACTGCCTGCCTGGGTGTGACTTGCCACACCGGGGACACAATCCCCACGATCAACCCACTGATCCCTGACGCTGAAAAGGGGCCGGCTGTTGCACACTGCCCGAAGATGCCTGCCTCTGATCCTTACGCTTCTTACCAAAGCCCTTCTTGAGAAACTTCTTGAACTTGGAGCCAAAAGACGCAGATCATGCCGCTGACGCTGCCGGTGTCGACGCTCCCGAACTACCCACAGTATGCTAGAAAGTACTCTGCTGCTGGGTAGCCGTGTGCTGACTACGGCCTGACTGGGACTGCCCCTGGCCTCCTGGTCCTCGGACCTTCTGCATAACCAGCTCCAAAGATGTCGCCACATGAGACGCTGTCTCCAAATCTGTAGCAGCGTTCGCCATCAGAAGGTGCCTCAGCTCCTGCCTCAAACCCTGCACGAACTGCTCCGTCTTCACTCCCTCATGCTCCATGATATGGGGAGCATAATGGCCTAACTCCATAAATCAAGCCCTATACTGCAACACTAACATGTCGCCCTGAACCAGCTCCAAAAACTGAGGCATCTTCTGTGTACCAACATAGGATGGGTAGTAAGTACGCTCGAAGACCGTAACAAAGTCCTTTTACACGATCTCCAGAAGGGGATGAGACCGAAAGGACGTCTTCCACTCTGAAGACCACCAATCCTGAGCCGTACCCTGCAACTGGTTACAAGCCAACATCACCATGTCCTCCTCAGCACAGCGCATGGAAATGAACACTCTCTCCATCTCATCAAGCCATCGCCTGGCCACATCGGGATCTGGCTGGCCCTCGTAATAGGGTGGGTGAAACTGTAAGAAGTCCCTCACAGCATGGCTGGGTCCACCCCGAGCCGACGAGCCCTCACCAGCATCACCGCCAAACTGTAGAGCCATGTCCTGAAACATACTTCGAAAGAAATCCTCGGCCCCCAGAACTCTCACTGCATCCCCTGCCTGGTTGGTCTGTGGTGGCACTCTGCTCTGCTCCTCCTGCTCTCCTGCCGACTGTCCCTACTGAGAGCGAGTCCTCCGCCTCGAAGCCATAATCGCCTACTGCAAATAGACAGAAGACACAAGAAACGGCGAAATCAATAAAACACACTATGCCCTAAGCCAGAGCCGACAGTACATCATCATTGTGGACAAGTGGACCATTGCAACTATTTACGATTCTCAAATATATCCACAACTGTGCTCTGATACCAGCTGTAACGAGCCGAAATCTGAACACCGGGAAGGCCAGATAGCCCGAATCTCGAACCGCCACCCACGAGCCCGAAGACTCGGATGGGTTGAAAGGATGGTGTGGAGATACACAAGAATCTAAAATAATTACAGAGCTACGTAGATTAATTAAATTAAGCAGGAGGTAATAAATAACATTAATAAATAACATTAATTAAATAGAGCTAAAAAGACAGTAGTCCACAACTAGTACAGTCCAAAGAAAAAAGTACAACTACGCGGGACATACCCCGGAACTGGTAACTGGTAACTAACCCTGGGCACCTGAACCACGTGGAGCCTCTGAAGCGCTCCCCTGAAGCCTCGTCTCACCTGAAACACGGTGAAAACACGCAGGGAATAAGCCTCAAAACACATGGCTCAGTAGGGATCATCCGGTCCCCACCTCGCAAACCGAGAAACTATGCGAAAAGTAACTACAAGCTACTATGACGGCTAGTACCGAACACACGGCACAAAAACTGAGATAACTTGTCAAAAGTCAAAGAAAACCCAAGAGTCACAACCAAACAAAGACAGGAGTACCAACCCTCTAGAAGCAAGGTCAGATGCATCCACTTACGACTTAAACCGCGCCTCAGGTGTCCCCCTCGACCCCTGGTGGAACGGGGACACCGTACTAGTAACCACAGAACAAGTGATTAGCTGGGGTCGCGCTCGTCAGCACGGGTCCAACCCCCCCCCCCCCCCAACCTCGTGTGCACACACAGACCACGCATCCCTGGTCCGGCCCACTGACTGGTTTTCCCCTCAATCGAAATGTGGCTGCAAGACGTGGGCCCAATGAAAATCAGTCTAAAAATCATCTCTCGGGGTAACCTCGTCACCACTCCCTGGTGGGACCACTCACGTGTCGGAAGGCTACGACTAGTGGAGGGTCACTAAAGGAGTAGACTCTCTAGTCAATGGAAAATGACGTCTAAACCGGACAAAGTACAAGGGACGCTCCACGTACCGACACCGACTCACGGCGACACGAGGTGAGAACACCAACTCCCGAGATCCCACGGCACCCTCACGTGTGGCCCCCATATGATGCCCGGCATTAGTCAGACCACGGGTAAGCACGCAGATCAAGATCCACTCACCAGGGACTCGAATCGGCAAAACATAACTCCGGTCGGACATAGATCTATAGCGGTCCACCTTTGGGCCGCCACAGAGTCTGGCGGTCCAGAATTGGGCCGCCACAGGGAATGTAGCGGTCCAACAATGGGCCGCCACACCCTGGGTTGTGAAGGAAATGGCGGTCCTACCTTGGTCCGCCACAAGGATGTGGCCGGCGTACCTTCGGCCGCCACACCCCAAAAACTCCCTACGGTCGAAAACCAACGGTCGGAAATCAACGGTCAACTCACCCTCTGGCGGTCTGACCCTCGGCCGCCACATCTTCTGGCAGTTCATCGTGCAGCCACCAGAAGGCATGGGGACCTGCCAACAAAACAGTGTCCTGTGGCGCACCCGTCTTGGGCCGCCACAGGCTCTGGCGCACCTACCCTGGGCTGCCAAAGGCTTTGGCGGTCTCTAGAAGGATCGCCAAATCATCCCGAGAATGCGCCGACGGGAGCAAACCCAAAAACCCGTTCCACACCCCGATCATCCACAGATGAGGGGGAAAAAAAGGGGGAAGATCCCCTATAGCCCCTAGCATGCATCTACGCCCTCGAATCGGTCTGAAACGCGACGAAACGGTAGATCGGCACATAACCCCCAAAATATGGATTTTACCCTACCCGGCTCAAAAATGCCCCTCTCGACCTCTCCTCGGCCTACAAATCACGGGGGACGACGGGGTGAGCATGGGGATCTGTCTCCCTACCTCAATGGAGCTAAAGCTCCGCCGAAACGCCGCCAAACGCAAAGAAGAAGCTTGAAAACCCTCGTTCTTCCATGCTTCCCACGAGCCCCACACGTCGCCGCGATCGCCACACCGCCACCACCGTCACCGCACCGTCACGTCGCCGCCATCTACAGCCGGGGAGAGGGTCACCGCCGCGTCCACAGGAGAGGGGGAAAGGAGGGGGGCCAGTCGCTCACGGGAGGAAGAAGGAGGAAGAAAGAAGAAGAAAGAGAAAGGAGAAAGAAAAAAGGAAAAAGAAATGGGATTATATAGAAAATCCTGGTTTTCTAAAAAATACGAAAAAATAGGAAAATATACCGCCGCGATCGTTAGAACGCGCTGATCGTTGTGGTACCATTCCTAAGTAGGTGAACGACCCGGTTCACCCACTACGGGATTCCGTAGGTCTTGTCAGGGAAAAATACGGGAAATATCAGAACACATTCTGGGACCTCCGAAACGCACGGATCCGAAACCGAAAGATGTCCAAAAGATAACCCCGGGCAAAATGAGAACAAAATCTCCGAGAAAATAGATCCGAGACCCAAGAAGAGGGATCCGAAGGGTCCGGGGTATTACACATAATATAAGAGATTTATAAATAGCATAGTTTTAAGATCACAAGGTTAATATACAAGTTTTTACCAATTTCACATGATCATTAACTTATGATTGTCAAGCCATCTTTCATGAAATTAAAAGGAATTTATGTTTCTAACTATGATACTAGATCAATATTACGTTCTGCATAGTTACCGGGCAAGATATATATCATGCTAAACAGGGTAAGTTCTCTAGTTAAAAACGCATAAAATAGAGTTTAGAACTTCCTGCCAGAAGCCATGAAACGGTCTATATAAGGGCCGCCTAAAGGATAAAACGGTCTATCGTAGGGCCGTTTCTTGATCAGAAAGTAAATATGCATAAATTTTATTAAATTTAAACACACAAGGCTTGAAGCGGTCTATCGTGCGACCGCTATATTACTAGCGGTCTCTGAAAGGACCGTTTCATTCAACCCGAACCCAGAACATAAAAACTCCAGACACCAGTCCAATGGAAGTAAGATTTAAACATGAATATAGCATGACAATTAGGCTATTTGCTGTCAAAACGTAGGTAACTCAAAAATGAACATCGTGGTATAGTCAATTTAAAGATTCCACTATGATTACTTCATGTAAATCAAATAGAAAGAAAGGGGGTAAAAACCCTAATTACATGAGCTACATAAAATCATGAATATGCCCATTATAGATAGCCAAAATTGGGCAAATTGGACTCAAAAGAAAGCTAAGGAGGAGATATATCTATCCATATTATTTAATTAGATTGGGCTTGAGAGAAACCTATCGATTTCGAAGAAGAAAGGGAATATGCGCAAAAACCCTAATCGCGAACATGTCACCATTCTCGCCCTAATTCACCCTCGATCGATCACGATTGCTTGCATCACCTGTTAGAAAAAAAAAGGAGGTCTAGGGCTGCGAAATCCCTCTACTTATAGAGGTTGATGAGGCTTCTAGAGATCGAATTGGCTACGAGAGTCCAAAGGAGAAGAATTGGTGAAAAACTCGGCATGCCTAGTCGCCGCCGTTGAGAGAGGCATTTAGAAGCTAGGGTTTCAGGGGCAAAATGATCTACTAGGGTTTATCTATCAAATGGGCCTGGTCTGGGCTCGAATGGTTGAGAAATGGGCTCGAATTTGGTCGATTAAGGTTGGGCTATTAAGAATAACGATTTTGGACTAAAACCTCTTTAATTCGGCCTTATTAATTTTTTTTTTTGGGGTCGGCCCAGTTAACAATATTGTTAAACGTTTTGTTCTTTATAAGAATATCATTTTTTCATATTTTTTTAAATTGGTCAAAACTTTAGCGAACGGCGAAAAATCAATTAATTGCATTATATATATATATATATATATATATATTAGATTATCGTGAAAAATTCAATTACGTCTCAAAATATGAAATTTCTTTCATGGTCATGATAAAAAAATAATTATCCCCTTTTCGTTTATATAGTTTGGTCAAAATCAATTAATTATTTTAAGAAACATTATTGAAATCATTAATTAAGAAAATGTCTATTTTACCCCTTTACAAACTCGACCTCACTCTCACACGATAATTAACATTTTTCATTTATAACCATTTGTCACATTTATTTCAATGCATACTTCAAAATTTAAAATTTTATATTTTATTATTTAACCGGGGTGTTACATCCTCCCTCACTTCAAGGAATTTGGTCCCCAAATTTGTCGATCGCCAAATAATTAAACGAAGATGATCTATTCAAAATACAACTAATGGAATGTAAAAGAATTTCAACTATAGTTAAGGATAAGAGAGAACAATACCTTATATAATTCTTCATTTGATAAAAATCGGTTCCAATTCTCCTTATGTTTTTGCTTGTGGAAGTAGCTTAGGGCAATTAGCCATTACATGATCTTTATTTCTGTAACGAAGACACGCTCCGCTCCTTCGCCAGCACTCCTTGATTAGATGACCAAATTTGTGACAGTGAAAATATTTTAATTGCGAAAGGTTATTCCTTTTCTTATTACTTCGAATCTTTTTACGATGGACTCGCCACCTTCTAGCGAAACCGAACCTTAGCTTACTCGTAGATCCTCTTGCTTTCATTTCAAAAAGAGCTTAAACACCTGCAAAAATAATTATAAGGTTAAAAATTTTATTACCCTTACGCGTCGTGCTACGCAATCTTATACATATTTATTACTTAACTCGAGGCACTACCCCATCTCACTAGGTAACAAGAAGGGATGACAAGGATTACATGACCTATTACTTAGGGTAACATATACTTATGGGCAAGAACCTAGGACTTAAACAACTGAAGCTCTGATACCACTTTTGTTACGCCCCGAATCGATAGCAGCGGGAAGCGATGCTCGGAATGTGACAGCGAAATAGTCATGATAATTGGAGCAGAAATAAATAAAACACAAATAATAATATTCAACGCGTGGAGGTCATTAATTTGAGAAAAATGTGATTTTTATTGATATTTAAAAATTTAAATACAATGTGGACTCAATAAAAGAAATAAAGAAGAGAAAATAGCAAGACCACAATACTATCTAGACTCAAGAAAATAAAAGACTACGGTCTCTAAGCTCCAGGTTCACTCGATCACGTTGACCCGATCCCAATTGCAAACGTCCCACCTACCGCGCTACCTGAAAAGGATGGAAATAAGGGGGGGTGAGCGAGAAGCTCAATAGGAATTATACTATATCATCAAGTAAAGTTTAAGTAATTAATCATTTTCATGAATATATAAATAAAGCGAGAATTCAATAAAACAAGCTGGTAACCAATGAGGTCAGAAGATAATTGATAGATAAATGGAAAGGAACATTGTAAATCAAGATAGCAAAACAAATAACCAGAATTCCACGTGAGTGGCCACATGCCAAGTCAAGTCAAGTCAACACATCATGCACGATAATAAGTGAATGGCCATTTATCAAGTCGAGTCAAGTCAAGTCATGCAAGCAAGCACTTCCTACTTTCAAGTAAGTATAGCAAGTATCACAAGAGTGTGGAATGTCGTAGACCCAACACGCTAGATAGTACTTGTGCCAAATGTCACACCTAGTCATTCACCTCCCCGGGGATCAAGTACTTTTCGAGTGCGCCTCCCAGGACCAGACTTGGCCCTTTAATGTGTTTACCTTGGCATTTATTTGTTTGGATCATAGATCCCACGAAATCTAGACATCCATAATGTTTAATGGCCAAGAGTTCCAAAGTTTAAGCTATGTAACTTACCAACTAAGATCAAATGATATTTCAATAGAATTGGAATGGATATCAAGTGGAAGAATAAGGATCAAGCAAGATTTCACAATTCAAGGCCAACCTTGATATGACTGCTATCACAACAACAAAACATGAAAAATCATATTAAATCTTGATTTTAGCGGTCAATAACTGGGCCGCTAAGGCAATATTGACGGTCTAACCTAGGACTGTGCACAGTTAAGTATAACAGGCTCTTAAAGCGAACCCAAAAAGGTCCTCAATTGAGCCCAAATCAGAATGGGTCCAAACAAGAGTTTAACCCACAAAGCTAAAGTCAAATAGAACGGATTGGGCTAGGTTAAATTTGACTGGACTCAAAAGAATCAGACTAAACCCAAGCCCATTACTTAACCTAGGCCAAGAGAGGGATAGCGGTCTCAAGTTGGGCCGCTACGGTCGCAGAGCAGTTCAGATTTTGGACTGGCCCAAACACGAATCAAAACACGTCCAAGGGTTCATGTCTTGGGGATACAACCCGCCCAGCGTCCTGGTGGAAATCCCAGACTCACGGGGGCTTACGAAGGTCTCATAATAGTGGTCCTAGTCCGACGGAAGGAATATCCGATGAAGAGTCCCAACTATTACAAGATTGAGGCTATATGAAACACGAAAAACGTGAACGGTATGGTCAGTCAATTCCACCGGAGTGGCATGACTGTCAAACAATGATATCAGAAACATAATATAAGAGATTTATAAATAGCATAGTTTTATGATCACAAGGTTAATATCCAAGTTTTTACCAATTTGACATGATCATTAACTTATGATTGTCAAGCCACGTTTCATGCAATTAAAAGGAATTTATGTTTCTAACTATGATACTAGATCAATATTGCGTTCTGCATAGTTATTAGACAAGATATCATGCTAAACATCGTAAGTTCTCTAGTTAAAAACGCATAAAACAGAGTTTAGAACTTCCTGCCAGAAGCCATGAAACGGTCTATATAAGGGCCGCCTGAAGGATAAAACGGTATATCGTATGACCATTTCTTGATCAGAAAGTAAATATGCATAAATTTTATTAAATTTAAAAATGCAAGGCTTGAAGCGGTCTATCGTGCGACCTCTATATTACTAGGGGTCTCTGAAAGGACCGTTTCATTCAACTCGAACCCAGAACATAAAAACGCCAGACACCAGTCCAATGGAAGCAAGATTTAAGAATGAATATAGCATGAAAATTATGCTATTTACTGTCAAAACGTAGGTAACTCAAAAACGCACATCATGGTATAGTCAATTTAAATATTCCACTATGATTACTTCATGTAAATCAAACTGAAGGAAAGGGGGTAAAAACCCTAATTACATGAGCTACAAAAAATCTAGAATACGCCCATTGTAGATAGACAAAATTGGGCAAATTGGACTCAAAAGAAAGCTAAGGAGGAGATCTATCTATCCATATTATTTAATTAAATTCGGCCTGAGAGAAACCTATCGATTTGGAAGAAGAAAGGGAAGACGCGATAAAACCCTAATCGCGAACATGTCACCGTTCTCGCCCTAATTCGCCCTCGATCGACCACGATTGCTTACGCCACCTGTTGGAAAAATAAAAGGAGGTTTAGGGCTGCGAATGCCCTCTACTTATAGAGGTTGAGGAGGCTTCTAGAGATCGAATTGGCTAAGAGAGTCCAAAGGAGAAGAATCAGTGAAAAACTCGGCATGCCTACCTAACCCACGTCACCGCCATTGAGAGAGGCATCTAGAAGCTAGGGTTTAAGGGGTAAAATGATCTACTATGGTTTATCTATCAAATGGGCCTGGTTTGGGCTCGAATGGTTGAAAAATTGGCTCGAATTTGGTCGATTAAGGTTGGGCTATTAAGAACAACGATTTTAGACTAAAACCTCTTTCATTCGGCCTTACTAAATTTTTATTAGGGGTCAGCCCAGTTAACAATATTGTTAAACGTTTTGTTCTCTATAAGAATATAATTTTTTCATATTTTTATAAATTGGTCAAAACTTTAGCGAACGGTGAAAAATCAATTAATTACATTATATATATATTAGATTATCGTGAAAAATACAATTACGTCTCAAAATATGAAATTTCTTTTATGTTCATGATAGAAAAATATATCCCCTTTCTGTTTATATAGTTTGGTCAAAATCAATTAATTATTTTAAGAAACATTATTAAAATCATTAATTAAGAAATTATATATTTTACCCCTTTACTAACTCGACCTCACACTCACATGATAATTAATCGCACATTTTTCATTTATAACCATTTGTCACCTTTATTTCAATACATACTTCAAATTTTAAAAATTAAAATTTTATTATTTAACCGGGGTGTTACATTCTAGATAATCATTAGACCATCTAGGATCATAGGAAAATCAACCTATGGGTCAAACCCTTGGTTCAAAAAATTGAAGACACTAGCAGTCATGACTGGACCGTTTGATAGACTTTAGCGGTGAGTGCTAGACTGTTTATTGATAGAGTCGACGCATAATGAAAGGGAGTGTAAACGTAGTGAATTTCTGGAACCTTGCAGTCATGGCAGGGCAGTTAGGCGTCTTTGGCGGTCAGGTACATGGCCGCTAATAGACTCTTGCAGTCTACTGGATGGCCGCTAAGATCCAGAAGATAGAAAACTCCGGTAAAGTGCTTTCTAGACAATTTGAGTTTTAAGGGTACAACCAGCTCAACGTCCTAGTGGGAATCCCAGGCTCGCGGAGTCTTATGGAGGCCTTGAAACAAGATCACCTAGTCCGACAAAAGGAATATCTGGTGGAGAGGATCACAAGTCCAAGAAAGTGTGCCTATAAGTGCAAAGTGTATCTAATGACCACGCACCGAAGTACGCACCATATACTTAAGAAAAGTTTCCAGATGAGAAGGGATCGTGAAAAAAAAAATAGCTATCAAATCAAAACTAGACAAGTCCATGAACCATATGAAATTTAAGATAAATACAAGAGTATATAGTTTTGGCATGAAATTAACATAAGTTTAAAATAGGTTTGTAAAACATGTAAGCCAAGAAATCTATCATTATGGACGCACAATATAACCAACAACATGAATGTAAGGTCATAATCAGGAATAAAACCTAATTAACTAGGCTTAAAATATGTTTAATAGGGTCAATCTGTAATCTTTTTAGAGTTAACAAGTTGCAGAGTCTAGCAGTCTAGTGAGGACCGCATGAAGGTGTTTAGCGGTCTATCGCATGGCCGCTAAAGACATCTGGCAGTCTGGTGAAGACCGTTTCTTCGTCTGTAGCAGACAATATGAAAACTGAAGGGCATGCCTAATCCAAAGCAATTACATGCATGGAAAGTAGGCCAGTAGATGAGTAAGATCTGAAACAACCATATAAAAACATGGAGATGCATGGGAGTGCATAATTTAAGCCAAAATTATCAATTTCTTATTAAGGGTAGGGTTCATGCATGCAGTTTTAACCTAGATGCGCAATCCTGACAAAACATTAAATTCATCATGTACAATCAATGAAAATATAAGGGAACAGAGGGCTTTTATTCCTAACATGTTAATTTAGCATTTTCATAAGATAACCTACCTTTGATTCGATCCCAAGACTATGGATTTCTGACTGGAAGTAGACCCTAGTTCGTACACGTCCTGTGCCAAACCAGCAACTTCTCGTCCCTCTATCTTCTGATTCTCTTGACCTAAAACTATGAAAATTGGAGGGTGTGGTAACAAAAAGTTCTAAAGGACCAATTTGAACTAACCTTGTTTAGGGCTTCTAATCTCCAGATTTTTACTGAACCGATGCTTTGGTTCCTGTGCAGACTGTAGCGAACCAACAACTTTCAGATGCTCTATCTCTCCAACGGCTGGGTCTTCTAGTACGAAAATTGGAAGTGTGTTAGATAAAACTAAGAAGAACATAAAGTTCTAAAGAACCAACCTAAGATAGGGTTTCCTTATCTTTGAAATACGCGAGCCAATATTAGGGTTTGCATGAGTCGAAGTTAGGGTCTATTTATAGGGTTCACCTAGGGTTAAGGGATTAGATCGAACCTAGAGTCCTAAATTAGAGTAGAGTTAATCCCTGGAGAGTTCTAGAGAGTCTTCCACGTCAGGTAGCTTCGATCTAAGGTGATTTGGTCGTCAAAGATCCATGCTTTTCACGTTTCTACGATTCATGAAACTGGGGTCGCTTAGCTGTCATAGCTGGACCACTAGGTTGTACTTGGCGGTCTCGCGATAGACCGCCTTGCGGCACTTAATTCAAAAAATTTGAATTTTTTTATTATTTCACATTTATCTCCCAATTGGTGTATATATCGCATTTTAAATCCGTAAATTACCTATTTTACGTTTCTATCAATGGGCTTGGGTCTAAAGGTCACGGAATTGGGTCTTTCGGCCTATTTGAGTCGGACTTAACCCTTTGGTTAATAGAGGACCTTTAAATGGATTCAATAAATCTTTAATTATTTTTAATAGCCTATTAAGCCTTTTAAATTGCTTAGAAATTATATTTTAATCCCAAAAAATTCCTAAAAAATTCCCGGACGTTACAGAACTTGTGGACGACTCTGGTACACGCTTCCACATCAGTGAATGGTACACGCTCTTCATCTTATTCCAACATAACTCATGGGCATGACAGCTCAAGAACTTTGTGGAAACATGTGGCCACCATGTACACATGTTACAGCATGAAGTATGAGGACCTAACAAGGGTGCCATGAGTGTGAGTAGCATTGGTGTATAGGAAAAACATTTAAGGTGTGGACTAGACTGTGACTCCTAATCAGGTTTGTGTTATGTGACACAAAAGAATGTAAACTGTGATCATTGTTTGCATCATTGTAGGATACGCCATGATTATGCTTTTAACATGGCCATCTATGGATTGCATTGGAATGTATTGTTTTATGCATCATGACATCTATGCAACAATATATACTGTAACAAAGGGAAATCAAAACAAGTCTGCAGTTTAGGTACTACAGCTTCGGTGGATCAGCTCTCTGAACCTGGCAAATCACATCCTATATGCTAAAATAAAGTAGCTACTTGTTTATCGTCGTAACCGTAAGGAATTGTTGGAAACTTTGACAAATTGGAGAAGAATCAGGATACTGGAAAAATAGAAATATGTTGATAAATAAAAAAATGGAGAGCTGAAAGTATCTATTTTTGTAGAATTTAGATAAGAAAGAGGAATTTGGATAACATCAAGTTAAATTTTAATACTGTTGGTAATGCAACAATGCATCCATAAGGCTGAGAATATCACATCCATCATGTACTAACGAAAGGTTCTCTCCAACATCTAAAAGTCGTTGTTGAAGCATTTCACAGAATTTTAGATAATATCGTAGTGCTATTACAGCTAAGAGCAGTCATATGGACACAATGGATGTCTACGTTTCTTGTCTTTATGGAGTTCTTTAAACCCCGTACTGCATGTTGTTGAACATTTGTTCTATAATATATAGAAAGAGAAAATTACTTAGTGTACACTCTGAGTCAATTACACATCTACGGTGTGCACCAAGTAAAGTATATTTTTTGAATATTTTTTGACGTGAGATTCACGTCCTCCTAAATTGTCGTACAAGACACACTTCTATTCGACGGCCCAAAAATATTTAAAAAAACATAAATCACATTCAATGAATAGTGTTGAGCTCAATTTTTCTTGAATCAGCCCTTTTTGTTTTATAGGGTGTTTGGTTACTCTTTTTTACCTCTTTTTTTCTCAATTTAAAAAAAGAGAGCAAGAGATCTTATAACCCTGTTTGGTATTTCTCTCTTAACTTTTAGGGAGAGAATCTACTCCCGTATAAACCTTCCTAAAACAAAATAACACTAGACCATTTTTTTTAAAGAAACACTCCCGACGCCTGGCTCTCTCCCACTCGCGACCCCCTTTCCTCCCCCGTGTCTCCCCTTCCCTCCCTTCCCTCTCCCTCCCGCCGACTGGAGACTCCCCCGCAGCACCGCTCCGACGGCGGAAGAGGGCGTCCCCCCCTCCGCCTCCCCCCTGCGCAGCCCCCTCCCCCTCCCTCCGATTCCTCCTCCCTCCGGTTCCCCCCTCTGGCTCCCCCCTGATAGGGTTGTTGAGCGGACGGCATGACGTGAAGCTAGTGGAGTTGCTGTTACAGAATGCCACCGTTCTGGATCGGCCATCGGAGGCTCCATCTTCGGCTATGACATCGGCATCTCCGGTAATGTACCTACGTCCCTACCTTACCCCATCTCTGGTTCCTCGTTTTGAATCCAAGTATCGAACCGATCCTTCCCCTTTGTCTCTAGTTTCCCCGTGGAAATAACGAGTCATGGAAGAATGAAATTTGTGTATTTTCCTGTTCCTATTTCCCCGACATTCGATCTGCCATGCTAGATTCGATACCCATGATGCAGATTCCTCAGAGGTGATAGCTGTGTCGGATTGTTCAGAGCCCATAGTTAGAACCGTGTCAAATTTGGTAGTTGCTCTGGTTCACCTCATCAAATCGATCTTGGTGACACTCGAGATTTGTAATGAACTATCAAAGCCTAGCAACAGCTTAATCTGAAATAATAATTCGTGGCCTTTTGAGCTCCAAAAAAAAATGGATGATCATCCCTGGAGTGAAGTGTGTGGATGGTGCTTCTTTGTAGCAGTGGATTCATAGCTCGTGTATGTAACAGAGAATTTGCCCGTCAATTACCGCTCCTAAAGTTCTCATTTTTTGGATTCCCTGTAGGTGGGGTGACCTCCATGGATCCCTTCCTCCAGAAGTTCTTCCCGGTCGTCTATAGGAAGAAGAACTTCCAATCCAAGAACAACTACTGCAAGTACGATAACCATGGCCTCGCCGCCTTCACCTCCTTCCTCTACCTCACGGGCCTCGTTGCCTCCCTCGCCGCCTCCCCGGTGACCCAGATGTACGGCCGCCAAGTGGAGACGACGACGGCGGCGTCGTCCGGCGGGGTCAGGCCGCTCCCGCGGCGTTTGCCTGACGCTGCATGCGGTCGCGGTGGGAAGCCCCCTGCGCGGGCTCAGGTGGCCGCGGCGGCGGGTTCCTGCCGCAGGGGCAGCAGGGGCGGAGGTTCGCTAGCGACCGCCGGCCACCCACGAGCTGAAGACGCTGGGGCGTCATCCGGTGGGGAGGTGCCGCAGTGGTGGAGGGCCGGCACCGGCAGCTGGCCCACAGCCCCGGCGGAGAGCGGCTGCCCATCCTCTCTCTCTCTCTCTCTCTCACGAGAGACCACCTGTGGACGAGCACGAAACATAATTACATAAAATTTTAAAGTTATATCAATGATGCCAAACAGAAACAGTTAATTTTTATCAATTTTAAAATTTAATTTAAAAATTGACACATCACAATTTTTCAGATAGAAATAACTTAAAAAAAAATGTTCCCAATTAGATTCTTTTGAACCGTTAGATGGAGGTGTGCCTACGCCAAGTTAGGGGGATATGGGCTCCACGACATAAAAAGTTTTCAAAAAAAAAAAGGTGCTTGGTCCACATCCTTATTGTGTAATTGACCTAGATGTGCACTAAGCATAACTCATACAAAGAAGGATATCCCTATATGTGTCAAATATCTCTATGATGGGATAAATCCATATCTAATGGATAAATCGATCGATATCTAATGCCATCCATATCCAATGATGTGCCTGAAGCTCATACTAAATAGGATTAATCTCTTGTAGAGTTCATCATGGAGGACCACTAAGGGCTTTGTAGTCAGTAGAATTGTCTACCCTAATTCCCTATTTGATACATTCAAATTGCATCTCCACCTCCCCATACTGAGTAGGTCCTCAACATCTTTCACCTTCCTTACCCCCAACCTCAAGTTCAAGGATCGGCCTTTGGCAGACTCCATGGCCGCTATGGCCTTTGTAGTGGGTAGAATTCTCTACCCTAGCTTCCTATTTGATATATTCAAATCGTAGATCCACCTTCCCATACTGAAGGTCATCAACATCCTCCACCCTGAACCTCAAAATCAAGGAGAATGATGGTCCAATACATTCAATGGAATGTTGTCCCCTAATTATGTTCTTTAAAAAGTCTAGTAATGTTGTCACTCACAATGAGGTATAATCCTCTCTGTCCTTATCATAATGGACAAGAACATCCATTGTTACTTGTCTAATCCCTCTACTATAAGAAATCTTGTTTAAAGAAAGAAATTTTCTTCTTTCTTAGGGTGTTGTCCTTTGGTTAAATATGTGACCACGCAGATGCTTTAACTTCTCTGCCAAGATAGTTGAATAGTTGCACCATGGATGATCAAGTCTCAGTTATGAACAAGCCTTCGATGTTAAATGAAAATTGGGCTTCTTTTGCATGAATAACCCTAATAAAAGATTCACCATACAACTCTGGAAGATGAAGAAATGTCATGACTGTTTTTAAAGGGCACATTTGTAAACTATGCTACTACAGGAGGGGTATTCATGCAATTGAAAAGAAGCATGCATTAGTGTCTTTGGAAAGAACATTCCTGTCATTTTGGTTTTGAGAGATACTTTTATACACAGACGAATTATCAAGGTTATTCATGTAGGTATCCCTAAAAAACAATGACGAATATATGCCTATGAAAAAACTTTTCAAAAGTAACTTACCATGAAGTTTTTTTGGGTTTATATCTCTTAGGATGAAACATTCTCTAGTTCACTCTTGATGCACGATCCATAATATCAAAAAGTCATACTTTGCCCTACCTATGCATTCAATATATATTCCTTCTGGAAAAGATCATGTAAATTAATAAGCATCTCATGCTGCTAGACTTCCTCCAGCTAATTCCATACAATTCAGCTAGCCTTTCATCTATGAACCTTCATTTTTTTATATTAGTTCATTTTATCATCATTCCCTTGTTTCATAGCAATTAAACACGACCTTCTCAACTCTTTGAGCCTTTAACCTATTCAACTTTTTGAAGGAGTTGAATGTTATCTGATTTTTGTTGCATTTATTTATGGAAGTGTATTGGTTGAGAAAACAAATGGTAATATCTATTGAAGTATTTGCATTCATGTAGTCACTTCTTAGAGCTGCCCACATTTGACACCTCAGTGTATACTTTTTTTGGGTAAAAATGGATGTAAATATGTATAGAAAGAAGTTACTGTCTGCACATGGTCTGGTAGACTAGTAAACTAAGAAAGACTAGATGGAATACTCTTGACTGCTCAGCCCGAGGACTAAGGCTGACTTTGATAATAGAATATGCTGCCCAGGGTTGGCATATTCGCCGATTTTGAATCGGGACCCGCTTGTTCACCAGTACAAGCCTTAATTGGCTTTTATAAGCACCGATCTTAATTGAGTTTCCAGGTAGAAAAAGATTGTTTTGGTAGAATAAGTCATTCGATGAGGAGGGGTTGAATGGCTTATTCGCCAAGTGGACTATTCGCCCTTGTTCTGCCCGATTATGAAAGAGGGCCTAAGAGATTCCTGCCTTTTATTGATTCAATGATTCCTACTATAGTTTTACATTAAATCTACTAAGTAGTTCTTTCTCTCTTCTTGTAAGGTGCTGCAATCCATGGCTCTCCATGCAATCTCTGACATCCTCAATGATCTAAAGAAGCAGTGTCATCTTTGTATGTTTCGGCTGGGTGTCACACACACACACATACACACAACCCCCTCTATCTGTCTCCCTCACTCTCTCGCCCCTCCTCTCGGTCTCACTCTCTCTGTCTCATCCCTCTCACCCACACTCCCTCCCCTCCTCTTTTTGTCTCACTCTATCTAACTCTCTCTCTCACGCACACATGCACAAAGAGAGAGGCCAAGCCCCCCCCTCTCTCTCTCTAGAGTAATGCTCACTGTAGTGTAGTCATCTTTTTAAAAATTTTAAGACGTGGGTCTTAAATCACTCCACCTTGGCATGAGACTTATATCACAAAATTCTTTGCATTGCACCGCAAGAGAAAAAATAACAAGTGAATAGTAACTTGGGGGCCAAGTTAATATTCACACATTTCTCCTTTTGCCTTGGGTCCCAAGTAAAATGAAGGGTTTGGGCCCCACGGTAAGGTAGGGGCTTAGGTCCCACGTAATTTTTTTCGTAAAAAAGGGCTGCACTACACATAGTGCAGCAAGCATTACTTCACTCTCTCTGTCTCTCTCTCTCTCTCACACATGCACAGAGAGGGACCTCTTTCTGCCTCTCTTGCCCTGCTCTCTATCTCATTCTCTCTCTTTTCCCCCTCCTCCCTTTGTCTCACTCTCTCTCTCACACACACATGCACAGTGAGAGGGGCCGAGCCCCCCCTATCTGTCTCACTCTCTCTCGCCCCTCTCTGTCTTGTAGATAATATGCGCAGAAAGGTACATAAAAGTAGAATATGCAATCTCACATAGAAGAATAAAATAGATAAAGAACAGGGCAAGTACACAAGAAAGAACACACCAGATGTACGTGGTTCGATCAGAAAGATAATTCTGATCTATGTCCATAGGCAGGATCTCTTCACTATCTTTGATTTCCAATGGAAACAGTACAATATCTAGAGTAGTCCAGGCGTCCCCAAGCCAAGCTCTTTTCTTCTCGGAGGAAGAACAGAGAAGAACAGAGAAAATAACAATTTTTTAGTTTTTTTTGAGTTTTTCCAGGACTATCTCGTAGACATCCCATACCCACCACAAAAAAAACTTCTATTCCACCTGGGACTCTATCCCAAATATCCTAAACATGGGCTTCACATATCTAATCGTGTGGTTCCCACATTTTTTCTTTTTCCTTCTTCTCCAAGCCGTTGCGAGGACACGAACATGGGATCTCCCACGTTTCCACCACGCACACGCCAACATTTCTCCCACTTGAAGACATGTTCAGCCATCAATCAAATCACCATCAAGAGATCCCGCCCCAAACTACTCGATCAAGTAGCTCCAAGTCCAAGAGAAGCTCTGCTTGCATTGAACTTCTCTCAGCTCACCTGCTTTGTCAGAACATCTACTGGATTTTCATTTGTATGAATCTTCTGCAAGAGAACTAGACCATCTTCCACCACATCGTGAACAAAGTGATATTGAACATCAATGTGTTTGGTCCTGCAATGTAAAGCAGGATTTCTAGCCAAATGTAAAGCACTCTGACTATCACAATAGACCGTCATCACATCAAGTTCCACCTTGAATTTTCCACATAGTCGCTATAGCCAAATAGCTTCTTTACATGCATGTTAACTGTCATATATTCTGTCTCTATGGTAGATAAAGCAACAACTGACTGTAATTTAGAAACCCAACTGACTGCAGCACCTGTCATAATGAAGACAAAACCTATGGTAGATCTCCGTCTATCTCTATCACCAGTAAAATCAACATCAACAAAGCCAACACAATTTAAATCCATGTTACTAAAACACAAGGTAACATCAGGAGTGCCCCTCAAATAACGAAGGATCCACTTCACACCCTTCCAATGATCACGACCAGGATTTGTCATATACTTGCTGACTACTCCCACTGCTTGAGCTATGTCAGGCCTTGTGCATACCATGGCAAAAATAAGGCTCCCTACTACATATGAATATGGTACCTAAGACATATTTATCCTTTCTGTTTGTGCTGGGACACTGATCAGAGGATAACTTAAAGTGAATAGAAAATGTAGTACTCACTGGCTTGGCATTTTGCATATATGCAAAACCCTTTCAATATAACTTTCCAGGGACAGCCAGATCTTCTTATCCTTCCTTCTTCTCAGTACCTTCATCCCTAGAATTTGGTTCACAACGCCCAAGTCGTTCATGTCAAACTCCCCAGCCAACTGAGCTTTCAGGGTGGTAATATGCTTTTTACGGTTACCTGTAACAATCATATCATCAACATACAAAATAATAAAATACAAAAGCATCCATCACCAAAATCCCAGAAAAAGGCACAGTAGTCAGTTTCATATATATGAAAATTCAAGCTCAAAATGAAGGAATCAAATCATTTATACCAACACCTAGGCGCCTGTTTTAAACCATACAATAATTTTTTCACCCTGCAAATCAAATTTCTATTGTTTACTTCAACAAAGCCTTCAGGTTGTGTCATATAAATTTCTTCTTTGAGTTCTCCATGCAAGAACATAATTTTCACATCCAACTGTTCTAACTCTAAGTCAAGAACAACTGCCATAGCCAAAATAATTCTGATAGTAGACAAACGAACAACTGGAGAAAAGATTTCTTCAAAATCCACACCTAGTTTTTGAGCATATCCCTTCACTACTAGTCAAGCTTTGTATCTTTCAACATTGCCATTAAGGTCTTTTTTCAACTTGTAAACCCATCTACAACCAATTGCCTTTCGACCCCTGGGTAGCTCTACAAGCTCCCATGTTTGAGTTTTTGGGTCCCTTGGGTGTAATCGGATCTAGAAGGGGGGGGGGGTTGAATAGATCCTTCCAAAACTTTGCCTAATTTAAAACTTAACTCGATCATAAGAACACAAGCTACTGCTATAATGCAAGAAGGGCCCTTAAAACATAATGCACAACGGATCTAACTACGGCAATTCAAGACAACTACACAATACACATTTCACAGGTTGTTGGGTTCTGCAAGCAAGATGGAGTCGACGAAGTAGACTACTGGCATCGACGCAGCCTTCTTCTGTTTATAGCATATTGACTGAACTGCTACACAACAAGCTCTTGATGAAAGTGTGAACAGAATATAAGTATGTATGGCCACCGAGCTGGCTAGAGTATATGCTTAGTGTTCACAAGTACGGCACAAACTGTGAAGATCTGAAACATGCAAACATCTGTGAATGGGGATAGAGAAGATGGATCAATCGCACAAAAACACACCCACTTCACCAGATGTTTTTAAGGTGGTTCGGTTGCAGACCCATAACCTACGTCCACCCCTCACCAAAACGATGAGGCTTTTCTACACGAGGACGAAGTCCTCAACACACACACACACAAACAAACAAAGAAGACAAGCTGCAAGTGCAGCGAAAACACTTCCGGTCTCTCAAGCAGAGCACCGGACACACACTGTTAAACCGAGGTGGGTTATAGGTAAAGAAAGTAAGAAACAAGACAAAGCACCAATTGTGGCTTCAGATAGAAATCTAGAAGTTGGTGGCTATGACCTCAGGCTTATATCTGAAGATCTTCTTCTTCTTGCTCAAACTACATGGCTGCTTTCTCTCAAGACCTCTCTCTTTTCTTCTTCTTCTCTCCTTTCTTCTTCTCTCCTTTTCTGTTACAGCATTGGACTGGGATGGCCAGATGTTGGGCTGCTCTCACTCCCTTCCATTCATTCTCACAGGTTTTCTACTGAAGGCTCAAGGGACGTTGGCTTCTTCTTAGGGCGGCAGCAACTTCATGTGAAGGAGGGGCGTCGAATTTATAGGCCTCAAGAGGCAGAAAAATTTCCCTCCATTTCTTTTGCAATTTGAATAGCTAGAATAAACAAAAGGGGGTCTGACAAAAGGAGCCTGCAGAACCTTAATTCCTGTTTTCAGAAAGGATGTCCTTTTGTCTAGGGATATTTTTCCTTTAGACACAAGCTTTGTTGGCTTGCTACAGGGGATAGGACTTGCAGAGTGGGAGACTTTTTCAAGGTGCTGTACTGACAGATGCTTTGTCCAAAAGATTGCTTTGATCACTTATGATGATAGGGACAGTGTCAGTCCTAGGAACCTCCTCCAACCCTCAAAAGAGGTATTTTTGGAGGTTTACAGTTGCATTTTTAATTCTCTGGAAATCCTCAAAACGAGTTGCAGGCTTGAGAGAGAAATTACTTGAGAAGCCTTCTGGTGCGTCGACGCAGCAGTGATCCTGCGTTGACGTAGCTTAATGTATTCTGCACATGTTGGCGAGCTGGCGTTGATTGCATTGACGCATTGAAGGCACTACGTTGGCGCAACCTTTGTTGCGTTTACTCATTTGAACTCAGCAAGCCATTTGTCAGCCTTACTAGGCTTTTTTCACCTTTACAACCCATTTGTCTGCCTTAACCATCTATTTGTCACCGTTATTCATCAATAGTCGTCACCTTTGTTGGGTGTCCAGCCTTGCGTTGATGGCGTTGACACGGCCTTCATGAGTCCTGCAGTGGATGGCGAGCTGGCCTTTGATGGCGTCGACGTAATGAGGGCATTGCGTTGACGTGGCCTTTGTGAATGGCATTTACAACGCTTTCTGGGAGGGCCATTGCGTCAACGCCCTGATAGAATAGGGTCGACGCATCTGTGAGGGTTGCGCTTGAGCCGGCTTCTGGAATAGCCAAAGCGTCGACGCCCTGAGAGCATGGCATTGACGCAGCCTGCATGGTAGAACATCCGTAAAAAGGTGTCGACACTAGGAGTCGACTCTTCTGACTTGGAAGCTTGAAGAGGTTGATGCAGTGATGCCATGAGGTCGACGCAACCTATGGTTCTTCTGATTTTTCTGCTTAAGCCTTTGCAACTGAAGACCCTTTGATGTTCTTTACAATCAATTCGAGCTTCATTTCACTAAAATGAAGACCCTTTGCTCCTATGATAGAGTACATCCAAAGCTCCTTACCAAGCATTCCCATTTCTGTTTGGGGGATGCTAGCTTTACTAGTGCAAGCTTGTGCTGGTGGTCTAGCCTTGCTGGACGCCATGAGGCCATAGCATCATGTCAAGAAATGACTTTGACATGAAGATCATACATGTTGGCATTATCAAATCCATATAAGACTCATTAATGACTCATGGTCAGACATCGTCAAAACAATAGAATCAAACATGTTCCACACATGCCCAACATTCTCCCCCTTTTTGATGATGGCAACTACGAGTCATTATGAGTTTATCATGAGTCATCTCTTAAAGAAATACAATCATGAATTAGGCAATTATGACTCATCTCAAAACTTCTCCGCCTTTGCCATCAGAAAAGAGGGCCTAGATGAAGGCCAATATCAAAGTCAGAAAATAAGCACATGGAATATCATGAGATCAAAAGATTATAATTGAATTCGGCTCAGCAAGCAATAAAGGCAATTAGCATGAGAAGCAACATGTCAAGATGAAAACACCAGTTTTACTGATTGAGAATATCACAGGAAGACAAAAGTAAGAGTAGAGCCTTCTATTGAGAAGGTGACAGCCATTGTTGGGTCCCTTGTCTTATTATAAGCAGACCACACAAATTAGCATCGAATGCCATGAAGTCACATAAGAGCAGAATAGTCTGAAACATGAGATCAATTTGAAAGTAAGAGATCAGTTTTCAAATTTTTAGGTTTTCTGGTTTTCAGATTTTTCAAGTTTTCTATGCGATGCATGGAGGAAGGAAATGCAATCCAACAGATTCTATGAGGGGAGCTGATACCAATTGTGGACTGATAACCAATGAATTGACGTGATAGCAAATGACTGAGAGATTTCAGATTGAAGCAAGAGTTCACAAATGTAAAGTTATAGATTTTTTAGAATCCTCAGTTATAGAATTTCAATGATGAAGCCCTTATCTTCAGATTGGTTTAAATCTGATGAATTCTGAGTTTCTCAAAAAAGAGCATTTGAAAATTTTTGCATTCAAAATTAATAGAAATGAACCAATATTGCATATAGAGAGCAAGTTAACCTCCTTTCATCCTACTTATTCAATTCCATTAGCCCCTTTGAAAAAAAGAACAATAAGTATTGAGGTTAACCACCTAGATGTTTCTGATTTTAATCCATGGGGCACTACATTTTCAGATATTTCTCTTGATATCAAATGTTACTGCTCTTCATTTTTCAAGAGCATTCAAGTGTGACATGCACCTTTTGACATGAGGATGCACGTTGATCAGATGCCAGCATCCCCAGTTACTCAGTGTAGCTCACCATTCTACTTCAATTAGAACATAGGTAGCAAGGCACTTCATGACCTTGTCCACTCCACTTCATTGATGAAGAGACTCGGTTTCTCAATGAAACAATTGCCATTGCTCTGTCTTAGAGCACTAAACTCAGTACACAACTTTTTACATAAGGATATACGTTTATCAGACGTCAATATCCCTAGTTACTCAGCATGATTGAAGTTCATTGCTTTCATTGTTGCCCCCTTTTTTTTGAAATCTTCAGATTTGACAAATGTTTATAAACAATACAAGAATGTAGTTCCTCAATTAAGGATGCCTTTGTACTAAAAAAAAACTTTCAGATTTAAGAAGGCATAACATGTCAGAACAAGAAAAACTGGTTAAGGTCTATTAAGTCTGAATTCAGCCAATTTCAAGACCATTTAACTTCAAAACTCAAGAAGTCATTAAATTTAAACCAATAGCAGTTTTCATGTTTTGGGCAATCATAGAACTCCATAAAAGAAGATTCCTCTTTTAAGATTTACTCTGATAAACGAACACAGTAACAGTTAGAAATACTCCCAAGAGTTCAAAACAGTTCAAGGAATTTGGTGTATCAATGAGATTCAGATTTCAAGATATTTCAGACCCAAGATGGAACACAACGAATTATAAGCATGATGCAAAGGCTGATGAGTATGAGGAATACACTTGGGTAGATGAAAAGAAATAGACACTGAACAGTCCCCCTGAGTATGTGTAGTGAACTCAGATGTTGTAACCAAAGGTGAGCACTGATCAATTCAAGGATTCGGATTGAAAGAATTGAACGAATTATCTGATAACCTGATGCATCGACGCATATATGTCAAGGGCTCGACGTAGAGGGCTCAAATAGAAGGCATGAACGTGGAAGAGACACTGTTGGGTCGACGCTGCAAGTCATGTGCGTCGACGCAGTCTGGCAGACGGGACACAGAGTTTTCAACAAAGTAGTTTCTAACAAGGCAAAAATAGAGTTTCTTGGGTCGACCTAATCAAGCAGCCAGAAGGATTTCAATAGAGTTTGAGGTTCAGATGGCATAGGGTCTTGCCGGATTGCAAAAATATTCAGCAAACACAATATTTTTTTTGAAGGTTAAAGCAAGAAACATGATATATTTTCTTTTTACATGCATGGCAACTGAAATTAATAACATTCAGGGAATAGACTAAATAATCTATGCATGATTGTTTAACTCTCAGACTATTCCTCAAAAAGGTTCATTGTTCAAGAAGCACACACAAGAGTTATACAAATGCATATGTGAGCAATTTATGAAAGCAAGGGAATCTCCCCCTACATATATGCAATCAATTCATGTGTCAACAAGATAAAAATCCTGAGACCTCAGATGGTGCAGACTGCAAGCATGCAGACTGGGCTTTTATGATGACTCCCCCTGAACTAGTGCTTGAATTTCAGAATGCTTTCACGAGAATCAGTAAGAGGGTTTGCAGCCTATGACTTATGTGAACACTAGACCCATGGCACTGGACAGAGAACTTGATCTGAAGATCACCTCACGCGTAGTGATAGTTTCTAGATGGAGTTAATCCAACCTTCCATTACTCACTATTCTACTATATACCAAGGGTTGCCTCCTGCCCCGGTGCATCCCGTGGGTGCTGTGCCCCCCTCGGATCTTGGCATGCCTTTCAAGTTGCCTCAGCTCCTCCAGGTTCTCAATGTCCCCGGGCTTGAGCCTACTTCGGGGTTCCATGACCTTCCAGCAGCTCATGCGGCTTTCGTGGGCACCTCTTGCCAGGACCACTCTCGGCTGCCCTTGAGGATGGATGGCAGAGCACCACGACGTTCCTTCCGGCGTTCCAACTCCACATCCTCCTCACGTGATCGGCAGTGCAGTTTTGAGGACGTTGCTCCCCCTCCCCGTCATTCTCTTCGGATCCAGTCTTCTTCGGTGGCGCCCTTGCCGCCTGTCGACCCTTCCTACACGGAGGTGCTCGATCCCGACGGTTCGGAGGTTGATCCTCTTGATTGGCCTAGCTCTCCGGCTCGTCAGCACGGTGTCCGTTCTGTGTTCTCGTCCGACTCTGAAGGGGTCTTCGATGAAGATTCCTATTTGTAGGGGCTATGATTCTTCTGTGGGTTCTTGGGCTTTTGTTTCTGCCCTCGCCTGGGTCCTCTTGGGATTTTTCGCTTTCTTGGGCCTTTGGCCTTGTACGCCTCTTCCCCCTCTTCGGGCGTTCCCCCTCCCCTCCTTCTGTACCCCTTTCTTTTACTGCTTTCATTTATGAAAACGCTTGCCTGGCGGCCGGGGTAGTGTGTTCATCTTCTTCTGAAATGAAGGGATGAACCCCCTCCCCCATTCCCACCTTGCAAGTATTAACTTTAGTTAAAAAAAATATACCAAGGGTTCATGACATGATAATGCATTCTGAGTGTAATACATGCTAGTCATGAAGCGTTGGGTCCCTTGAGCATAAAATGCATGAGAGTGCATGAGACCACACAAGTGATGTTTAGGATGCACACACATATGCAAGCAACTCATCTTTCTATCAATTCCCTCAAAAATAATGGATTCTTCGTGAATTAAGCAAAGAGGGGTTTTTCAATTGTGTAGGATTTATTAGAAAACAACAAGAGGCTTAACTGCATCAGCTCCTAAGAGAACCTACAATGTAGAATTAACATTAACTAAAATTTTATTTACAAACTTGTGCCTTGAGCTTTTTATTTCCTGCTGATTCTTGTTCAGCTCCAAGGCACCCTGCACCCAAAATTCTCATTTGGAGTTTTTTGGTACCCAAGTTCTCTTGGATACTTGAGGGTTAGTCGTGTTTTTAACAAGAGAGCTCTTTTCCATCAGGACAGTCAAGTCATCTTTCCTCATTGTATGACAGTCATACATTTCATGTCCTACCTTCCCACAGTAAAGGAAACACACAAAGGATTTCTCATCCTTCTTATCACTATATGTGGTGAGTTTTCGTGGGTAACCATGAATGTTTATGTTTTGGCATGAGGGTTGTCTTTCCTCCTTCTTTGTCAAAATTTTTTGACAGTGTGATCATACTCTTTGCAGTGATAACACTGAACAAAGGATTTCTCAGTTTCCTTTTTCAGATCCTAGCAATTTGACACATTGTGTCCAAACCGCCCACAGTGGTGGTAGTAGAAGGGCTGGGATCCCTAGGCTGGTTTTCTATTGTAACTGAAATTAAATTTAGAGTTGTATGCAATTAGTTCATCCTTTTTCATGATATGGCAATTATGCATCAAATGACCATGTTGTCTACAATAAGAACATGAAACAAGCTTTTTTTGGAAAGTATGGTGTCTAACATGCTCATTACAACAAGCAAACTCATTTTTCTATTTTTGCTTTAAAGTTTTCTTTTTCGGGTTTTTGTTCTGATTTTGATTTTTCTGGACCGCAGACTATTTTGGGGTTGATGTGGAAGGGGAGACAATATCCGAGCTGGAAACAAACGATGTGTACGATTTATTTTTAGAAACCTTTTTATTCACTAGATAGTGCCTAAGCCCTTTTCTTCGGAAGTTCACATTAGTCCCCGACGGTCTCTCTAGAACTTCTTGGCCCTGAGCAGATCTTGACAATGATTTATTCAAATCTTGGATTTCTTTTTCAAGTGAAGTGATGTGTTGTTCAAAATTAACAAAATCTGTTTCCCAAGCAGCAAGCTGCTCATTCAACATGTTATTCACAGTTTTGCAGTAATCAAATTCTTGTTGAAGGGTGGTCAATTTTTCTGAGTCAACAACACTCACACCTTTATCCTTTTCACAGGCTTGAAGCTTAGCAAATAACTCATTGTTTTGCTTTTTCAAATTTTCAATTTCTTCAATAAGAGGCTCATTTTCAGTTAGGTCTTGGTCATTTGACAGAGACTTAGATTCATCTTGAAGTTGTCTTGCAATTTCTTCCAATCTAGTGATTTCGGCTAGCAAGATTCCATTTTCGTCTCTCAGGCATACAATGTGTTCTTTATGTATATCTATGTCAATCATGAAAGTTTCATTCACTTCCTCAAAATTAGAACATTTTTTACAAGGAGAGTTGTTCACAGAGTTGCTTTCAAACTTCTTTTTCAATTTTCTGTTTTCAGATTTTAGCTTCTTATATCGCTTGGCCAATTCATCATATGCATCTATTAATTCTTCAAAAGTAAAGTCCTTTGAACTAGAACTTACCTAAGATGAAGATTGAGTGCTTGGCTGAACTAGACTGTCGGCCATCAGGCAGTCATGCTTTGTTCCTTCTTCATGGATCCTGGCGAGTCTATTCAGGATCTACTTGGCAGAGCTACAGCTGGAGACAAAAGGGAACTTAGAGATATCAACTGCAAATTTTATCAGTTTGAAAGCAACAAGGTTGTCAACATTTTTGGTCCTTTCTTCAGCAGACCATTCAGATGTATCTGATGGCAGCTTGTGCGGACCATGGTATATGAGATTCCAAAACTGTTATAAATGATTAGTGATTATATACTTTGTTTTGCTCACGACATTTCATGTTTGTAGGTCCGAGTGCCTCCGCACCAGTTACACTGCCCCCACCACCTGCTGCTGGTATGTTTATTTAAATTCTTACATAAATGAGTAGTGATTATGCACTTTATTTTGCTCACGATATTTTATGTCTCCGCACCAGTTACATAGAGTACACCGCCCCCACCACATGCTGCTGGTATGTTTATTTAAATTCTTAGATAAATGAGTAGTGAATATGCACTTTATTTTGCTCACGATATTTTATGTCTACGCACTAGTTACACAGAGTACACTGCCCCCACCACCTGCTGCTGGTATGTTTATTTAAATTCTTATGTAAATGAGTAGTGATTATGCACTTTATTTTACTCACGATATTTTTTGTCTCCGCAAGATTTATACAGAGTACACCAACCCCATCACCTGCTGCTGGTATGTTTATCTAAATTCTTAGATAAATGAGTAGTGAATATGCACTTTGTTTTGCTCACGATATTTTATGTTTACAGGTTCGAGTGCCTCTGCACCAAGTCTACAGAGTACACCGCTTCCATCACATTCTACTGGTATGTTTATTTAAATTCTTAGTTAAATGATGAAAGTTTTATATATTTACTTGTTGAATAAATAGTTTTCTTTAATAATGAGCTAAATTCTGATTTTTTTTTTGATCCAAGAAGCCCTACCTAGGGACAGATGGGTGGGCCATCAGCCACTAGGTGGTGAATTTTATTGCTGAATAATAGGAAAAACAATTACATCTGTCGGATGCTGGGCATTCCCAGCTTATCCATTCGAGCCTCTCCCTTTATAGCAGGGGGTAAATCAATGTAGGAAAAAAAAGTATTACATTTTGAAGAGCAGGCTAAAGAGGCCAGCAGATCCGCAACTTTATTTCCTTCTCTGTAAGTGTGAACAATCTTGTCAAAATGAGTGATTGATCTCCAAATCTCTCTAGCATAAGAAAGGATTGACCATGGACAATGGTATTCCTTGTTGATAACTCGAACAAGAACTTGAGAATCACATTCAATATAAGCAGAGTGATCTGAAATTGTATGTAAATACTTAATACCATCAATTAGTGCTCTTGCCTCTGCAACTAGACTGTTGGCCTGACCATAGAAATGGGAGAAAGCTAGAAGAACATTTCCTTTATGGTCTCTGATGACACCACCTCCCCCTGAGGTTCCATCCGACTTGCAAGCTCCATCGGTATTTAATTTTAAAGATGGCCAAGGGGGAGAAACCCATTTAATAGCTTTCAACTGAGCACCTATAGAAAAAGGGGGAGAAATCCCAAAGGAGTCAAGTACCCTCCGTTTGCTAATATCATGCTCCTTGTAGGAAGCACTTGTGCAAACCTGTTTAACTTTAGCAATAATTTGAAGGAGTACACGTCGGTTGGAAATATCACAGCCGTCATATCTCATAGAGTTTCTTGCTCTCCACATTTCCCAGAAACCAAAACCAATCACTGCTAGGACTAGAAGACCATGGGCTGAATTCGGCTTTATGTGGCAGGCAGCATTGGGAATGAAAGATACAACAGAATTTCCTTCAAAAGACAGCCCCTTCGATTGGAAATAAGACCATAACTGATTAACTACTTCTATTTTACTTATAACAGGTACGTCGGGCACACCACTTGTGATTGTTGGCTCGTCCTCCCACCCAGGCATACAACCGGTAGATGATGCTGTTAGCCATCATGAGGGCGAGCAGGTGGTGTTGCAGGAGGGATAAAAGCCATGTTGGGTCTCTGGGTAAATATTTAAACTCATGAATTATGTTCGTTATCTATCCATCAACTATATAATTTTTGGCTATCATTTTAACATATGTAATTGCAGGGATAAAGTAGAGCCCCATGACGCTTCTCGTTTTATTACCAACATTATTGAGCGACATGTGACCGGCCCATATAAGTCATTTCGAAAGTTTCCTCAAGATATCCACGATCGATTGTACGACGAGTTCCAGGTATACAATTTAATCTTTTAAATTACATATTTCCCAACTCCGCAATTTTAATTGACTAACTTATAAAATTTAAATTCTTAACAGTGAGGATATCAGTTTGTGAGGCGAGCTAACGCCGGACGAGCTCGACGTGCATGGGAGGCCACAACAACTGTAAATTATAAGCATCAATTACACAGCTGTCGAGACCGTGCCAAGGCTCTAGCTGGGGGGAACAGGGATCGTGGCCTTTGGAAGGCACACGGCCCCGCATGGATGAGGAGGGAGCACTGGGAGGACCTCTGTGATTAATGGGCTGAGCCTAATTGGATGGCCAAATCTGCAAAAGCCAAAGCTGCACGTGCGTCACATCTAGACGTGCATCTCCATACTTCTGGATCTGTTTCCATCATGAACTAGAAGGAGAGATTGGTAAGTAATAATATTTATTTTATTATATTTTATTTCTTATATGTCCTTATTTATTCTTTATAACATGTATAACAGGAAAAGAAGAGGGGCGGTACGGTCTCGTACCACGATTTATTTGCTATAGTTCACCAGAAGAAGGGGACCGATCAGTATGTGAGCGAGAGAGCTCGCTGGGTGGTGGTAAGATTATATACATACACATTTCTTTTCTATTCAATTTTTAGATATGATTGATTAATATGAAATTTATAATATTTTTTATTCAATTTGTAGGAGTCATGACAGGCATATGACTGAAAAGTACAGGGAGGAGGAGACGCAACGGCCGCAGCTAGATCCTGAGGCATGGGTAGCAGCAACTGGGCCACCGAAAAAAGGATGAGTATATGGTTTTGGACAGAGCTTAGACACTAGCCAGATTCTAGCATCTTATGCTGGCTCAACTTCGTCCTACCCCAGTAACAGTTCCTTCTCTACTCCCTCCATCGGCACTTCTACGAGTCATATTAGATCCATCGTCCGAAATGAGGTAGACAACATCGAGGAACGCCTGGAGGCACGCCTTACTCGGGCGGTTGCTACCCTCTTCTCTCAGGCGGGGATTTTGACTCAGGGAGCACCCTCGAGCACAGCACAGCTCTCTCATGTGAGTATTTAATTTGACTTTTAATTTCGTAGACTTTAGAGTTATAATATATTTTTTTCGATAAGTAGTGAATTGTATTAAAAGGACAATGTACAGGATGATAGTTACTGACTACACAAGCTGTAGACTAGTAACCTGAGTCATTTAGAAAGCAAGAACTCCAAATAACATTCAACTACTCTAGTTGGGTCGACCGAATGGGTCGACTCAACATTCATTGCATTACAATTTGCATAAGAGCATCAATCTGTTAATAGCCCTTCATTGGATTCCATTTATTCAACACTGAATTTCTTAAGATGCCCTTGAGCCATCCCTTAACCTGAGCCATTTATGAAGTCAAATATTGGGAGCTCAAGACCACACATGCCGTGGACTCAATTAATGTAAATTTAAATTAAACCTTCTGAATATGGTTTCCTCCCTCCTTGTTAACCGGCTCAGCCCTTGAAATTCAATATAGCTTCTTGCATCTTCAAGGATCTGGATGAGGAGATTTATTTTTGAGGTTACTACCATGTCCTCGAATATTCTAGTACAACGTTCCCTCCAAATCTTCCATATGGTGATTCGAAGTAGAATTCTGGCAGGCTTCACCATTGGATAGGAACCTGGAAATTGCTGCTGCAGCTACTGGAGTTCTTGGCACAGCCCAATCTCTGGCTATCTGTGAAGATCAAATCGAATAAGAATATGTTTCCATACTCATTGAGCATAAGGACATTCAAAGAAGAGATGTTCCTGAGTTTCATTGGCTTTCCTACATAGTATACACATGCTAGGAAGGTGGTATCCCCTCATCTGAAGATTCTTAGATGTGGGAAATTTATTAAGTGCTGCTTGCCATGAACAATGAGAAGCCACTTGTGTAGTCGGGTTTTTTCCAGATCCACTCATGGTAGACAAATGAGGGGCCTTTTTCGCGGATTGCCTCCCAAATGTGGCTAGTCTTTGTTTCTTGGTCAAGATGTTTCCATTTAATAACATTCCTTCCTCAATTGTGAATTTGAACTTCATTGATAAGACTCCACAGATCTGCCATTTATATGGAGAGAGCAGTGGGGAGATTCCATTTCCCTTCCGAGATGAACATCCCAACTACAACAGTTTTTTCAAGTTCTAGATCATGTCTGATATGGTCTCCAAATAGCTGATTAATGCTGGTTCCATTCAGCCATGGGTCCGACCATATATTCGTATCCTGTCCATCTGAAATGCAGTAGGTAATATGAGTGTTGATCCAACTTCTAGCAAGCTGGATACCTTTCCATGCTGAAGAATAGTAAGACTTGATTTTGTAGTCCCAAAGATTATTTTTGTTTTAAGTATTTATTCTTGACCCATGAATATCATAATGACTATTTTTTTGGAGAATATCCCAGAGCAACTTACCCATACAAGCTTGATTCCATTCTCTAAGATTTTTAAGTCCCATTCCCCCTTCAGATTTAGGCTTGCATATCTGATTCCAGGAAACCATATGTAAACTTGATTTTGAAGAATGCCCTATCCAATAAAAGTTTCTCAGAATCCTTTCTATTTCTTCAATTAGACCTGTAGGCAGAAGGAAAGTAGCTGCCCAGTAGATAGAATAGGATGAGAGTACATATTGATCAACTCTAGACGATCGGCTCTTGAGAGCATCCTATTCTTCCATGAATCAATTCTTCTCTTTATCTTCTCTACTATTGGAGTGCAATTTCCCTTCTTTATAGATTTGGAGATTAAAGGAAGCCCCAGATAGGGAACATGGAGCTCCCCCTCACTCACACCTAGCTGATTGATTACCCAAGATTGGTTCTGAACACAACCTCCTAAGTTGGCTTTACTCTTATCAGAGTTTAGATTTAGCCCTGACATACCAGCAAAACGATGGAGCAGAGGTCCAACATGATTAATAGTGTCAGGATTATCCTTCAGGAAGAGAATCAAATCATCTGCAAAAGTTATATGAGATACTTGCATATTACCAGCTGTAGGAGATCAGATATTGCCTTTCAAGACTTCTTCCTCCATCAGGGAAGTGAACCCCTCCATAACAATTGTGAATAAATTGGGTGATAAAGGGTCTCCTTGTCTGATCCCATTGTTGTTGTTGAGGAAACCCTGTGGTGTGCCATTCACTAACAATGAAAATGCAGGAATATCTAAACAGTTTGATATCCAATCAATGTAAGTGATGGGAAAACCCATTTGTTTCATCATATAGTACAAATAGTTTCTATTAAAAGAGTCCAATGCTTTTCTGAGGTCTACCTTCATGCAAATGAACTTGCCTTTGGACTTGGAATGCAAATTTCTGATTATATCATTGGCCAGTAGAACATTATGATGAATGCTTCTCCCTTTTATAAAAGCTCACTGGTTGTTACTAATGAGTTTTGGAAGAACTTTCAGAAATCTATTTAATATTATTTTTCTTTGATGTAGGATCCTCCTGCAGCTGGTGATGGTGGAGATGCTACGAATGAGGATGATGTATCGGATATAGGATGATTTTTTTAATGATATTATGAAACAATGACACATTTGAATTAATGTAATTGTAACTTTTTTTAATCATTGAGTTTTGTATTGTGGACGTTGTTTATTGTATGTTCGACGGATTTTATCCTATTGTGTGTTGTATATGTTGTTTATTACGTGTTTTATGGTGGTTTGTGTAGGTTGTGTGGTGTATAATTATAGTTTTAAATAGGTTTGTATAATTTTAAAATATATAAAAAAAAATTGAGGAGAAATTTTTTGATGAAATTCTGACGTAAAGTCAGAAATACGTCGAAAAATTTCTGACGTATTTTCGACTATCAATAGTTCCATAGGAAATAAGGGTGACAAATAGGTCGGTAAGGGTGACAAATAGGTTGATAAGGGCGACAAATAAGTTTCCGACGGATAGGGGTTTCGTCAGAAATACATCAGAAATTTCTGACGTATTTTCGACCAAATTATTTTTCGTTGAAAATATTTGAGAGTTTGGGACATATTTGATGCGGGACAATATGAGACTCGACATGGACTTGTTGCGAACCTGGGACTCTAGGGGACGACGTGACCAAAAAGACAATGCGACCAGCGACGACACGAACAACTCGGCACCTAAAAAGTTCCCCAAGAGGCAAACATGCCCCCAACAAGAAATGCTAGCTCACAATCATCCCAAGCGAGGGAACCATGTCGATCTGCACAGTTGAGAAACTGACACTGAGTCTCGGGTGGTCAATACTTTCACTCATGCTCGGATCGAGCCACAGGATGGGTCACACACTTACTCTCACATCGGTGATTAAACTAGATCGAGCTAGGAACCTAACATGCTCACATGCAGCGGCATCAAGAACAAATACGGAACAAGCAAATGCAACAAGGAGGGCGGTGTGCGTACCTCCACGCTCGGGGCGTGGGGAAGACGTCTCGGTCAAGACCCGTAACTCCTGGTACAATAAAATAATCAACAATTACAGAAGTAAGTCCATGGCCCACTCCACGTAGGGAGGTAATAGGCTACATAATGGACCCAGGAGCACTGATCTTGGGTTGGAGGGCAGCACGTCGGTGGGGTTCTCGGGCGGGTGCAGGCTGCAGGTCCGGATCGACACGAATCGGGTCTACAGGATAGCAAGCGGTGATGATCAATGGAACGGGGACCTTTGAAAGTCTTATGGCTATAGCGATTAGCTGAGATGATGGAGGGACGTCCCTGGTTGATCCCCAGAAGCGGCGGCCGCTGAATTTGAGCCGGCGTATTTTTTAGACGATTTAATCGAGGACTACTGTTGCTGGCCTATCACGGGACAGATCTGCGCGACCCGACAAAAATAGTCACCTCGTCCAGATCCGGTGTCGGATCGGGACGAAACCAGCGCCGTTGCGAAGGGCACTAGAAGGGCTTCAATCCATCAAGATTTTGGAATCATCCAACGTTCGGATTTGAAATGAAAGTCTCTGCACACCTATAGTTTATCTGGCTTAGATTGCTGAACAAACAGGGCAGATTGTGTTCTGCCTATAGATGGGGTTTGACCGAAGGGAAATTGGTAGATCTAGGTCTTGAGAATTTTATGGGTGAGAGGGGGGGAAGTGAGGATCACACAGAAATATGTTTGTAATTTTCTGACGTGGTTTTGGCGGTGGGAAAAATAGATCTTCAGACTACTGTCTCACAGATCTGCACACAGGCAGACTGCGAGGGGTGGAAAGAAATTACTGGGAAGGGGCTCAAACGGAGGTTATTTGACATGAAAATTAAACTGGGAGTGGGGGACGACAAGAGGAACCAACCATCAAAATTTCAGCTTGATCAAATGGTCGGATCTGGAGATCCAACCTCCTCTTTCACCTTCTATTCTGCAGGTCGCAGATCTGGATAACAAGTCGGAGAAAGGCCCGTGGAGGCTCGATGGCGGCAAGAATGGAGGCGGCGGCGGCAGTGGCTGGAAGTCGCATCTAGGGGAGGAGGTAGAAGGGGGAATTACTCCCAAAGAAAGGGCATCACACCCTAGATCTGCTGCTGCAAGGAGGAAGAAAGAAGACCAAGAGAGAGGGGGGGGGGCCCTTGGCCAATTTTGACTCAGTTTCATCTATTCTCTACCTTTAAAATAATACAAGAGAGATTATATATTAAAATCTAGACCTAGGATAAAAGACACTAGATACCCTTGGTCAAGGGGAGAGAAAGAGGGCAAAATGGGGATGGGGAATATTAAAATCACCATATGGGGACAAAATAGGGGGCGCCCCTCTCTCCTAGTCAACAAAGGCAACTTGGGTCAATATTCTCCCTTGGACCATCTCCCTTGGACCCAAATTAAATACCCAAGTTAAATACAAATACACACAAAAATATAAATACACACTAAATACATTCCAAATACATACTAAAAAAATATCAAAACTCAAGTGGAGACTCTAGACTATTCCCCAACCACAAGGATGTCGGCATCGCCCGAGTCGTGCTACGTGTCCGGTACTAGGGGGCTGCTGAGTCAAGCCGATCTCTGGCTCTAGTGTCCTCACCAATATTTGTTATAATTTACATTTCTGACGGAATAATTTTTCGGCAAAAATACATCGGAAATTTTCAACGTATTTCTGACGAAACTCTATCTGTCCGAAATAAGGGTGACAAATAGGTCTCTAAGGGCGACAAATACGTTGATAAGGGCGACAAATAGGTTTCCAACGTATAGGGTTTCGTCGAAAATATGTCAAATTTTTTGACGTATTTCCAACCAATATGTTTTCCGTCGGAAAACATTACCGATGTTTTATCGACAAATTATATTTATGTCGAAAAATAATGCGACGTATTTTTTGACGGAAACTTTTTCTATCAAAAACTTTTGTAAAATTTTTATTAATAAAATTTATATATTACCGATGAAATACTAACGGATCCGTCGAAATTATTCCGACGTATTGCAGACAAAAAAACATGCGTTGAAAATAATCCTTAATTTTAATAAAATTTAATTGAATATATTACCGACGTATTTTTCAACGGAGTTATTTTCGTCAAAAATATTAATTAATTTTCTCATTATTAATTATCGACATAAATATCGATGAAAATTTTGACATATTTGTTTGTCAGTAAATATAGACGAATTTTCAAAGAAAAGATAATATGTCAGAAATTAGCAACGTAATGTTTCCCACACATGGATTCCGTCGGAAATACGTCGGTAAACTCAGTACCTACGGATTTTCGATGTATTTCCGACGGAATCTGTGCGTCAGAAATTACAATTTTTCTTGTAATGTCTGTTGCGCTGGGACTTTGTGTCTTTGATTTTTGGACACATTCATATTAGGCACTGTAACACCCTAGAATTTTGTAGGAATTTTCAAGAATTTTAAACCACTATTAAGCATTTAAAGAGACTTAATGGGCTTTTAAATATAATTTTGGGTTAATTAAATTGAATTGGAAGACCAATTAATAACCAAGCACAATGGCCCACTCAAATTAGGCCCACAAACCCAATCCTAAACCCTCTTGGCCCAAGCCCATACTCTAGAACGTCCTTAGGATAAATCCCCCCAATTAATAGGATAATTAGGGAATAAAAATAGGAAGAGTTTGACAGAAATTTAAATTTCAGGAGCCCTGGATGCTTGCAGTCTATCACGCGATAGCTAGCACCATATAGCGGTCCAGGGACGACCGCTAGCAACTTCAGTGATTGCAACGGCGAGAGCCGTGAAAAAATTGGAAATTCCATAATCAAATCGCCTTGCATCTAATCTATCTGGCGTGGATAACTCTCTAGAACTCTCTGGGGATCAGTTCTACTCCAAATTTGGACTCTAGGTTCGATCTAATCCCTCAAACCCTAGCAAACCCTATAAATAGGTTCTAGGTTCGACCTGCGCGAACCTTACTTTTGACTCACCTGGTTCGATGGTAAGATGATGTTATTTCATGTCAGTCCTTTGGAATATTTTGTTCTCCTTAGTTTTATCTAATTCCCCTTAAAATATTGTGCTAGGAGGACATGCCGTTGGAAAGTTAGAAGCCCTACAAGTTGTTGGTTCGCTGCAGATTGCACAAGAACCAGTGTATCCATCCAGCAAAGATCGGGATATTAGAAGCCCTAGCAAAGGTATTTTCGTGTCTGTCCTTTAGACTTTATCGTTCCTCTTCATGTCTCATGCCTACCCTCCAATTTTCATGAGTTTAGGATAAGAGGCTAAGGAGATAGAAGGACGGGAAGTTGCCGGGTTCGTGCAGGACATGCTGGAACTAGGGTGATCTTCTAGTTAGAAATTTGTACTCTAGGAGTATTCCTGGAGGTAGGTTATCTCATGAACGGCTTCAACAATAAGTTAAGACTAAAAGCCCTCTGGTTTCTCGTGATTTCATGCACTGTACTTGGAGAATTTGATGTTTTATTTTAACTGCACATCTAGGTTATCACAGCATGCATGAAAAACCTACCCTTTAATAAGAAATTGGTAATTTTGACTTAATTCACGTAAACGTATGCATCTTCATGACTTGATTTTCGTGGTAGCATGTTTACCTTCCTATCTAGTACGTTTACCTACATTTAATTTTGTTAGAATAGGCCCCGCATGCCCTATTTTACTTCTGTCTGCTACAGACAAGAAACTGTCTCTATCAGACCGCCATAATTATGTAGCGGCCCTGCGACAGACTGCTACCACCAGCATGCGGTCCTCATATGACTGCTATTTTCTTTCTGTTGTCTGCACTTTGTTAACTCCAAACAGATTGTAGATTAGCCCTATTAATTATATGTTAAGCCTAGGTAATTTGGTCTTATTCGTAGTTTTGACTCTGGATTCATGTTAATGGTTATATTATGCATCCATCATGCTAGGTTTCATGACTTACATGACTTCATACACTTATTTTTATCCTATGTTAATTTCATGCCAAAATTATATAGTCCTGTTTTAATATTATGTTTCACATGCTTTATGCACTTGTTTCATGGATGAATTGATCATTGTTTTCTACACGATTCTTTTTTATCCTTGGGTCTTTCTTAAGTATATGGCAAGTATTCCAGTATGATGTGATTAGTACACTTTGCACTTATAGGCATATTTTCTTAGACTTGTGAACCTCTTCACCGGATATTCCTTCTGTCAGACTAGGGGATCATGTTTCAATGCCTCCATAAGTCTCCACGAGCCTAGGATTTCCACTAGGACGCCGAGCTGATTGTACCCTCAAAGCCCATTTGTCTAGAAAGCACTCACATGACCGGTGTTTTTCTGAGTCCTGGTTGGTTGCGGCCATCATGGAGACCGCTATTGTCAATTAGAGGCCTTCCCATGACCGCTATCTCCTAGAGTTTTCACTACATCGACCCTTCTTTCTCTCTGGTGTCGACTCTGTCATGATTGCGACCATCCAAGGACCGCTACTGTCAGTTTGCGGCCAGGCTATGACTGCTACTTTAAGAAACGGCACAGACTAGACTATTTCCTGTCCCAGTATTATTTAACCCGAGGTTTGACCCAAGGGTCGATTTTCCTGTATTTCTAGATGGTCTATTGATTGTCTAGAACCTAACACCTTATCCAATAAATTATTAATGAATTATGAAAAACTATTTAATGAACCGTTATGCTGTCGAATTCCTTCCTTAGGATGACCTTGTTCTTAATTCGACTGTGGAACTCTCATATTCATAATTGGTGCATTCTTACCTTGGTGTTGTTATCATGAACTATAGTTGGAACTTGTTATTATTGACATACATTATTTGTATCTCATGGAAGTAGCTTGATTTATAACTTGAAGATACAAGAGCGGGCACGGACAGTGTCTAAGTGCTCGACGCCAGCCCCCTCGACAGATAGTCAGAAACATACTATAAACCATCGGGTTTGATGCTTACTAACGTCGCATTGTGCTGGGAGTTCTTTTTTTGTAAACGGGTGAAAATCACGAGACTATCTTGTGAAATTACATACTTGCTAGTACATTCTTGTTACATGACTTCTACTGCATAGCCTTTATGGTTATGAAAAGTACATTCTCGTTCATGAAAGGCCAAGTTACATTCATGTTATATTCATTCTCCATCTTGCTCTCATTCTACATGAACTCTCACATCTTTTATGTCTTGATACTTGCGTTGTTACTTTGGCTTCATGTCATATGCTTTACCGCATTTCTTTTACCTTATATTCTAGAGCTAAATTGATTAATTACTTAAATTATTCCTTCAAGTTGATACGAAGATACCTACTGGGTAAGTGTGCTCATTACCCTACTTTTCTAATCTTTTCAGGAAATACTAGCGGGTCGGATTCGGACTATACAAGTGGCGGATCTGAGAGCTACTAAAGTCAAGAGAGAAGCCTAGTAGTGTCATTAGTTAGAATCATGATGTAATTTTCCCTTTGTTGTGTCTAGTCTGTGTTTATGTCAAAAGAGAGTTAAACATTCATGTACCTTGATCATTATTATCAATAAAAGTTGGATTTTTGGTCAATTATTATGCATTCCTCTTATGTGGATGTTTATTGCGCTATGATTATATTGCTAGCTTGAGGCGTATTGCCGACTGTCCACATTCCCCGAGTTGCTTCCGCTGTACACACATGGCTCGAGGCGTGACAGGCACGCATGCGACCGGACTCATAACGTCCCGCGGGGAACTGTACTGCCACTCTATCCATGCCTTTGATTTCCATAATTTTACATTTGATTTCATTGATTTTTCTTTTGACAGCCCTTATCGGCTAGATTTTACATGAAAGCTCACTTTAAGAGGGTCAAGACTGCCCCTATTTGATACCTCTCTCATATTAAAGAGTGCCTAGGTTGGTCATCTTATCCATCCATCTATTGCCCCTGCACTTGGCCAAGCAGAGAAAAGAAAAAGGCCTTTGTGCATACCCAAAGTATGGCCAAAGAAGCAATGGTGTTACTATAGAGGAATCGGCTATTGGTTGTCGTGTAGTGAGTGAAAAACCCATGTTCAAAAGATCACCCTCAATAATCGGGGAAAGAAATTCAGACTCCCAGCGCAGAGCTATCACCAACCTAAGGTGCTGCAGAAGCGAACTGAAAATTTAACTAAACAAACTTTCTAAAGCCACTCAACCGTGTTAAGGAACCAGCATTATAATCACGCGTAGAAATAAATAAGAGAAATGACAGCATATTCTCGCACAATTAAAAGTTACCTTGCAAATCCATGGAGTGGAAACCAGGGTCTTGAAGCGAGAGCTTGATCATCGAGCTTTGAGTAGCGCGAGCTTTGTATTCCTTGCCTTGCTTGATAGGACAAGGATGAAAGGATAACAAGGATTAAGGATTCCTTGACATGAAGGAGCGGCTGACACCACACTAGACGAAGAAGGATAAAAGGAAGAGAGACGAGTGCTAGAACTCCCTCGCTATGGCGCAGAGACCCTGATAACAAGGAACAAGATACAGAATAATCTGAGATTAACTTAGATCAAGGCAGACAAAAGCCTCAAAAATAGCATGAAAAAGGGCAACGACCCCGAAAGGGTCATGAAGAAATAATAGAAAAATAATAATTGGATTGCTGTGATGATAAGGAAGAAAGGGAGTGATCATTTGACAGAGTCGGAGAAGAATAATGGTCATCCGATAGGTTCGGAGAAGAATCAGAGATAGAATCCGGGAATTTCGGAGGAGAAGAACCGAATGGAAATTGGAGGTAGGAACAATGGAGAGGCTCCGGACGAGAACTGGAAGATACCCCAAAATCGGGATGATAGGAGGGCCTAGGCTAAGGCCTAGAGTTATGAAAATAAGGGAAATCCGGAGGGTCCGGATGAAAAGGAGAGGAATGAGGGTTCATGGACCTAGAAAGAAGAGAGAAAACCATAGCAATAGGATTAAAAAAGGGTAAGTACACCACCCAAGGGTGGGAGCTGAGCAGAAGGAATGATGAATGGAAAGAAGGGGAAGGAGAAGTGATCCCCTGAGTGCACAGCTGACGGCCTTGGAACTTGCGTCGCCGCCTCTTTTTAGCAGAAATCTCTTTGTGATGTACCCGCCTGGTGCGTGCTCGGATCTTCAGGCTTCTTGACTTGAAATACCTTCTCAAATAACGGGCTCACCTGGCAGACGGCCTAGCCCAGCTTTAAATATTTGGCTTCGTCTGGGCGGTTGCCCCTAGACACTCGGTGTTGACAACATGTGGACATTCTTGAACAGGCAACTCCTAAGACAAATCAGCATTGCAAAACCATGGAGTCTTGTCACTTTGCATAAGGAGCATGAGGTTCGGCAATTCTACTTGGCAATCAGACAGAAAGCACAACTCCCTTGATAAAGGGGAAGGATGAAACTATGGGAGAGTAATGCGCGGCGTTGACGTGGCCGGCTCACTAATAAACTGAGGGAGATTGCATAGAACTTGCAGAATGCCCTTCCAAAATGCAGAGGATACGGCCAATTGCTCCTTGATCATAGAATGCATAACATCTCTGGTAGCTGTACAGGTTAGCATAATCCGAGTAGAGAACCCCTCCTGACCAGTGATCTGAATGGCAATGGAGCGGGGAGAAATAACAGCATCAATGGTGAGACCTCCGGCGTGCAAAGAGATTGCCACCGGCCTCGCTCGAGAAGAAACTGGCACCAATGCAAGGGAACTCTTCTTAACAACTGTCATCGAAAGTAGAGGCCCATCATTCCCAAAATGGCCAGAGACCATAACACGGATCGACATTCGACATATAAAGTCTTGAATCTTGAAATGCAGAATCGACACTGAATCATCCCGACTCGGCTCATTTTCACCCTGGGGACCAGACCTGAGGGGCACAAAAGGTGGCACACACCCGCTCCGTGCGGTAGAAGTGGATGCAGAACTGGAGGTAGTGGGTTTGGAAGGCATGAAGGCTTCAATAAATATGGCATTTGTAAGTGGTGGTGGAGGAGTAGAGACAACGATAGGCTCTGGCGTAAGTGGAGGGGAATGCGTAGGTGTAGGTGAAGCTTGCTCAGGCTCGGGTAAGGAGGGATATGGAAAAGGAGACGAATATGGCGGAGATGACGGAGGCAGAAGGGACAGAAGGGTAGGTGGTAAAGGTAATGGCAACGGGCTAGATGATTTTAGCGATGGTGGAGATGGTGACAAAGGTGGTGATGCGGGCAATGGAGGTAATGGAGATGGTGTCAGTGATAGAGAGGGTAAAGAGGAGGGTCGCGGCGCCCACCGTTGGCGTATCGACACGACACGCCGAGCGGCATTAGGAGTGGAAGTTAGAGTGGAAGAAGTGGTGGCAGCACTAGCCTGAGCAAAGGCTTGGGTTTATGGAGGTTCTGAAGACGGGGTAGGAGATGATGAAGGTAATGAGGTAGGTGGAGATGGAGATGAAGAAGAGGGTGATGGACTAGATGAGGTTACGTGTGATGGAGTAGGCGATGGAGAGGGCACAGTGCCAGATGAAGAATCACAGGGGTGCCCCTGGCCTTGTAGTGATGGAGACGGCAGCCTGGACGGCACTTGCTGTTGTTGCTGCTTGCTATGAAGATATAGAACAACTTTGTGAATAGCTGGCCGATAGATCCTCTGATTATCTTCGAAGTCATAGATATGGTCTCGGAACTCGGGGCAATCCGCAACCAAATGCCCCTACTGACGATGATAATCATAGAATTGGAGCAAATTCCCAATCGTGGGTCGACAAGGCACAACCAGAGGGAGCTGCAACGCATGAGTGACCATCAAAGCCTTGAAGATGTCGATAAAACACTCCGGCAACGGAGGATGCGGAGCCCGCTTCGGGCAAGAGGGATGTCGAGGGGTAGGTTGTGGAGAAGGAAGTAGAGGTTGCGTAGGCAAAGGCGCATGGCAACTAGCGGAAGGACTAGGCAGAGATGTATGAGCGGGATGAGGGGGTATGTAGTGGACGGCATCTACTTGCTCGGGGTGTGGTATTCCCTTGACCGGAGGTGGAGACACATGCGTGTACGCAGGGGCGGTAGGCTAACCACGAATGGCAAAAGGTGGACTCATGGAGGGCTGACATGCAGAGGTTTAGGGATTTGTGGAGGGTTGATATGCAGGAGCGTGAGGATATGTAGATGGTGGACTCACGAAGGGGTATGTGGCGGAAGGTTGACTCGTGGAGGGCTGACTCATGGGAGATGGTGGATAGGAGGTGTATGTGGGCGTAGAAGGTGAAGGACACTCGGGGTCAAGGGAATTATGGAGTTGTTGGCGAATGAAGCGGGCTCGACTATATAGTTGTTGCAAGGAGGTAATGTCATTCAAGGCTAAAATGAAGCGGTACTCAGGCGTCGCATTAGAAATAAGCATCTTGATTTGTTCTTGCTCCAGAATGTGCCCCGGGACTTGCGCGGCAAAGCGACGCCAATAGTCGGCAAAGGTAGAGAACTCCTCGTTGGGCTTCATCTTCTCGTGGGCCAAATCTACAACGAAGAACTTGGGCCCAATCTGGTCCTGATACTGCTGAATGAATCTTTATTGAACAGCTTGAAAACTCATGATATGATCTTGCGGCAATGAAAAGAATCAACCCGAGCTAAGCCTTCTAAAGACTGACCAAATAGAAATGTCATCAAGCATTGGTCATGTCAAAATTGGGCCGACTCATACACGAACTCTTTAATGTGCACAAAGGGGTCACCGGTTCCACCATAGCGGCGATAAGCAGGGATTTGTAAAGGCGGTGGAAGCCGAAGATTTTGAAATACAAACGGAACACTAAAGGAGGGTTTGGGATCAATTCGGCATTGAAACTCATCAAGCCTGGTGTTGGGTTTGAGCAATCATCTCCTGGGTAGGGAGAGATCGAGGGAAATGTGGGCCAGCTTGAGCAAAAGGTTGTGTATTTGGACCAGAATTATGATAATGGGCCGGATGAGAGAATCTGGACCGAGAAGAAGAAGAAAAGCCCATTCCGGGATTAGAAGTATGTGTGGGCCTGGAAGGAACATTAACATGATGACCCATTGGGCTAGCAGCAACATGGGTAAAAGAAGAAGGCCCATTAATAGAAAGAGGCCCATTAAGAGAAGAAGGCCCATCAAGGTGATAGGGCCCATTAAGGGAATAAGACCAATTAAGGGAGGAGGGCCCATTAAAAAAAGAAGGCCCATTACGGTGATTTGCAATCAATTTTTGGGCCTGGGCAGGGTCCATTTGGCGAACAAGGCATGATAAATGGGTCATAAGATTAGCCTGTTCTTCAGATGGGTCAGAGAGACCACGGGAAGATGGGCCCTCGTGGGAAGAAGAATCCACATGGGAATAAGAAGATTGGGAAGAAGAGGGGTACATGGGATTAAAACGATGTTCCATGAGAGAAATGGAGACTTTCTACAGGGATATCAAAGGAATACAGCTAGGGAGGCAAGGGCGGTACCTAGGGAGGAGGGCAAACTCGCAGGGCAGAAGGCGGTTATGGGATGACCTCAGCTAGCAGGAGGCGGTCCTGGCAAGACCGCGGCTAGGCTCCTGAGACAGACAGACTAATGCACGAATACTAATGCAAATGTGACCAAGGACGATGATGCAAACAGTTTGGATGGACCTAATGTTGACAAAATGACACACAAAATATGAAAACTACCCTAATAATGCAGAACAATGATGAACACACAACAATAATGTGCAAAGGATTTCACCCAAGGCAAACAAGTTGATATGATGGGAAATTTTTATTCTCCAAAGTTTTGGTGGACCTTTTAATGATTTTAATAAAGAATAGTTCCCTCAAGGTAGGAATCCTAAGGGAAGGGGTCTAAACTTTGGGTTGACTAAGGTTAACTCCCTCACACGGATGCAAAATGCGAACCTAAGGGGTGAAAAGGTACAACCGGCTCGGCGTCCGTGTAGGAATCCACGGCTCATGGAGACTTACGGAGGTCCCAGATAAGATCACCTAGTCGACTCCAAAGAATATGGAGGCGAGAGGATAACTTACCAAGGTGGAATGCAACTACAATATGTATTGCATGGCCCTATGCGCACCGGAGTGCATGTAGAATTCAAGCATAAAATTGAAAAATCAAGGCAAGATTAAATTACACAAACAAATCAAAATGAATGTAAACAATATGAGAAAACCAAAACAATATGAAGGACATCAATGCAAGACCATAAAAAGGCACAAACAAACACTGGAAGGTATATTAAATAAACAAGGAACAACACACCTGTCAGCCTACGTGCAGATTTCCAGCATAAAACTAAAAAATTAAGATAATTTTAAATTATGAAAACATGACCAAATAGATGTATATAATATAAGAAAATCAAGATAATATAAAGGTCTGCAAGATACGACCATAAAATGCTCAATCAGACCCGGGAAGTCATATTAAAACATCAACAAATGACGCTCCTGTGAGTTTGTCCCTCGGTGTGTGGGCAAATTTCTTACATAAAACCCAAAAATCAAGACGCAATTAAATTATCAAAACCTAACAGAATGAGTGCAAGTGATATGGGAAGTGATAGACAATATAAAGGAAAACACAATGGGACCTGAAGAGGTGTGATCTCGCGCTGATCTTGAGCCGTGAGATCCGGGGGAATCGTTGATCACGGTCACCACGTCTGTATGAGCTGCAAGGCAGGAAACGGATCAGAGGTGCCCAGGGGGGAGTCCCTAGGGAAAACCCTCCGATGTTTAAGTCAGCAAATGCGATAGAGCAAGGGCGCAAAGGAAAGTGGGACGAGAAAGAGAGGGTGCGAGATTATTCTCCACCAAGGGGTGTGGTGATTTTCTCTCAGGATCATTGCTTACCTTCTCGGAGGGTCTCCCTGGGGTTTATATAGCAATCTGCTTAACGTAAGAGTCCGGGGAGCTGAGGGGATTTCGGGGAGGTTACGTCCTTGTAGTGGGCTCTTCATGGCGTAAAGACTCTTGCCCTCCCTTATCCCTTGGAGTTCCCTGCTCCCGCTGGATGCGTAACGGATTCATGGATGAGCTTCCGATAGTCGGTCCGAGCCTGGGCAATCGCTCGAGGTGTTATCCTGAGCGGTAAGTGCGTAGCTCGGGAGGGCCGTGTTGGGTCCCCGCTGGTGATCACCGGACAGATCTGTCGCTCGGACTTCCGGACTTGAAGGTCGCTTAGGGAGTGTTGCTCCGAGTGAGTTTTGGGCTTGAAGCAAGTGGGCCCGAAATGGGGCTGTCACTTTGGGGAGCTGGGCTTGGTTAGGTCGAATTGGACCTAGTTGGGCTGTGCTCTTGGCTGTAGATTTCCCCCTTCTGTAGGACCATAAAAGGCACAATCAGACCCCGGAAGGTGAATTAAATCGTCAACAAAAGACGCGCTTGAGAACCTGCCCCAAGGTCTGCCTGATCAGAAGGTGGTCTCCTTCAACCGCGTTCTCATAGAAGTGGTTATCTGGGAATCGCGTTCTGATCCCAGAACCGCAAAAACGCAGAAAAACCATAAAAAATGCTATCCAAATAGAGACATACACACACTAAAGTTGCAGGAGAACAAGACTAACGTGATGGGCACTAGGTGTCCCACCGTGATCGCCAGAAAAATAAGGTTGTAGATATTTAATCTACCCGCCCCAAACTAGCAATAATATGCAATAGGCATGAAAGCATGAGAGGAAAAGGGCGATAAGAAATAGAGACTAACCATGATCGCCACCAAGGATTGAAAGGATGTAGGAAAACGATGCAATGACGCAACGTACCTTGGAAAATAAGGATGAAGACGTGATCGAGCGTGAGAAGAAGGGTGCGGGAAATGATGTGGATCACACCTCCTCGCCTTCTCGCCGGCTAGAAGACAAGGGTCTCACATTCTTTTTGCTTTCATGTGAATCAATGACAAACACAAGAGGGAAAATCCATTAGAATATGCAAGTGTAGTATCAATCCCAAGTGCATAAAATAGGTGTAAAGAAAGGAGGAGAATCCATCAGGGGGAGGTTTTTAACCCCTGTAAACGGGTGCAAAAGATAGGTGTGTGTGTTGTGTATGATTATGAATAAAGAAAATGAATTATCACACAGTACAACTGCGGGAGAGGCAACACAAAACATGCAATCGTGCAGAAAATTACATTAAGTAAGAAAAAGAGTAAAGAAAGAGAGACCTGAACATGGGAGGACGAAGCTAATACTTCCCTGAGTAAGTTGGGGTCAATGGATTGGGTTGACGATGCGGCATGGCTCCGCCCCGAACCGAAGAAGTGCCCCCTTTCGCGCACTACGAACAGGCGACTATATATAGAGTGCAGAAAACCCTAGGGTTGAAATCCGAGATAAACTCCCAAAACTAGGGGATATATGCAAATAAAACTCAAGATAATAATTGGAATATATCCCCGAGATGGATTAGAATCGATCTAGATGGATATCCTCGGTGAAAACGACGCCAAATAGGACTCCGAAGAGTCCTCGGGCGAAGAAAACGGAGCCCACAGGGTTCTGGACTCTATTCGAGAACGCGATTTGTCGAGCAACCGCGGCCTTCAAAATGTGGTTAAGTGCGAACCGCGGCCTGGAAGGGACATCACCGGTCCAAGAGACGGGGTCGACACACCTACGGGCGCCAGGGAGAGAAGATTTGAGAACGCGGTTTGTATGAAACCGCGGCCTCATTGTCGCGGTTTCAATCAAACAGTGGCCATGCCCATTATTTAAATAAAATAATAAAAAAATATAAATAAATAAATAAATAAATAATAATATGGATGAACGCGGTCTCCTTGGAGATCGTGTCCAGAGAGCTCTGAAAGGCTCGAAAGTGACCCGAAAGTGGGGGAATTAAAGGTGAAAGTTTTCAAAGCTCAATGGGCTCGAAAAATGGTCAAGAAATGGGCTCGAAATATTGTCAAAGAAGACTCCAAAATAATGGATAATTCGGAGCATCATCAAAGATGAATATGAGGATAAACTCGACTTGTAGACTGAAAATGGGTGTCAACACACGGACTCTCTTCGAATGGGCCTGTGAGTATGGCAAAGTTGTGCTCCCAGAGCCGGGGAGACCAAGCAATGCCGAAAGAAAAGATGATCCACATTTCTGTCCTTATCGCCAAGCATTGGGGCATCCCATTGAGGATTGATATGTGTTCAAGGACATCATCGAAGACCTGATTAAGAAAGGTGAACTGTAAATGGGCGAGTACAGAATGGACCCACCACGCCCTCATCAAATGCCTGTCTTAAAGGCAACTGCATGTTCGAGGAACAATGGAGCTGCTGAGGAGAACTACTGAGAGGCTCTCTCTCCGAACGAAAAGACCAAAAAAAATACAGTTGCAGCTCTGCGGACTCCTGCACATCATGGGGAGGCTTTACAGCAATACGGCCAAGCATGGCCATAACGCCCCAAAGAGAATATGCGCCCATCCCTCCATAACCCCTGACGGGTCACTCCACGTGAGAGAGGAGGCAAATGAACAAATGACCCTCGTGAGAGTCCAATCTGTCTGGGGGCTGTGGACGCACTTCCGGGATCTATTCTTATTTATTCGTTTGTTCATTTGTTTATTCATTTATTGGTTATTTCAGTTTATTTATTCGTTTATTTAGTGCGTGGGCGTGCCAGTTGTTGACAAGTTTTTCCCCCTTTATCGTCTTAGGGGTCTCTCCTGTTCCTTCGACTAAAACGATGTGAGAAACATATATATGGATGGTAGGAAGGAACGAAGATACACAAACCTATGATCGCCACCAAGGTGCCGAACGTGATGGACACGTCGTACCTTGGAAAAAGAGAAAGGGACTCGCCTTATGAGCAGCGCTGAGAGGATGTACGGTCTATGAAGAACCGCCTGTTATGATGAGCGGCCGCACGACAGACCATCTAAAGGCACTGCAGAGGACGCGGGATGAAGAACTATTGGCAGATGAACGGCTCCAATCCAACCACAGTATCAAGAAGAACGGTCCACATTCCACCGCACGTATCCTTGAACGGACCGATTGAAACCGCGCGAGACCACCACGCCAGAAGTTATAAGAGTCCAACCTCTACCCTTTCCGGCCAGCCAAAAAGGATGGGCCTCGCGTTAGTGTGTTGCTGACCTGCAAAATGACGTGTAGAACACAAAGAAAAACCCGAATTAAAACTAGAAAGTGTGGTAAACGCTCGAACAGAAGGAAATTAGCATAACCAAATGGAATAGGGATTACCTGGGATTTTTAAACCCCTGGAGGCATCAGAAAACATGGGAGGGTGTGTGCATGGTGCAAGAGAATAATGAAAACATGGAAGCAATGTGGAGGACGTGATGCATGCAAACAAGAAAGAACAACGATACTAAATGTACTAATGACTCGAAATAAGACTACTCCCTGAATCGGAGGCCTGTGTGGATGTAGAAGGCCTCCCTCCCTAGTGCTAGGTCGCTCAAAGATTCAGCAGGGCTTCGCCGTCGACCAAAAATCTCCCCCCGCCCCTTTTCAAAGCTGAGCCTCAAGGTCTATTTATAGAGCACCCGGAGTCTTAGATCGAAATTAGGGTTTCTATACATTTTTAGGTCGAGATAATGAAAGAAAAGTTGAAGATAGTTGAATTATCTTTCAACCAGAAGAAACAGCAACAAAATTGACTCCATATTCGCGGAGAAATGGTTGGAGGAAGTTGAGGATAAATCCACGCATGGAGAGAGAAAATCCGTTAAATCTTCAGGATGCGGGTAGTTAAACGGTCCTACGATAGACCACTGATCAGGTTGAGCGGCTACATATAAACCGTTTATCATTGTCGGTTTAAATTTAAATATAAATGAAATATCAATCAATTTATCCAATAAACCAACCGAGAATCTCGCCGTTGGACTCTGATAGATGAACGGCTAATTTAAGACCGCCCATGAACAAGAGGGGTAGAGAACCAACCGTTTGTGATTTGTCGGTGATAAATGGATAATTAGATAATTATCTGAGAACCAACCGAGCTTCAGGACTCTGGAGGTAGAACGATTATTATTAGACCGCCCATTAGGTTGAACGGCTAACATGAGACCGTATGAAACCGTGTCTGTGGAAATTCAGAAAATCAACCGAAATATCCTATAAATATATGGACGGCCCATAAGCGACGACTCAAATGGTTGGGCGGTCAGTAGTGAACCGTACATGTGCCTAGATATTTGATTTTTACAAAATCGAGGCCTATTAAGTCATGAATTGAAGCAGACCTAACTAGGAGGGAGGCTACCCATAAAATTGACCCAAAACGTGCCAGAAAATACCCAACGAGTAACGGATAACTCGAGACATCAATAAATGAGAGTAAGAGAAATGACTCAACTTATCGGCAAAAAACGGGTGTCAACAGATACCCCTCCTTAACTACGCTTTGTAAGGGAGCGAGCGGAGGTGAAGCGGAAGCGAAATGGAACATGGAGATGAAGCGAAAATGAAGCGGAGTGGACAGAAAAGCGGGCGTTAAGATAAAAGACACCCGTTTTGCCAACAAGCGATATGAATCTTTTGAAAAACTTTGAACCAAACACAAGGAATGATTAAACCAAAAGTGACACTGGTCTGGAGGAACTACCTAAAATAAAAGGAAACACACGATCAACCTCATGGGGGACACAATCCCGCGAACCCATGAGGAGACCAGAATAAGCAGCGAAAAAGTGAAGAAATAGACTAAAACTCCAGACGGGGACCTCTTAATCAACCAAACCAAGCGAATCGACCAAAGTGAACCTTCTGATAAGTGTCCATTTCTTATGATAATTCATCGCATGAACACCATTTTATGTGCATATAATTAGGCAAGTATGCATATTTCATAGTTAACCTCAACTCCGCATTTAAATTGGAGATTTCACGTAAATTGATTAATTTGGCTATTTTATTTAATAATTTAAAGTTGAGAGTCATGAGCATTAATTCTCCATTGCATAACCATGAACATTGGAGATTTATATGCACATTATGATATTTTTATGGACTAAATTATAATTATGTGTGTGCAGGACACCGAAGGTAATTGCAAAAGAAGTCGGGGGCAAAACTGTCACCACCACTTTGACCAAGTCAAAAGTACATATTTTGATTGGAGGGAAAAGAAATTTTTAAAATTTTAAATTGAGGAAAAGAAACACATATTTTGGTTGGAGGGAAAATTGAATTCAAAGTTTGAAATAAAGGAGAGACATGATGAGCCATGGGAAAGGGGGTGCCCAAAGTCCAAGAAAGGGGGTGCCAATCTACTTTTACTCTTCTCCATGCATCATATTCTACCTAAATCCCAGCCATTCATCTCCTTTTGATACAATCTCCACCCTCCATCTATCCAATTTTCCCTATAAAGACTAAGAAAGAGAGTTGTTCTTTTGGTAATCTTTCACTCTTTCTCTCCCAACCTTAGGTCTGCAGTTTCTCTCACGTAAGTTCATTTTCTGCTCTTACTATCTTCATAAAAGTTCTTCATTTTTTTGTTCTCTACAACCTCTTCTTCTGTAGCATCTTCTAGTTCCTTCTATTTTTCAAGCTATTTCATATTTTTCACTGTGCTATCCTGTTCATCTGTGAACCAATATTTCTCTCTGTTCTTCCTCTTATTTCTCCCCCTTCTAGTCATTTTCTTCTCTTACTGTCTTCATAAAAGTTCTTTTTTTTATAGCAAGTTCTTCTTCTACATCATCCTTTAATTCGTTCTGGTTTGGAAGTTATTTCCCATTTTTCAACGTGCTATCATGTGTTTTTATTGTTCATCCGAGGTTCTACACCCTATTCTTCTCAAGTTTTCATACCCTTCTATTCTTCTTTTCACCTTAGTCACTTCATAAAAGTTCTTTATATTTCTTAGATCTAAAATTTATTGTTCTATCACTTCCTCTAATTCTTCTTCATTTTTAAGTTATTTTCAGTTTTGCAAAGTTCAATTTTTTGTCATGATACTGTTCATCCGTGCAGCACACTTTTGTTCTTCCCTAGTTTTCACCATCTTCTGATCTTCTACTCTCTCTACACTCTTCACAAAACTTTTTATTCAATTCCTAATATTCAACTTTTTTTTCTACCACTTCTTCTAAATCTCTATGATTTCAAAGTTATTTCACTTCTAATCTTGCTCCGTTTCTATTATTTGTGTTTGACTATTTTTTAGCTCCCTTCCTTTTCTATCTATCTCTCCCTCCTCTATTTTCATCCAAACATTCCAAGGCGGAGATTCTCTTCTATTGGTCCTCTTGGAGGCGTCCATCTCCACGGCGGGGTGATCCACTCCAAGGCTCGGCACGGCAATTAGGCGGCGATCTTCATCTTCATCTTGACTATATTCTTTCCCCTTTTCTTTATTTTATGAGTTGTAATTTTTATTTTCATATAGTGTACTTTTCACTTCCCTCTTAATAAAAGTTCATCTTTGTAAATTGTGGTTGTCTTAGTTTCTCTTTCTATCTCGTCTAAGTTCTTTTCTTTACCCCTCTAATCTTCTTTAGTGGGTTTATTTTCATGCAATTTATTTTTCCTTAGATTAATCTCACTCAAAACTCGACTTTTCAAAGCATAAAGATATTTTCTAACTTATTCTAAAATGATATTTCCTCCTCGTGGGATCGACTCCACTTATCACTATACTTGATTTTTCAATCTTTAAAAGTGAGTGAGTGCGAATATTTTGAAATTGTGGCACGGCTTTTCAACGACGGGTTTGTGGCTATCAATTTTTGGCGCCGTTGCCGGGGAGGAATGATGATTTTTGGTTTAAAAACTTTATTTTCCTTATGTTTATAGTGTACTAATAAAGTTCTCGTTTCTTATTTTTATAGAAAAAAAGAGAGAAAAAGTAACTTGAAAATTCAAAAAAATCAGAGGTAAGTTCTCCACCTTTTCCTTAGTCTTTTTGTCATTTATTTCGAAAAAAAAGAACGATGGAATGCTTTTCAAGTAAGTATCCAAACTTTTCCTCCTTTATTTTAATTTCATTTCTCTACATTTCATATCTTGTGATTAGATAGGTTCACTAAAAAAAAACTCTTCACTTGAACCAAATAAAAATTCGCATTCCAAGAGTAGAAATCTCACTTTCATGCTTTAGGTCATGCATCATGTAGGATAGAAGTTCTTCCTTTCTTATTGTTTAATTTGTGTTAATTTCATTTTGGAAGATTGCGAGGGGAAAGGTGAGTACTCTAACTTCTCCAAAAGCATGCTCATACATTTTCATGCTTGCATAGAACCCCTTGTTTGAACTGGCTTTGTTGCATATTATTTCAAAGTATCTTAAGAGCAACACCCATAAGCAAGATAAGGTGGGGATTTCATCACCCTTTCTTAGCCCACAAATCATAATTCCCTTGCATCTTTGCATCACCTAGACCTTAAATAAAATCCAGTAGACGTTGACCCTCGGTTCACACTGTGGTTCTTATGTTATTTGGGCTTACCCTCTTGTGAAAATCGATGCCTAAGGTAAGACGGTCAGACGACAAACGCCTTAAGCGGGCTAGTGGTTTTTAATTAGGACCTTGCGAAAGCAAGGGGAGCCTCCCACTACTCCACCCCTTACCTGACCTGTGGAAATATTGAGGGTGAATTCAAGTTGCACTTTAGCCATTTTGTGAAAACCAATTTGTAGGTCTAGGTCACATCTAGGTCATTAGATAATTTGTGTGACAACTTGTTTGTGTTTGCATAAAAAAAATAAAAAAAATAAAAAAAATAAAAAAAATAAAAAAACACCTCATCTTCTTTTTCATCATGCTACTTTGTGTCAAAAAATAATAATAAAAAAAATAAAAATCATCATAAAAAAAATTTCTTTCATCTCTCTCTTCGTCTTAGTTCATGCAAGGTAGAAGATCTCAACATCCAAACCTACTAGGATCCATTCAAGAAATTGAGAGAGTCTTGTATCCAGGGATCGATCTCCAATAAGATCTCATGGCCGAAAATCAAGGACCTCACCACAAAAATCTAATGGCTGAAAATCTCGATCCTCCAAAATAAATAAAGGACTATTTCTTGCCCAATCAATACCAACCATCCTTCTATGTCCAAGCACCTCAGAACCAGGCGGTTCAATATGAAATTAAGTCTAGTACCATCCAAATGTTGCCATCTTTATATGGAAATCCCAATGAAGACCCTTACAAACATCTTGATGAGTTCCTTCAGATCTGCTCAACTGTTAAAATCCAGAATTTCTCTGATGATGCTCTTAGGCTAACTCTCTTCCCATTCTCTCTCAAGGATAAATCCAAATATTGGTTAGGAGCCTTGGGTAGGACCATTGATACATGGGCGAAAATGCAAAAAGAATTTTTGAAGAAGTTCTATCCCATAGGACGAATCAATACCATGAGAAGAGCAATTACTGGATTCACACAAAATCTTGGAGAACTTATCCATGAAGCGTGGGATAGACTGAAAGATTTGTTGAGGAAATGCCCCCACCATGGGTTATCAAGATGGTAAATTATATAGGCGTTCTATGAGGGTTTGACGGAGAATTATAGACAGATGGTGGATGCATCATGTTGGGGAGCATTCATGAGTAAGAGTGAAGATGAGGCTTACGATTTATTTGAAATACTTAGTGAAAATTCAATTAGTCATGCCTCGCTCTCATCCTATGATAGAATGATTGGGCCGACTAAGAGGGGTGGAATTTGTGAAGTTAAGAGCCAAGGTGAGTGTGAGAATAGGATGGACATTAATACCTTGACTCAGAAATTGAACAAAATAGATTTGTTGGCACAGAAGATAGAGAAGGTTGATCTTGTAACTCAGAAGCTAGATCAGTTGTTATCTAGGCATGAACCTTCTTCTTCTTTAGCCCCTCGACCTCAACTATTCTCCGCTCCCAGTCATGAAGAGATTTGTGCTCTTTGTTCTAGCCCTGATCATGGGGTAACTGATTGCCCCACAGCAGCCCAACTTCCCCCATTCATCCAAGAACAAATCTTCGCTGCTCAGGATGTCTCTAAGCCTCCTTATGATCCTTATTCCAACACTTATAATACAGGCTGGAGGAACCACCCGAATTTTTCTTGGAAATCTCAGCAAGGTTCGTCTACCCAATCTAATCCCTCTTTTCAAAAACAACCCTTTCAAGCTCAAGCCCACCAACATTACCAATCTCCTTTTCAAAAAGCTCAGTCTCATCATAATTTCTCTCAATCCAATGTACCTTTCCAACAATATTCTCAACCTCCTTTTCAGCATTCTCAGGCCCCGTATCCTCAACCTCCAACTCAGCATTTTCAGGGCCAATATCATCAATATCCTCCAAACCATTTTCAAGCTCAAGTTCCTTTCCAACCTCCTCCTCCTCAACCTCCACAGCCCAATTTTGATGACAAGTTTGAACAACTCCAACAACTCATCCTTACCCAAACACAATCCATTTCTAAGTTGGAAAATCAAATAGGGCAACTTGCTGCTAATAACATGAGAAGAGAGGTAGGCCAGCTCCCTAGCTAACCGGTGGCCAACCCCCACAATCAACAACTTCCAGGCTTCCCTCCAAGAGCTCCCTTTCTTCCTCAACCCAATCAACCCAATCAACCTCAGCTGTCCCCTCCTACAGGTCCCCAATTTGAGAATGCAAAGGAAATCTCTTCTCTTAGGAGCGGGAATGTTTTAGATAATCCTTATGGGATTAAGGAAGTTGGCAGTAGTTCGGGTCAAGATGCCCACATGGAAAGTGATAGTGAGGATGAGGAGCCGGTGATTGTGCAAGAGAAAAAGAAGTCGGAGGGTGGAGAGAAGAAGTTGGATAAAGGGAAGGCAAAAGTTGATGAAGGACCCCAAGAATATGTGCCTCACGTCCCTTTTCTCGATGCTCTGAAGCCAAAGGCTCACAAGAAACCGCTGGTGCAACAGGAAGAATTAGTGGAATTGTTTAAACATGTGAATATCAATATTTCACTCTTGGATGCAATCAAGCATGTGCCGACATATGCAAAGTTTTTGAAAGAGCTTTGTACTCCAAAGAGGGAGCCAAGGGCGGTAACTCAAAAGATCCGCTTGTTTGAGGATGTGAGTGATGTTTTGATGAATCATTTGCCAAAAAAATTAAAGGACCCCGGAGCCCCTTTAATCTCATGTGATATAGGTGGAGTCACTTTTGATCGAGCATTGCTAGACTTAGGTGCTAGCGTGAATCTTTTGCCCACCTTTATCTATGAGTAGTTTGATTTGGGGGAGTTAAAACCCACTTCAATCATCCTTCAATTGGCGGATAAGTCGGTTAAAACACCAAGGGTTTTGTTGGAGGATGTCATTGTTAAAGTGGATGAATGTTATTTCCTGGTGGATTTTCTCATTTTGGATATGACCTCATCCCAAGATCTAAAGCACACACCTATTATTTTGGGACATCCTTTTCTAGCAACAGCTAAGGCCAACATCAACTGTGCCACGGGAATGATGGATATTTTATTTGGAGGTGAGAAAGTTTCTCTAAATGTATTTAAGGTATCTCAATATCCAGATCATAGAGAGGAATGCAATGTCATTGATATCTTTGAGGATGAGATTCCGGATAACATTGAGGACACCCTGGAAGAGGGTGGTATGCTTCAGGATTCTCCTATCTCTTCTGCACCCTGGTCTAGGATAGAATCACTTCCTGCACTTCAACCTGAATCAATCTTACCATATGTGGAACATCTTCCCGCTCTGGAACTCAAGCCTCTCCCGGACTCCCTTAAATATGCATATCTGGGACCTAACCACACTCTACCTGTCATCATTGCCTCCAACCTCACTTATGCCCAGGAAGCCCAACTCTTAACTGTTCTTAAGGAGCATAGGGGGGCAATAGGTTGGTCGGTGGCGGATCTCAACGGCATTAGTCCAGATGTTTGTATGCACCATATCTATTTAGAGGACAATGCCAAACCGAGCAGGGAGATGCAACGCCGGTTGAATCCAAACATGAAAGCGGTGGTTAAGCAAGAGGTGGTGAAGTGGTTGGATGCTGGGATTATATATCCCATCTCTGATAGTAAGTGGGTCAGCCCCACACAAGTTGTTCCAAAGAAATCTGGGCTGACCGTGATTCAAAATGAGAAGGGTGAAGAGGTGCCAATGAGACTACAAACGGGGTGGAGAGTCTATATTGATTACAGGAAATTGAACTCAGAAATAAAGAAAGATCACTTCCCTCTCTCGTTTTTGGATCAGATTTTAGAGAAATTAGCTGGGCAAAGATATTTTTACTTTTTGGATGGATACTCCGGGTACAATCAAGTTGCTGTCTACCTAGAAGATTAGGAAAAGACTACATTCACGTGTCCATATGGCACGTTTGCATTTAGAAGAATGCCATTTGGGCTTTGTAATGCCCCTGCCACCTTTCAGCGGTGTATGATGGCAATCTTTTCTGAAATGGTGGGAGATTTTTAGAGATTTTCATGGATGACTTCTCAGTCTTCGGTGACTCATTTGATTGCTGCTTGGAGAATTTGTAGAAGGTGCTGGCACGATGTATTGAATCCAACCTTGTGTTAAGCTGGGAGAAAAGCCACTTCATGGTAAGAGAAGGCATTGTGTTAGGCCATGTTATTTCCGAAAGGGGAATAGAGGTAGACAAGGCTAAGGTTGATTTGATTTCCAATCTTCCTCCCCCGTCGTCTGTCAAGTAAATCCACTCTTTTTTTGGCCATGCGGATTTTTATAGAAGATTCATTCAGAACTTCTCTACCATTACTCCTCTGCTCACTAAGCTCCTAGCCGAAGACACTCCATTCCAGGTAGATGAGCCTTGTCTTGAGGCTTTTCACTCTCTTAAAGCGGCCCTCACTCAAGTCCCAATCTTGTAGTCTCCTGATTGGTCGCTCCCATTTGAAATCATGTGCGATGCCTCTAACTATGCCATAGGAGCTGTCTTAGGCCAGAGAATTGATAAGAAACCTGTGGTAATTTATTATGCAAGTCACACCCTCGTGGATGCTCAATTGAATTATACCACCACAAAGAAAGAACTTCTGGCTGTTATGTTTGCCATAGAAAAATTTCGCTCATATCTTTTGGGGGACAAAGTCATTATTTATTCAGATCACGCTACCTTGAAATACCTACTCACCAAGAAGGATGCTAAACCCAGTTTAATTAGATGTATTCTCTTGCTACAAGAATTTGATCTTGAGATTAAGGACAAGAAGGGGTTAGAGAATGTTGTGGCTGATCACTTGTCTAGGATTGTGATTCCTGAAAGTGCTCCTATGTTTGATTCCTTCCTTGATGAGTAGATTCTTTCCATCTCTCAGAACACAACCCCCTGGTACACTCACATAGTCAATTACTTGGCAGTAAGATAGATTCTAGGAGGGTGGTCTAGGCAAGAGAAGGATCGATTCTTTTCAAAGGTTAAACACTACTTTTGGGAGGATCCCGAGCGTTTCACATGGGTCACGATCAAATAATAAGAAGATGTGTCCCCGAGGAGGAGCAACAATCTGTTTTGAACTTCTGTCATAATCTCGCCTGTGGGGGACATTTTTCAGGAAAGAAAACATCGGCAAAAGTTTTACAGAGTGGATTCTATTGGCCCACCTTATTCAAAGATGCTTATGAATTTTTCAAAACTTGTTTAAGATACCAAGCTGTGGGTAGTAATTCAAAAAAGGATATGATGCCGCTAAACCACATTCTGGTTGTAGAAATTTTTGATGTTTGGGGCATTGATTTCATGTGACCGTTTCCAGCATCCTTTGGCAATGAGTACATCTTGGTGGCGGTCGACTATGTTTTGAAATGGATAGAGGCTGTTGCTACTAGGACTAATGATCATAAGGTGGTCATGAAATTTGTCAAGAAAAACATCTTTTCTAGATTTGGGTGTCCTAGGGTTATGATCAGTGATGGAGGGTTCCATTTCACGAACTTCCAATTCCGAGCTTTGCTTTGTAAATATGGCATCACTCATAAGCTTGCTACCCCCTATCATCCTCAAACCAGTGGCCAAGTGGAGGTTTCCAATAGGGAGATAAAGAACATCTTGCATAAGACAGTTCAGCATGATAGGAAAGACTGGTCCGAGAGACTAGATGATGCACTCTGGGCCTATAGAACTGCCTTTAAGACTCCCATTGGCATTTCTCCATATCGCCTCATTTTTGGAAAAGCCTGCCACATGCCCGTAGAGCATGAACATAGAGCCTATTGGGCCATTAAGCAAGTCAACTTCAACTTAACTCAAGCTAGAGCCCAAAGAGCCCTACAACTTAATGAATTGGAGGAACTGCGTAATGAGGCCTACGAAAATTCCAAGATTTATAAAACAAAAACCAAAGCTTTCCATGATAAACATATTCATGGAAAACTTTTCATGCTAATCAAAAGGATGGCTTCTCAATTCGAGGCTACGCTTGTTCCTAGGCAAGTTGAAATCCAGATGGGATGGACCATTCATTGTTGTTAAGGCATTTGACCATGGAACCGTTCAAATTCTGAATCCACAAAATGCTCATATTTTTACTATTCACGGTCAAAGGTTGAAACCATACTTGGAAAATGAGCTATTATCACTAAAAGAATCCATAGCATTGTGTGATCAGGAATGAATTCCTTTTTGAGCTTTCACGTGTCTGGCTGAAGACGATAAACTTAGCGCTTCTGGGAGGCAACCCAAGATTTTTGTGACTTGATATTTTGATTTAGTGTGTTTCTTTTTTAGTTGTCAGGCCAAGAAGAGAAGGAGCCATCGTCATCACTTTTCCCCGCCCTCCAGGTTGTATCCTTTCATCCCCACCATATTCTCTATTTACTTGTTCTCTGATCTTTCTATTGCATATGCCATTGAGGACAATGTCATTCAAGTTGGGGGGGGAGAGAAAATTTTTCATGATGCATATAGTACAACCTGATAGGAGTTCTGTCTTGCATGTCATCGTTACATGAAAGTAGGAAGAGGTAAACCCCATCTTGAGTTACGTGATTCATGCTTAAATTAAAAGTAATTTTGGAATAGAAAAGACTAGGGAGAAGGATGATGGAAATTTTAGTCAATCTAGCCATGGAAAACTAATATAAGAATCCCTTTAAAGTTCATGTGCACTTTAGAAAAAAAAAGAAATTCATGTTTCACACTAATGAAACAAGCAAGACAAGCCCACTACTAGTTTTGGTATGTTGTCTGATATTCTGCACTTCTTAAGAAAAGCGATCTTTTTACAAAGTTTTCTGTCAAATTATCTATCAAAAAAAATAGAAAAAAGAAAGAGAGAGAGAGAAAAGAAAGAAAGAAAGAAAGAAAAAAAACACCATGAAAAATGTCCCTAGTCTTAGTAACCGAGCCTACTTCACCTAAGACGTGTTGAGGTTCGCGTAAAACAGAAAAGGGAACCTTGATATGTGAAACCGGGCCTGCTTCTCCTAAGACAAGAGTCGAGGTTCACGTTGAGCAGTGAAGGGTAGTGCAACATCATGTATGGCATAAATGATCCCAAAGGGACAAAGCAATAAGGCAGACAAAAAGCTAATATACTTAATGCTCTGATCTAAGAGGTGCAGGGTTGAAAGGTATTTACTTGGAATAGCGAATGAGGGATACAATTGTCTAAGCTGTGGATTTGGTAGTTACACATGCACAAGTGCTATTGAGCTTTGATTTGAATTCTTAATCATATACTATTAAGTTCCTACATAAGGCTAGTGTGCATTAATTAATCCAGATTTCTAATCTTTGGTTGATTCTATGAAGGGAGAACTGGATATGAGAGCATGAATTTTACAAACTCTTGTTAGTCCTAAATTTTAATTTATTGGCATTGCTAAGGGACTAGCAATGAGTAAGTTGGGGGATGTGATAAGTGTCCATTTCTTATGATAATTCATCGCATGAACACCATTTTATGTACATATAATTAGGCATTTATACATATTTCATAGTTAACCTCAACTCCGCATTTAAATTGGAGCTTTCACGTAAATTGATTAATTTAGATATTTTATTTAATAATTTAAAGTTGAGGGCCATGAGCATTAATTCTCCATTGCATAACCACGAGCATTTGAGATTTATATGCACATTATAATAATTTTTATGGACTAAATTACAATTATGTGTGTGCAGGACACCGAAGGTAATTGTAAAAGAAGCCGGGGGTAAAACTGTCACCACCACTTTGACCAAGTCAAAAGTACATATTTTGATTGGAGGGAAAAGAAATTTTAAAAGTTTGAAATTGAGGAAAAGAAACACATATTTTGATTGGAGGGAAAATTGAATTCAAAGTTTGAAATAAAGGAGAGACATGATGAGCCTTGGGAAAGGGGGTGCTCAAAGTGCAAGAAAGGGGGTGTCGACCTACTTTTACTCTTCCCCATGCATCATATTCTACCTAAATTCCAGCCGTCCATCTCCTTTTGATACAATATACACCCTTCATCTACCCAACTTTCCCTATAAATAGCCCATGACAAGGAGGAGAAAGAGAGTTCTTCTTTTGATAATCTTTCACTCTTTCTCTCCCAACCTTAGGTCTGCGGTTTCTCTCACGTAAGTTCATTTTCTCCTCTTACTGTCTTCATAAACGTTCTTCATTTTTTTGTTATCTACAACCTCTTCTTCTGTAGCATCTTCTAGTTCCTTCTATTTTTCAAGCTATTTCGTGTTTTTCACTGTGCTATCATGTCCATCTGTGAACCATTATTTCTCTCTGTTCTTCCTTATATTTCTCCCCCTTCTAGTCATTTTCTTCTCTTACTGTCTTCATGAAAATTCTTTTTTTTTAGTGTGCTACAACTTCTTCTTCTACATCATCCTCTAATTCGTTCTGGTTTGGAAGTTATTTCCCATTTTTCAACGTGTTATCCTGTGTTTTTATTGTTCATCCGATGTTCTACACCTTATTCTTCTCAAGTTTTCATATCCTTCTGTTCTTCTTTTCACCTTAGTCTCTTCATAAAAGTTCTTCGTCTTTCTTAGATCTAAAATATCTTCTTCTATCACTACCTCTAATTCTTCTTCATTTTTAAGTTATTTGTAGTTTTCCAAAGTTCAGTTTTTTTGTCATGTTGCTGTTCATCCGTGCAGCACACTTCTGTTCTTCCCTAGTTTTCACCATCTTCTGATCTTCTACTCTCTCTACACTCTTCACAAAACTTTTTATTCTCTTCCTGATCTTCAACTTTTGTTTCTACGACTTCTTCTAAATCTCTATGATTTTAAAGTTATTTCACTTCTAATCTTAATCCGTTTCTATTATTTCTGTTTTACTTTTTTTTAGCTCCCTTCCTTTTCTATCTATCTCCCCCTCCTCTATTTTCATCCAAACATCCCAAGGCAGAGATTCTCTTCTATTGGTCCTCTTGGCGGCGTCCATCTCCATGGCGGGGCGATCCACTCCAAGGCTCGGCACGGTAATTAGGCGGCGATCTTCATCTTCATCTTGGCTATATTCTTTCCCCTTTTCTTTATTTTATGAGTTGTAATTTTCATTTTCATAGAGTGTACTTTTCACTTCCATCTTAATAACAGTTCATCTTTGTAAATTGTGGTTGTCTTAGTTTCTCTTTCTATCTCTTCAAGTTCTTTTCTTTACCCCTCTCATCTTCTTTAGTGGGTTTATTTTCATGCAATTTATTTTTCCTTAGATTAATCTCACTCAAAACTCGACTTTTCAAAGCATAAACATATATTCCAACTTATTCAAAAATGTTATTTCCTCCTCGTGGGATCGACTCCACTTATCACTATACTTGATTTTTCAATCTTTAAAAGTGAGTGAGTGCGAATATTTTAAAATTATGGCACGGCTTTTCAACGACGGGTTTGTGGCTATCACCTTCCAACTCAGAGTGAAAGTGTTCCTCTTACCCAAACACTGAACGCACAGCCATCCATCACTGATGGGACATTTTGCAGGTAAACCATGGGTCATGAATGCTCAAAAGATGCACATGATGCATGCTGGGCTAAAATAAATGAAAATATTAAACAAATGCGAAGAAAGTACGAAATATAAAATACTCGAGAATAATATTGCTAGACTGGGAGAATCAGAGTCAAGACACTATCCGCAACCACAGCGTGCAGGATAGTACCATCCTCCCCATGCTTTCCCAACCTAACGGCCTATCCGGAGGTTGAATACATGACCCTGGATCATCATCGTCTTTGTTAAAGGGGAACATCAGATCCTGGGACACGCGAGCAACCAACTAGTTCTCGAGATAATGTAACATAATACCATATAGTAATGCAGTAAGGGATATAGGGATAGAAAGCCATACCTGACTTACCTGTGCAGGTGAAACGGCAAAATGAAGGTGATGCTGTATATAAGATTGTTAGCAAGATTTTCAATAAGGTCATCAAATAGCCAATTTTATGAATTGAACAACACATGCAACAGAAAGAGCAAGACCATTTTTTCTCAAACATGAACGGCCAAACACAAACCGCCCAAAGTATAGAACAACTAGATATAAGCCATCTATATACATGGAATTTGAACCGGGCTTAGGCAGCATACCGTTAGAGATGAACGGCCACTAACTAGCCGCACAACCTTTGGACGGTCTATAGGGAGACCGCATATCGCTTGGGGTTTGGAAACGTAAAACCCCTTCGTCTCTCTCCTCCCCACTGTAACCGGTGGAGGAAGGGAACGAAGGGCACACCGAGCCTCCATCTCCCCATCTCTCTATCTCTCAAGCTCTCTGCCAATCTCTTTCTCTCGTCTCCCAATCCCCTTCACCTTCTCTCTATCTCTCTCACCCATCCATTCCCCGATGGCCGGAGAACGCAGCTCGCCGTCGCCGTCCACGGACCCCGCCATGGGAAAACTCGCCACGGTCGCGCCGCCCGCCGTTGTGGAGGAGGAGGCCACGGTGTCCGCGCCCGAACCGGAGGAGGAGGCCGCAAACACCGGAGAGGGAGACACAGTGCCGGAGGAACGCGCTGGTGAACCGGCGGCGAAGGGGAAGGTGGCCCGGGACCCCGAGGTAGGCCCCCCCTCTCTCCTAGCCATTTTTTCTTTAATTTCAATGCGTGCATGTTAGATCTAGGGGCCTTACAGAGGGACCAGAGGGTTTAGGAGCCGACATGTGGCCCATGGGGGCATTCCCTCCGGTGGGGAGGACCCTCACCGTCATCGGGGAAGACGACGGCAGGGCGGTTCTCAATGAACCGCACAAACCAGAACATACGGCTCACATAGAGCCGCCCATAATCCACGCGGCCCAGGGGTAGCTATTCAAACTAACACAAATGACGGTGAGAGGCTCACTGCACAAATGATGAACGGGCCACATTGGTCCGTTTAACATCTTGCCAACCCAGAATGATGCGGTCCTCACCGGACCGCCCAACATTCAAACGGCCCAAGAGTGGCCGCCTGAAACCAAAAAACCCAGGGAAAGAACGGTGAATAGTAAACCATTCAAGCTAAGAACGGTTAATATCGGTCCGTTCAAAACAAGGGACCTGAGGATTGGAACAGCCCATATGGGACCGTTTCTGAGAAAGAGTGGTCCATGGGAGACCGTCCTTTTGACAAAAAATGGAACTTTGATTATTTTCACTTATTTAAGAAATAAAATGCCTGAATTAATTGCTAAATGGATTAAAATGAATGAATGAATGCATGGAAAACGCAGGACCTGCACCTCGTGGCTGCAGGTCTGCGCAGTGTATTTAGCAATGCCGGACTTCCAGCGGGAGCGGCTGGTTGCCATGGGGTTCACCCCATTCCTGAGCATTGAGGTGTGTCGGTTTGATACAACTCTGCTCTACGCCCTGCACGACCGCTGGGATCCAGTGAGTCGTACGTTCCTCTTATCGTGGGGACATATGGTCCCCACACTGGAGGATGTGCCCAAACTCACTGGCCTTCATGTGCACGGGCTGCCGGTTAGCGGGACCACTTTTCCCGACTACCGGGTGATGGCTCGGGGGTTGCTGGGCCTAGAGCTGCGGCGCCCCGAGAGGTAGTCGACCCTCCTACCCAGAGCTAGTCTTCAGGACAGCTTGGGGTTACGACGAGCGGGGATAGCAGTCGGAGAGTAGCCAGAGAAGCACCTACAGCGGCTGACGAACCTGGTGAGACCGAGGGTGGCAGCGGAGCCAGGAGCAGAGGTAGACATAGTGTTGCGGAGGTTCCTGATGCTGTTGTTTGGGTGACTCCTCTTCTCCACTCGGGCGGACGTGATGAGCTGTCGCTTCTTACCTTTCCTCAAGGAGCTCGACCAAGTGGGTGACTACGCGTGGGGAGCGGCGGTCCTTGCCTTTCTCTTCGACACGCTGAGTTCGACGGCCCGTCGGACCATGCTCGGGGCTTCTCCCCTTTACTCCATGTATGACTCCTACTCTAGACTTGATTATGCAATTCTACATGTTTCCTAAATGCTGACACGATGCTGTGATGCAGGTGTGGGCCTACGTGCGCTTACGTGGGCTAGGCAGAGGCGAGGAGACCCGTCCTGGGCTCCTGCCTATTGCCCGGAGGTGGACAGCACCTCGAGAAACTGTAGCTCTCAGGAGACAGGTCCAAGAGCTGCAGGACGACCTGGATGCTCTACCGTTTGCCTCGGTATGCTTCTAAACTTAGACTCTTTAATTAAATGCAATTCTAGATGATGATGCTGATGCGACTCCTATTTCTTGCAGGTACGATGGACACTATACACGGATGAGGGACAGGAGGGTCAGCCCTAGGTAGCAGGGGCCCTCACCTTCTCGGGAGGAGACATGTGGTTGCACTGCATGAATGTAGTAGAGCCACTACACTACAGACTGGTGATGAGGACCATTGGGGTCCATCAGCCAGCAGTGGAGTTTCCGGCAGCAGAGGGGCCCGGGGAGCGCGTCACACAGACGACCCGTGGTCTAGGAGCTACCTTTGATTGGACGATGAGGAATGCCGCACAATTAGTGGACTGGGCAGCGCTTGGGCGGGTGGTGACCACCCGAGCAGACAGCGACTCAGTGTACTACATCGCGTACGCTAGAAACTACTGGAACCAGGTGTTTCGGGGTGCCCATCGACCGGTACGCCTTCTAAACTCAAACTCTACTTGTTATGCTTATGATTTCTATATGATGATGCACTAATACCTGGCCTTCTAAATGAAGATTGACCCTGAGGGATGACTTGCGGAGCTACCGGGGCTCCTGCACTCCACGATCAGGGAGCGGGACGAGGCTCGGCAGGCCCTAACCTTACTGGTGAATTTTCTAAACCCTCAACTCTTTAAATTATGCAAATGTCTACGATTATGATTATGCATGTGACTGACCTGGAATTTTGGATGCAGCGCGCCGAGGGGGCCCAGCGATAGTGGGCCGATGCTCCTTCTTCTTCACAGACCCAGACTCTCGCAGACCGGGCTGAGCGGGAGGCCGACTTCACTTGGATGGTAGCACGGGCCAAGGCGGCCAAGGTGGCACTCACCGAGAGGGTACGTAAATCACGACACTTTCCCTTGTTGTTTATGCTTATGAAATGTATGAAATGCAATTGACTGACAATGATTATGTATGCAGATGACCAAGTTGACCTTCTTGAGGGCGGAGATGGAGCAGAGCCGGGCAGCGGCTCTGGAGGAGGCGGCCCATTTGAGGGAGTAGACCGCCCGACTTTGAGAGGAGCTCGCACGGGGCCGACCAGTCGATAACGTTGAGATGGCGCTTCTGCGGGTGGAACTCGAGTGACTTCGGGCCAATGCTACGGAGGCGGAGCGCTACCAGACCGAGGCGGAGCAGGCTCAGTGCCAGGTTTTCAGGTTGGAGGCCATGGTGGAGGTCCTCCGAGAGGTGAGTCAGCGACCAGGGAGGAGCGGGACTCCGAGCGGGATGCATGGCTCCTATAGGACTTACCTGACGGGTTCCTCCGACCAGTGGAGGAACGAGGATGAGGAGCGGCGGCGACGCTGACGAGATGAGGCGACTTCCCCGATGGGCCCGCCATTAAAGAGGTTCGAGGGCAGAGGTGACAGTGGCATGCAGGAGGGAGAGGGCCTAGCTTGACTCTGTACTACGACTCTACTTTTGTACATATGATATGATACGATAGTGATATGCATTTTTTTTCATTTTTATGAATGAATGTATGAATAAATGATTGAATACTAACAACGACTACTGACTCGACACGAGTGAGACGACACGTGTGAGTGAGAGACGATGACTGCGGGTGAGATGTGACTACGGGTGTGACGACATGCCCACGAGTGAGACGATTACGAGTGAGAGACGCCGACTTAAAGTTAGAGAGAGACGCCTACTCAGAGTGAGAGAGAGAAATGCCTAATGAGTGAGAGGAGTGACGCCAACTGAGTGAGAAGAGTGAAGCCAAATGAGTGAGAAGAGCGACGCCAAATGAGTGAGATGAGGGACGGCAAATGAGTGAGAAGAGTGACGCCAACTGAGTGAAATGAGGGACGCCAAATGAGTGAGATGAGGGATGCCAAATGAGTGAGATGAGAGACGTACACGACTACTAGTGGCACAGGTGCACAACCCATCGAATGAAGGCTTCAGATCAGTGAAACGGTCTTTAGTGGGCCGCCCAAAGAGACACAAGATCCTGAGTAGACCATCCAAAAGAGATATTGAATGGTCTTCTGGCCACCGTTCAACCAGTAGAACGGTTTAAAAATGACCGCATGATCATAAAAATGGTCTTATTCAGGCCGCTCAAACTCTAGCACTCGAACTCTATGGAAAGAGTTAAACGGTCCTAATTGGACTGCTCATTGAGATAGGCGGTCTATCGCGAGACCGTCCAAATGGAAGCCCTGTGAATTTGAATGGGACTCTCCAGGAGAGTCCTAAACCGAGGGTAAACCACTTTAACCCAATCCAAAGCTATCTTATCCCATCCTAAACTTATCCAACCTCTTTCCTAAGGAATGTAGGCCTATAACCAAGCCCTATAAGTAGGAGGGGAGTCTAAATTAGTGATTCACACATCCTCCCTCTTATAAGCGTTGAAGCCTTTATTATTCGTCACCAAATCATTATGAAAAGGACCTTGGAGGGGAGTTCCATGGAGGGAGCGGCGCTTGAAGAGCCAAGACCGGCTAGAAAGGAACGGGAAGCGCTCCAACGACTGACCGCAATCCTACGACATCTCAGCTCGAGCCCTCTGAGGGAGGTAAGTTATCATGAATTCCTTCAGTTCAAATCTTTCATTTACTTATGTGTTCTTCTCTTCTTTCTCCACCTCAGCTTCTCCCTGGCTCTAGGTGCTATTCCACTTTGAAGTGGATGGCTCCCATGGTCCGTGCGTTGCCCCTAGGAGTGATATCGATCCTGAGATCTTGGCACCTACAACCTCTCCTAGTACTAGGTCAGAACTACCCAAAGCTTTCTCTTGACTGGCACAGCATCTCAGCTTTAGTAGAAATCTAGCACCCTCAGACCCATATGTTCATTCTCCCATCATTCGAGGCCACTATCCTACTAGAGGAGGTAGAGACCTACTTCTATTTCCCTAGGTCCCAGGTGGGAGAGGAAGACTCAGTGTGTCACACCGTTGCCCCTATTGACCCTAGGCTCATCTTGGGAGGGTTCATACTGGATAGCAGGGACATCCATACCTTCATAGGCCCATGTCAGATCCACCTTCTTCCTCTTAGCTAGTGGGTAGTTGAGCATTGCAGGAACCGGTGTGGGTGGGATGAGGCCATAGCCAAGGCCACGTCCATTTGCTTGTGCGGGGCCATCTTGTTCCCCTCAGTTGACCATGTGCTAGAGACTCCCCTTCTTACTACCATCAGTGGCCTAGGGGAGGGTCTTTCCATCTCCCAGGCCGTCCTTGCCTACTTGTACGAGGGCCTTACTTCAGTAGCTCTAAGCGGTCCTCTCTTTGGTTCTATGATACTCTTAGAGTGCTGGATGAGAGTCAGGATGAAATTCATTTATAAGGAGGATGTCACTTCAGCTAGCAGGATCTTCGGGAGCCACCCCCTCTTCTTCATAGGTGGCACATTTGGGTTCTCTCTACAAGTAAGGTACAGGACAGCAGAGAAGATGACCAGGGACGAGTGGCGACTGCACATCAATAGGCTGCCCCTGGATTGGTTCGTGACGCGCCCGGACCTCCTCCGTGACACCATTGTCAGAGTTCCCAGGAGGCCGGGCTTGGATCTGAGGCTCGTGAGCAACACCGCATTGGCGATGTATAGCCTGCACTGGTGCTACCTACAGGTTGGACTACCCCGGACTGTACTACCAGCACTACCCCACCTTCCCGCCTTACAGGTGAGGAGGATCAGTATAGAGGAGGACGAGTAGGCGGTCAAGAGTTCCCTGATCATGTGGGAAGTGAGCAGGGTGCTTACAATTCCAGCGGAGGTTGCAGAGATTCCGGCGACACGCCAGGCCTATGTTAGAGAGCTGAGAGAGATACGTCCCCGTGGGGATGCCCAACAGAGGATTGAGTGATTTTCTTTTCTTTCTTTCTTTTCATGATGATATTGATGTAAAGACGTATGCTTAGAGATGTTTGATATCTGAATGAACAAAGCCGATGATTTGATTGGTTTGAGTTTGGGCTTTGCTGTTGTGAATGAGCGAGTTGGGATATGACTTTAGCATTTATGCGGTCACACTTAGACCGCTCAGAAATTAGGATAGCTCTCTTGGAGCCGTGGATCAGATTTACAGCGGGTTTGATAGAAGGGAGTTGAGCGGAGTTGATTTAAAACTGTGTGAATGGTTGGACGGTCCGGCCAAGACCGTTGAAATTAATAGAACGATTGACAAATAGCCGTGTGAAGACTGAAGTGTTGAGCCTTGAGCTTCAACCTACCCCTGCACACAGAAAAATAAAAAAAAAGAGAGATTAAATCTGTTTTAGGCTTAACACCTTGCCTGTAGCAAGTTAGGGAACGACCAGTTCTTGATTTTTGGTCAAGGGGGTAAGCCTTATTAAATAGGCAAAATGGCAATGAATGCAATGGATGTTATGAATGCAAATCATGAAAAATCTTTTTTGTAATTTTAAAAATATTTATTTTTTTTGGATTATAGAATGTTTGATTTTTTTTTGAAATATTTAATTTTTTTAGATTTTGTAATATTTGATTTTTTGAATTTTAAAATATCTGATTTTTTGAGTTTTGAAATATTTGGTTTTTTTGGATTTTGAAATATTTGATTTTTTGGGTTTTGAAATATTTTATTTTTTTTTAAAGTTGTGAAATAGTTGATTTTTTGGATTTTGGAATATTTGATTTTTTTTGAGTTTTGAAACCAGCTTAAACCTAACGACGGGGAACCTCCCATCTCACTAGGGATCTCCTAGGTCCAACATGTGCTAAAGGGACCGCCCGTGGTCGGGGTCAATTTCGCTTAACGGTGCCTCTACCGAGGCCATACTCAAGATGAGATCCATTCCTTGAAAAATAAAATAAGATTTAGTAGAAAAGCTGGCGATAGGTATAGAAATTTTTAGGGCTCGAGTTCTTCTCACGACACCCCCTTTTCAAAGAATTTTGGTCTATTGTGCCGGGGCTTTGTGTCCGTCATCGAACCTACATCCGCTCTAGGCACACATACGACCGGGCTCATAACGTCCCGCGGGGAAACTGTACTGTCACTCTTGCCATGCCTAGTTTCATTATTTTGGGGACTTTCAAACTTTTGAGAGCTTCGAGGTTGCGAGCTTTTAGCTTTGATTTTTGATTTTTGCCCCTTTTCTCTATTTCTTTTCTTTTTCTTTTTCTTGCTCTTTTATCCTACGGAATAAGGTCATAGCGGACTGCCCCTATTTGAGACCTCTTTTATCGGGGGGTCTAGATTAGTTATCGCCCCCTTATTCACCACCTGCCCCTATTTTCAGTCGAGAGAAGAAAAATAAGGATTTTCACTTCCCCAAAGCATGGCCAAGGGAGAGACGGTGTTGCGCAAAAGAAGAGAACCGAACCACGGGGGTCGTGTAGTGTGTGAAATGTTGGACCGGAGCCCTCCTTTCATGCTCAAGTGAAGGCGTACCCCGCCGTCGGGCTATCACTGGCTCGACTCTATGGATAAAAGCGTTTTAAATATAGCCCATTCCCTGGATTCTATAGTTCTTCACCCTCCCCGTTAACTAAATGATATGCGTTACCGGGATAGACTTCCTTAACTACAAACGGCCCTTCCCAGTTGGGTTGCAGCTCAGACCTGTGACCTTCTGATCTGATAAATTTGCATTTCAAAACCATGTTACCCACTTGGAATTTTCTTTCAACAACCTTCTTTTGAAAATATCGCGAGACGCATTTTTGATAAACCGAGATGTGATTGGCCGCGTTAAGCCTCTTCTCGTCTAAGAGTTTTAATTGGACTAGCAACGCCTCTCGACGCTCGTCGAGATTAAGTTCCTTGTCTAGCTGCACTCTTAAGGAAGGGATCAAGATCTCGTACGGGTGTATCGCCTCCATCCCATAGGTGAGAGCAAAAGGAGTTTACCTCGTGGGAGTACGGACAGAGGTGTGATAAGCCCATAGAGCTTCTACCAGTTTATCGGCCCAATCGGCAAATTTGTGTGACTCGCATGTTTTCTTGATGATTTTCAGAAGGGTCTTGTTCGTGGCCTCAGCTTGGCCATTACCTTGGGGATAGTATGGTGATGAATGATGCAATGAAATATTAAATCTCTTACAGAGGTCCCGAAGTGGAATTGAGGCCCATTGCCGGTGACGATATCACTTGGCACTCCGAACCATGAGATGATATTCTTCAGGATGAAGCGACATATTATGGTGGCTTTGATTTCTGCATAAGCTTTAGCTTCCGCCCACTTGGTGAAGTACTTTGTAGCTGTCAGAATGAAGGATTTCTGCTTGACTGCGGAATTCGGGTCACCAAGGGGTCCAACGATATCAAAGGCCCACATTGAGAATGGCCAAGGAGCAGAAAGAGGATGGAGAGAGGAAGTCGGAGCGTGGATTTTATCGACATGAAGCTGGCATTGAAGACACCTACGGACATAGGTGGAACAATCTTCTTCTAGGGTTGGCCAGTAATAGCCCTACCTAAGAATCTTCTTCGCCAACGCCTGCCCATTTACGTGCCCTCCACACTCACTGGAGTGAGCGGCTTCTACTACCTTCCAAGCCTCATCGTCATCCAAGCACCTCATCAAAACTCCATTGAGGGCTCGCCTATACAATTCTCCAGCAACTATCGTATATTTGGAGGCAGCTCTTCTAATGGCCTTGCGCTGCTCGGCATTCGCCATCTCGGGAAAGGAACCATCCCTACAATACTGCTCAATCTCATAATACCATGGCAATTCTTCTTCTTCTATGATCTCCTCGAGCTCAGTCAATGAAACTTCTTTCACATCTTCCCTCTCCGCCTTCCTTTCTATAGATTTCCTAAGGTTATCGAACCAGGGATCCTGAAGGGAAGGAGCATCTAACCGCTGGACCACAATGGTCTCAGTGGCGCGACTGAGGGGGAACGAATGAGAAGAAGCGAGCGATGCAAGAGCATCGTCCAGAATGTTCTGAGAATGAGGAGTATGAATATAGATAAGTTTCCGGAATTGCCTAGCCAAGAGCATGACCAGATCTTGATAGGGTTTGAGTTTAGGGTCACGGGTACGGTAAGTGGACAGAACTTGACGCAGCACCAATTGAGAGTCTCCTATGATGTTTAGGTATCGCGTGCCCATGAGGTAGGCGTGCTTCAGACCGGCACGGAGAGCCTCATACTCGACTATATTATTCGTGGCAGGAAAAGAGAGTTGATAAGCAATAGGGATGGTCACTCCTTCTGGAGTGAGGAGAACGGCGCCAATTCCACGGCCCTGGGAATTAAGAGCACCGTCGAAAAAATGGAAGATGAGTGATTACTGTCAAGTGTTCATCAGGAAACTCGTCCTGGATGAAATCAGTGCGAGGGATAGGAGAATGAGCAAGATGCTCAGCAATGGCGTATCCCTTGATCACTTTCTAGACAATGAAGGTAATATTGAACTGGGAAATAAAGCTCTGCCAACGAGCTAATCAGCTAGAAAGGACATGTTTTTCTAACAGGTAACGAATAGGGTCCATTCTAGAGATCAGCTTAACCTCATGGGCAAGGAAATAGTGTTTGAGTTTCTGAGCTACCCACACTAGCGCTGCACAGGTCTTCTCCATGGCAGTATACTTAGATTCAGCTGGATTGAACAACCTTGAAAGGTAGTATGCTGCCCTTTCCCTTCCTTCATCATCCACCTGAGCCAGGACAGCTCCTAGGAAGTCCTCAATCACTGAAATGTATAGGATCAGGGGTTTCCCAGGGACGGGTGGTTGCAGAACCGGGGGATTAGAAAGATAAACCTTAAGATCCTCGTAGACCTTCTGACATTGTTCGTTCCATTCGAATTTAGCTCCTGCTATTAACAATTCATAGAATGGGCGGCATCTTTGCGAATGTTGAGATATGAATCTCCTAATGAATTGTAAACACCCAATCAAACCTCTAAGTTCCATGATGTTCTTAGGCGGTGGCATCTCCATAACGGCCTTTGCTTTATTCGGATCGATCTGAATCCCCTGTTTACTAACTATAAACCCGAGCAATTTCTCTGATGCAACTCCGAATACGCATTTCTTTGGATTCATTTTCAATTTGTACTCCCTAGCCCTTTGCAACACCTTGGCTAAAATGGCGGGGTGCTCTTCCTTGGACCTCGACTTTACCAGGATATCATCCACGTAAGCTTCTAAGTACACATGCATCATGTCGTGGAAGATAGCCATCATTGCCCGTTGATATGCGGCACCTGCATTCTTCAACCTAAACGGCATAACAACGTAGCAGTACGTGCCCCAGGGCCTTGTGAAAGAGGTCTTCTCTTGATCTTCAAGAGCAAGATGGATTTGATTATAACCAGAATATCCATCCATGAATGAGAGGGCCTCATACCCAGCCGTGTTATCAACTAATACGTCAATGTGAGGAAGCGGGAAATCATCTTTCGGACATGCCTTATTCAAGTCCCTGAAATCAATACAAATCTGAATTTTCCCATCTTTCTTCATCACCGGGACTATATTCGCCACCCATTGCGGATATAAAACAACTCTAATAAATCTGGCCTTATACAATTTATCAACTTCTTCCTTTATCCTTAAGGTCATCTACGGGTGGAATCTTCTTGCTTTTTGCTTAACAGGTGTTGCCCCTGGTTTAAGAATCAGTCGATGCTCAACCAACGTGGGGTCAAGACTCGGCATGTCCTCATAGGACCAGGCAAAAGAATCGATGTACTCCCTCAACACCTTGATTAGCTCCTCTTCGACTTGAGGAGGGAGGTTAGCAGAAATGAGTATGGGTCTGGGATCCTCTTCTATTCCAAGATTAATTTCTTTAGTGGGTTCATCCACTGCCGAGGATAGTTCGTCAAACCTCTTCAAACCTTACACGTACAAATCGGTAGTGTCATTTACATCGCTTTCCACATCATCGGCTAGGTCCTTCTCATCTACAATTTCATATACTCCCAATCCGTCATTGCTCCACACCCCTTCCAATTCCTCATCATCCTCTTAAACAATTGCGGTCTCTACAAACTCAGGACACTTAAGAAGGGCATAGCATCTGTGAGCTAAGTCTTGTAGAAACCTATCTGGAATGGATTTAGGATGACGCATCACAGGGCGCGTCGCAGACGTGGATGGGCCGACTAGACTCGAACTAGACTCTACCCCAACTGACTCGACTAATCTAGGAGGTTCTGCACACAGTACATCTAACCTAGGAGATAAGAAATCTACTAGGAAAGAAGCATGGGTCTCGTGCCCTTGGGGAGAGGATGCACTAAAAATAATGTAATCTTCCATTGAAACCTCCATTTTAAAATTGGCAATTTTTTTTGGAAGTTAGAGGAGATCACGCAACAGGGAGAAGAAGACGGGGGAGGAGGGAGTTGCATGGGGAACAAATCGGGGAAGATACAATCAAAGAATGGATCAGAGGATCGAAACCACATTTCGTGGAGTTAGGCATTGGGGGAGGGAGGAGTAAACAGAGTTGATAGATCAATGGGTGGGCAGCGCCCACATGCACATGGCACAAATAGAATGTCAGGTGGTCTCTCCGTGAAGTACGGGTCAACCATAATCAGAGGGGAACGGGGGACAAACCCCAATTGTTGAAACAAGGAGGCAAGACGGGACGGGGACAGAGAAAAGGTAGTGATAGAGCTCCCCACTTCTCGTGGCCTCCGACGGACCAGCTACGTTGGAGAATGCTTCACCAGCTGCATCTCCTTCTTCTTCAGACGGTCTTCTTATTCACTGAACAGCTTCTCAAGACAGATACAAAAGTCTTCCATGTCACCCACCAGCCCCTTCAATGGCGGCGGTGGGTTAGCAACATCAAAAGCAGCATCGATCTTCACATCACCATAGGGCGGCGGCTTCTTCAAGGTACCGGGATGCAATGGGCCTTTCACAAAATGTTGACGATAATCCCACGTCAGTGGCCCGAAGTCTCCCAGAATGGACAATGCGGACTCCCGATAACCAAGGCCTATGCGGCCCATCTTTCTTCCTTTAGGGACGGGCTTAGTCCGCCCCTACAATTGTGTGCCGAGGCCCAGGCCCGACTGATAGCCCAACTTCATAATCATATGCCACCATTTCTAATCTCTAATCTTGGACTTAATCTTCACGTTTATTGGCACAGTGGCGGGCTTGCGTGACGCATATGCCCATGAATAATTTAAGTCCATTACTGAAAGAACAGGCCTGTTACTCGGCCACAGAGTGGGGAAGATCTTATCTGTAATTGCATCAACTGACTGGACAGTGGAGATACTTTTTACCTTAACCACCCGGCCTTGGAAAGGAAATTTTATGCACTGGTGGGCAGTTGAGGGCACAGCATTTAGACTGTCTATCCATGGATGACCCAGAATGGCTTTGAGCATTGGGTCTATGTCCAACACATAGAACTCCACATCCATCACCAAAGGCCCTAGCTCGGCCTAGACCGTCACGACCCCGTGGCACGCTCGCCTGGAGTTGTCATAGGCTGCAATTATGGTTGGTGTTGGCTTAAGCATGTCTTCTGAAATGTTACAGGTACGCAGTGTACTCAGTGGATGCACATTTATCGATGCTCCTGTGTCTACTAGGGCAGACTCAACGGCCACCCTGTTTAAAGAAATGGTGATGTAGAGTGGCATCTGCCATGCCTCTGGGGGTGCCAATTTTGACTCAGAAAATGAAATGGAAGGCCCCCTCATAATGGTCGCCAACACTGATGGCAAGCTATCTGCCGCCACATCCTCACTAACCATAACCTTCTGAAGAAAAGCCTTGAGTGCGTCCTGGTGTAGCGTGGATCTCTTGATCAACTCCAAAACTAATATCTTGGCCGGCATCCGATCCAAGTGCTGCAGTAGATCATACTTCGTGCTTGGCACGAGGTCTATTTCTTATGTTTCAGCTGTACAGAAAGGAACCTGGGGATTAGGTGCAGACGCACCAAAGGAAGGATAAACTCTGTGGAAAGGACGCTGTGGGAATGGATTTATTTATTTGTTTAATTTATTGGATAGTTTGTTGATTTGTTAGTTAGTTTATTGGGAGTGCCAGGCTTGTTCGATGCGTGGAACTCTTTCCTGTCTTTCATTTCGCGGGTCGATCAACCATTTGACTAACTGGTAGTCAACTGACCGATTGACGACTCGGGCGTGCCAGTCACATGAGTGACGATCTTATTGTGCGCTCATGCTGACCCATACTGGGCGAGTGTGAGGTTCGGTCGGAACCAGCAGTCCGCCATACCATAAAGGCTATGGCGTTAATTACATCCCCCACGAGGAGGGAACACCTTTGATTAATTGCCGAGATAGCGGGCTGTCAAAGCCAGAATGAAAAGAGCTACATGGTGGCCAAGACGAAGGCATGCAGGATGCATTTATTTATCATACAGGAGATGCATAGTTCATCGAATTATGGACCCTTGGTACATGGCGGAGGACGTAGGTCCGAAGACCACCATCTCGCATAGCGGAGACTTCTGGTTGGGCATAACCCGACCTTCTGTCAACACCATTTAATATACTCGAGGGTCGATGCAGACATGCACGAGGAACCGTGATATGCGAGGTGTGATAACGATGTTATAACACAAATTCGGCAGCATGTCCCCTCCCTTTGGACTATGCCAAATGGGAATATAGGACATCCATCCACGGAGAGCCGGAATGGAAACCAAAAGAGAGTCGGGCGTAGCCCTGGGTCCGAGAACGATCCAAATATGACGGGACAGTGTGCACCATTGCGCCGTTCATTAATATTCCCCTCGAAGAACCATTGGAGGACATGCGGTGGCAGAACTCCGAGGGTCAGCGGGGTGACATAAGAAACGTCGTATTCGGTGTGATGTAGGGGTGAAACCCTCCTCATTAATGTATCTCCCATGGACCTGGGCGAAGAACCCTAGTCCCCTCGTGAGGTAACGGGGGTTGACATGGCAGCTGCTAGTGACAAAATATTGAATTTAGGCTATGTTTGGATTTGGTGAAGTGGGGAAGACATCAAATATTCAGATGACAACCAATACCGAGGTGAGACGGTACAGCGATGGAGTCGGCACGAAGGCCAAACGGCATGGCATGCTCCCAGCGCGATGGGAGGATTGGGGGTAATCGGCACAGTAGTGGTTTGAGGGGTAGTCGGCCCGAAAAGAGCTCAGCGTGCCAAGGCAAGGGCATTCGGCGCCCCCTCCACCCGGCACGGGTTTGGCGCCGGGAGGCAGTGGCGCCGGGAGGAGGTGGCGCCGGGGAGTAGTGGCGCCCAGAGGCAGTATTTTGTTGATCTTGCCAAAGGTATTATGAGGTTTTCCTCGCCCAGTGGGAATTTTAGGGTGATGAACGGATAGGAATGGAGGGTGAGGGTGACTCCACTCACGAGGGGGGTTCCAAGGAGATTACCAGTTACGGGATATATTCCCTGTGATGTCAAGATGCCATGAGATTACACAGCTCGGGCCCTCGCCATGTCGGGGATTAAATGCGTGATTCCGATGAAACATCGTGCCATATTATGGAGGAAAGCTTCGGGCAAATTTTGGCAGCATCTCCCCTTATTTTGGGAGTATGCCAAGAGAATATTATGGGCTATCCACTCACGAGTGCCGGAGTAGAAACCTAAATGAGAGCCGGGCGTAGCCCGTGATTCGAGGGTCTGGATCATATAAGACCTCATCCCCTGTGTTGTAATGTCCCCAATGCAATCCCTCGGAAAGCCTGCAATGGCAGGACCCCGTGGTTTAATGGGTTATAGAATGTAGGGGGAGAATTAACCCCTTTGATATAGCTCCCGTGGGGCCAGAGGGAAGGGCAATGCACACCCATGAGGGTAGGATATAATGGACGAGGTCTGTATGGCTCGCCGTCGTAACGAAGGCATCAGGATGTCTAGACGATGTAAGGGTATCAATGCAGAGAAGAGGGGTGGTTTCGGCATGGAAACTAGGTAGGCTCAGCACGATGGGGAGGTCCAACCGGCGTGGGGAGCCCTCGGCGCGAAACTCATGCCGGGAGATATCGGCGCCGGGAGGCTTTCAAAAGGGATTTTAAGGAGGTCTTCGAACAGGGTTTCGGGAGTTGTTAGGAGAGGGGTTTAATCTCGACTGTTTTGGATGATCGGAGGGGGAAGACTTTGAGGGAACACCTTTCCTCTGGGGTCCTCATTGGGGGCGGGACCACGGACGGAAATCCCTGAACCATGTCCCCCTTTATTTCACATACGAGGAGCCATGAGATAGACTATCTCAGGCCCTTGAAATGTGGCTGGAGGGGGGGTGATAAATAATGGTGGCGAAGACGCTTCAGCAGAATTAGAAAACCAAACGATAAAACACGCCTAGTTATCAGTATCCTTAGCATATAGCGAACCTCGGATGCAGAGACAGAAAGAAGAAGGTAATGAAAGGGCGGAGTTCAACCCATTCTCTCATTCTTTATTTCATCCAGACGACTTACACGCATGCTACTTAAGAGAAAGAAATCTGACTCAACAGAGAAAGAAATCTAAGCTTAATCCCTGAAAGCAGGGTTACATTGGCATTCGATGCTATTGAAGCAAAGATGCTAGAAATCAGAAGTACAAAGAGAAATATTCAGACAGATAGGGAGGGGAAAGAGAAGGAGCTGCAGCTGCCCGGCACTCCCACCTGGATCCCTCTTCGAGCCTCTGCCTCTCTCCCTATTTTCTTTCTTCAGCTTCTTTCAAGGGCTCTCGAGCTCCCTCCTTCTCTTCGGTGGCTAGGCACTCCCTTTTCACTCTTCTTTTTTCTTTCTTCCTTCTCCCGCTCTAATTTTTCTTCTTCCCTTTCTCTTCGCCTCTTTGCCCCCCCCTTTCTTTCGTTCGAAGGGCAGGCCTCTTATAGAGGCCAGGCCTTCACCCTTCCGGCATGAGCTTCCCGACGCGACAGGATCATCTTTCCGGCGTGTCCCACCTCATATTTGGGCTTGGCCCATTTTCTTGTCATTCGGCCCATTCGACCCAGAATCCACTTGGTGGACTCCTTTCGACAATGGGATTCTTGATATGTATATATTAAGACCCCACCGGGACTGTTTACACCTTGCATTCACAAACATGTGCGAGGCACAGTACATCCCGTTTCAGGAGTATCAGAGATGTCTGAACATCTGTTTCAGCAAGCAGATGGTTGCCTGAATGTTGGTATAGTTTTATCAGCCTGACTATCTGAATGACAGCAGTACTGGACAGCGACCGAGCCAAAGACGGCTTTAGTCGAACAACATGATAGGGTTAGTGGGTTTCTTCTATTCAGACTCTCAGATCTCCCAGGGATGGTACGTGAGCTGTGCCCTCGACTGATCTTCAGAACTGTGAATCTGCTATGATCTCTTCTGACATATTTTAGGTGTCAACAAATGCCCCCCACCCGTAGGTGGCGTGAGCGAAGCATGAGTGACATGGGACATGCGGGTGTACATCATGTTCACACACTATGCTTCGTGGTCTCTTCAGGCCTGCTCCTGTGCATTGGCTATTCTTTTGACTCTGAGTCTTCATTCTGCTTGCGTGACTTCCATGCTTTACAAGCAAATTTGGATGAACACCAGCATTTTTGGCTTGGTCCGATAATAATATCACCCCTGGTGAGGTAATCGGCTCCATGGACGCTCCCGGCGCTATCTTCTCGACGTGGAGGTGGGCTCGGCATGGAATTCCCAGCGCAACGCTCTCCTCGGCGCGGTGATCTTCTCGGCGCGGTGGTGGCGCTTTTACTTTTCGGCGCAAAGGCCGTCTTGGCGTGCCTTTTGGCGCATCCGGTCGTCGGCGCGACCTCCCTCTCGGCGTGCCTTTTGGCTGGGCCGATATAGGCGCCGAGAGGGGGAGAGAGAAGCTCATTTCTCCTTGAGCTTTCTATCTCTTCCTCCCTTTCTCCTTCTGTCGCCTCAGAGCAACCGGCGTGGAATCCTTCCCTTCGGGGAATTTTTGTTCGGGACACCGTCCCTTTTCATTTCGGAGTCACCCCCTCCTGGTGGGTGTTCTCCCATTTGACTTCTGGGCATGCTCCGGATAAGGGGAGATGCTGTCAAAATTTTCTTCTGAAAATTTCTTTTCTAATTTTTTTTATATCACCTTCTTATTCTTTTTCCTTGGTTTTATGTCTGCAGCTCGCTGGAAATGGCTTCTTCTTCTAACCGCGTTGCCTCCGGCACTGCTGATGTTGACTCTTCTCCTCAAGGCAGGGCTTCCGGTCCCGTTGTGACTTGGAGGAATGTTGGACAGCTGGACCGGGGTCTTTGGAGGATCGCCATAGTCGATGAGTCCTCTGGCTCCGAAACAGATACAGTATCCGCCTCTCGCATTGTGACTGTCGAGGGAGGACTGGACTTCAATCGCGATGACGACTACCGTCCGGACTTCCCGAAGGATCGTCACCTCGCGCCCTTCATTTGTACCTTCAACGTCTCTGGGAGGAGAGACGTCATGCTGGCTCGGATGGTGGAGCGGGCCATGTTGCTAGACCGGGACAGCTTGAAAGGTTCTGTGTATCGTGGCGATACCATCTACCTTCCGGGGGAGCGGCACAAGTGGGACGCCGTCTTAGGGGTAACAGAGCTGGAGGCAGAGCAGAAGATGCTAACACGGGCCCCGGAGTTCACACAGCCAGGTGGGACAACACCATAGGTCGGGTTAATAGGCAGAAACCCGGTTACGGTTTATTCTTGGCGCCCGTCAAGTGGGGCTATAGAGAGGAACCGTTTATGCTGAACTGCTTAGCTGTTCAGTTCAAATTTCAATTGGCAGCTGGGTGGTTTGCAGACACGAAGGTGATAGATGCTCATCTCTTTCGTGTAGGGGCAGTGGAATTCACAGAATATGTTCTGAAAGAGTATGCACCGCTGCTGGTGAGGGCCGGGGTGTACCACAGTGTGTATGCATCCCGCTTCAGGTATCCCATTTCAAAGGGGCTGTGCTGTGGCATGTTCGAAGTATTTTGCCCGCAGTTCAACACTTTCTATACAGCAGAAGGTGAAACCTCTCTGGATCTTTGGAGCCTGTCATAGTTATCGGGCCTGCCTATTGACGGAGAGCCTTATGAGGAGGTCTGCATTCATGACTTCATCAAGGATGAAACAGACGGCGAAGGCGACAATTACTTCGGCTATTCATATCGGTACTTGATGAAGGCATACCGCTCCCTCTGCCTGACGCTGAATAGGGGATCCTCAAAGGGATACCAGCCCCGGGAGAAGAGCAGTAAACTGAGAGTCCGAGCAGGACATTGGATTCAGTATTTCTTCGGCGGCCCTTTGAAGTACAGTGAGTTCCCTCACGTAGCTCCTGTTGCAGGTAAGCCCAGCAGGCCACCTAAGTTTAAGTCAGGGCTGCCTGCTTCTCTTCGGGGGATAAGCCGCGGGGGGCCAAATCCGATGGGGGTGGATCCCCTTACCCATTGTGCTACCTACCTTACCTTCTGGCTGTGTACTTTTGCCCTCCCACAGGGGGATGAGACAGTTATTAGGCCGGAGGCAATATACCCGGCTTGTCAGATGGCTTGGGGCATATGGCTTGCAATATGTCCAGCCGCACTATGCCTGATTTACAAATCCATTGGAGATATTCATAGTCATCGGATCCCCCACTCTTTCCAAACGGTGGGGCCGTTTCATTTTTTTAATGCCTGGGTGTGCAACTTATTTCCGGAGCTAGCTCCCCGGACTTTGCAGACAATGACATTGTATCCCAGAATGCTGGAGTTTGCAAGTGCTGAACCGGGTCCAGTGTCCCAGCAACTCTTCTCCATCCGTGGCCGACTGGCAAGGGTTCCGATGGATTTAGCGGGGACTATCCACTTTTGGAATCTGGCTGCACATTCCTCTCCATTAGTGAATCGTCAGCGTGAGTGTAAGCTCGAGGCAGTGGAGACCTTCACACACTTCATTTCGGGCAACACCGTGACCCGGCCAGTCTTGGAGCCCGAACTCATTGACTGGGCTTTATCAATTCGCCCCAGTGTTTTAGTATTTAGAAAGGGGGGTGCAGTTTATTTAGAACCCTATTATCCCTTCAGGTTCGGTCAGAATTTCGGCTACGATCAGCATATTCCGCCTTCGGTCGCCCTGTTCCCTTTAGACAGCAGGTCAAAGCATGGCTCGACCATTGTGGCCAAAGGTCGCTCGTGGTGGGACTATTTTCACCGCCGGGACTTGATGTGGCACAGCCCAAAGACCACTAAATATGATGAGATGACCCTAGGACTTAGACCCGCAAGCATACAAGCGCTCAATGATTCTCACGATGACGATTTTTGCTCACCCGATTCACACGTTCACCCGGTGGGTCCGAGAGATAATGATGAAGGTCCGGGGTGGGACCCAATTATTCTAATGGACTTACAATGCTAGGGCTGACCCCAAATGAGTCTAGGATACCCAACTTTGTGGGCGTCTGGCCCGCAAGGCGGGGGCTTGGTGGCACTCACTCACGGTCCGCGGTGGACACTAACAAACTAGCATGCGAGTTCGAGCCCTCTTCTCACCGCCGACGAGCAATCAAAGCAATACTAAACTAGCAGGAATAAGGCTACTAAGGATAGTATCAGAAGCTCACCTGATCGGTGTGAAGACACCGATCCCGATCGGAGATGAGGGCGCGCCGGGAGGCGAGGGTATGCACCCGATCGCCGCGGCGATGTAGCTTGACCTGAAATTGCAAATGGTACAGCACTACTCCTCACGCAGGAGGGGTGATCTTGGGGTGGGGGTTATGCTTAATACATTCAAAACTACCTCCACGCAGGGAGGGGCCTTTAGCCGGCCAAGCGGGGTGGGGAGAGATGCAAAGGAAACCGAGTTTCCGAGCTTCGCCGATTCTGTCTAGCTTCTGTAATTCTGGACAGGGAGTTGATGTTGATGCATCCAATAAATACACCGAGCTCAGAATCTGATGAGACTTGTGCCAAAAGATTGCTAACCGGAGAGGGGTGCGGCTTGATTTTTTGGTTGACGTTCTGATCTGGGGGCTGACTGCTTTGGCTACTGGAAGATGGATGCAGCTCTGGTCTCTGGCCGAGCTCAGTCTGAAACAGCAGGTTGCAGAAGCGGCCACGGTCGCTCCTGAGCTCCAAATCTGGCACCGCTGGACTCGTTGGAATCATATACGAGTCTACTTTGCATAAAAATAAACGGGGAAGTCTTATGATGTCGGAGATGAGCTGGATGTCCAGAGAAGTGGACGGTGGTCGGGACAAACTGTGAGGAGGCAGACCGGCATGGTTGTGGTAGAAAATTGGTATCTCTGGTTTTCGGATGCCGAACGGGATTCTGCCTTCTGTTCCTAGACGCTGACAGGGGGAGGAAGAACTTTGTAGAAGACCCTGAAGGCTGGTTCCTTCAAGGTTCGTCGTGGGAGAGTCTTCTCTGCCGCTCTGGCTTCTGGTCTGAGAAGTTCTGCACAGTCGGAGAAGAATGGTGATTGTGGACAGCACCGAGCTCGGATGCCGACGAAACTGCCTCGCCTTGAAATCTGACTTGCAGAAGAATCTAGAAATGTAGGCCTCGCCTCCTGAGTCGTTGAGGGATGACCGTGGCCTCCTCTGCAAGTGCTATAATCCTGCTTCCTGAAACAGGGCGGGAATGAAGGGAAGATGAAGTGGTGGGGAAGGGAATGGCCAAGAGAGAAAGTGGTGGAAGGTGGTTCTACTGGCTATGGGAGGAAGATGAGTGGTGTTTGAGGGGTATTGGAGGCTATGGAGATGGAGGTGGGGGGGGGGGGGGGCGAAGTGGGGCTGAAGAGAATATGGTCTGCTAGTGAAGGTGGTGGAGGATGAGGGTGCACAAGAGAGAGGGGTGAGAGGGAGATGGTGGGGGCGAACTTGGTTCAAGGGAGGGGGTTGAGGGGCGGTCAAGGCAAGGGAGGGAAGGTTCAAATTTGAAATGGGTCTAGGGAGGGGTGGGATTTGTGTGGGGAAGTGGTGGATTGTGTTGGGAGGTGGAGGATTTGCCTTGGGACAAAGAGAGGGGAGTAAATGAGGGGCTTGGGGAAGTGGAGGGTCTTAATGGAGGTGGGTGAGGTAGTGGAGGTGGTTGGGGGTTGGAGTAAGTGAGGGGGGGGGGGGAGGAGGAGAGAGGGTGGGGGCGAACTTCCCTTGGGAGAGAGAGAGAGTGAGAGAGAGAGTGAGGGAAAGAGAGTAAGAGAGAGAGATTTAAGAGGTAAAAGGAAGTGATTTTTTTCAATATCCAAAAAGTGAGTACAAGTGGAGAGATGGGGCCTATATATAGGCAACCACTCTTTACATGACCAAAATGTCCCTGACAATAGGACAAAAGACCGAGCATAACCTAGACTCAATCCTATGGGCCCATAACTAAGGAAACAAGGCCCAATTAAGCAAAATAAGGGAAATGGACTAGAACCACATGACTCAATAAAGGAAAATACATAAGATAGGACTCAATAAAAGGAAAATACATAAAATGAACCTGGGAAAATGAAGATAACAAGTGGAGACCATGATCAATCCATATCAAGAGTGTGTAGACGACCAAAGCTAGAGGGAGTGTCGTGAGATGCCCTCATCAAATCTCCCGGGGTGGGGAGAACTCGACCCTGTCGAGTATGGGTCTGCCTGACTGTCGTACTGCTCCATCATGTCGGGGTCCAGGCGCATCAAATCCTCCCGACTCACCCATGCATCCTCGGTCGGGGGACGGTTCTTCCACCTTACCAGATAGCGCTGATACACCTTGTGCCTTGTAATGATACTCTGCTCATCCAGTATTGCCTCTACCTGCTCTTGTCGGTCCCTCAAGCTAGAAAGTGGAGTCCCTCCGGGGGTGTCTCTCATAAGGGGGGGTAAAGGCTCAAGCTCCTCACTAGGTTCCACCGCGGGGCCTTTGTAGGGTACCAGGTCTGCCACGTTGAAGGTAGGGTGTACCCCATAGCTCTCTGGTAGGTCAAGCTCATAAGCATTGCTGCCAAGTCGTCGTAGAACTCGAAAGGGTCCCGACCCTCGTGCCCTCAACTTGGAGGCAGGCCCGGGAAGGAGCCGCTCCGTCCTCACCATCACCAGGTCCCCCACTTGGAATTCACAGTGGCGCCGGTGAGCATCGGACCGTCTTTTGTAAGCCTCATTGCTTTTACCTATATGCTTGCGGATGTCATCATGCAACTCTTTGATATGCTGTGCAAAGGACTCAGCTGAGACTGACACTCTAGCATGTGGGGGAAGGGGAATGAGATCCGAGGGCTTTCTAGGCCTAAAACCATGTACTACCTCAAATGGACTCTTGCCTATGGACCTATTGACAGAATCATTGTAGGCAAACTCGGCTTGAGATAAGAGGAGATCCCAATTCCCAGGGTGATCCCCTACAAGGCATCGGAGCAAGTTCCCAAGGCTTCGGTTGACGACCTCAGTTTGGCCATCGGTTTGAGGATGATAGGCAGTGGAGAATTTGAGGAGGGTCCCCATCAAGTTCCATAGAGTCTTCCAAAAATAACTAGTGAACTTCACATCTCTATCGGACACAATAGTCTTAGGTAACCCATGGAGTCGGACTACCTCATCAAAGAATAACCGGGCGATCCTAGAGGCATCAGAGGTCTTGGAGCAGGGGATAAAGTGGGCCATCTTTGAGAACCTGTCAACCACTACAAAGATGGAATCATGTTTGCGCAAGGTCTTTGGTAGGCCAAGAATGAAATCCATGCTCAAATCCTCCCATGGTTGGTCGGGTATGGGTAGTGGTGTGTAAAGCCCGGTGTTTTGTCTTACTTGCTTGGCAGATGCACATATGCGGCATTGTCCCACAATGTGGGCCGCATCCTTCTTGAGATTGGGCCAGTGGAATTGCCTCTCAACCAACTCTATGGTTTTGTGGACCCCAAAGTGACCAGCTAGGCCACCACTATGTAACTCCCAAACTAGTTAGTCCCTAAGTGAAGTCCTAGGTATGCAAAGCCTATCCCCTTTGAACAGATATCCATCTTGAAGTATGAACCCCTTATACTCCTTGAGTGGCTGGGTGGAAAGGGTGTTGTAGTGAGTCCCAAAGTCGGGGCAATGTGGGTATTCCCCTTTGATTCTCTCAAATCCGGTTACCTCCACTTGGACGGTGGAGAGTAAGGCTACCCGCCTACTTAGTGCATCGGCGGCGCGGTTCTCACTACCCATCTTATACTTGAGGACAAAGCTGTAGGCTTGAATGTATTCTACCCATCGGGCATGGCGGGCATTGAGCTTTTGTTAAGTGTTGAGATATTTCAAAGCCTCATGGTCCGAGAAGATCACAAATTCTTTGGGTAGGAGATAGTGCCTCCAGTGCCGGAGGGATTGAACCACGGCATAAAGCTCTTTGTCATATGTGGAGTATCTCGTCCTAGCCTCACAAAGTTTTTCACTAAAGTAGGCTACCGGGTGACCCTCTTGGCTAAGGATACCTCCAATCCCTACCCCGGAAGCATCACATGTGACCTCAAAGACCTTTGAAAAGTCAGGTACGCAAAGGACCGGGGCTTGGGTCATTTTCTCTTTAAGCTCTAGGAAGGCTTTGGAGGGTGCCCTAGTCCAAACAAATGTGCCTTTCTTGAGGCAATCCGTGATAGGAGTGGTGATAGTGCTAAACCCCCGGATGAATCTCCTATAGAAGGTGGCTAGCCCATGGAAGCTTCGGGCGTCATGAATGGTTTTGGGCTCGGGCCACTCAAGAATAGCTTGGACCTTTTCGGGGTCCATGGATACTCCTTGGGATGAGACAATAAATCCTAGGAAGGCTAGTTGATTGGTCAAGAAATGACACTTCCCGGGATTGGCAAAGAGACTCTCTTTCCTAAGGATGGTGCACACTTGTTTGAGGTGATCGAGGTGGGCTTCCTTGGATTGGCTATATATGAGCATGTCATCAAAGTAGACAACTAGAAAGATGCCAATGAAGGGCCGGAGGACCTCGGTCATGAGACGCATGAAGGTACTTTGTGCATTAGAAAGGCCGAAAGGCATAACAAGCCATTCATAGAGACCGTCCTTAGTTTTAAAGGTGGTTTTCCACTCGTCCCCGGGCCTAATGCGGACTTGGTGGTAGCCACTTTTGAGATCAATTTTGGAGAAGATGGTGGCTCCCGCTAGCATGTCTAGCATGTCATCAAGCCGAGGGATGGGGAACCTATATTTGACCGTTATCTTGTTGACGGCTCGGCTATCTACACACATGCGCCAAGTCCCATCCTTTTTGGGTGTAAGAAGAGCCAGGACGGCACAAGGGCTTTTGCTAATTCGGAGGAAGCCCTTCTTGATGAGTTCTTCAATTTGCCTCCGAAGCTCGGCATGCTCGGTGGGGTTGAGTCGGTAGTGTGGGAGGTTGGGCAAGGTAGCCCCGGGCACGAGGTCGATGGCATGTTGCACATCTCTCATAGGTGGTAGTTTGTCCGAAAGCTCCTCGGGAAATACATCATGGAAGTCCTTAAAGAGTTGATGAATTTCTAGGGGGTGTGGATCGGTTGGGGTGTATTCCCCTAGACAAATGACAATGGCACATACTTGATCCCCTTGGTTGACTTCTTCCTCAAACTCTTTCCTAGTGACAAGGTGTAGGCTCCTAGGAGGTTCTTTGATGTTACTAGGACTAGGACTTGATGGGGTGGGGTTTGTTGGTGTTGGGATGGGGGGAAAGGTAGTGGGTCCCTCAAGGGAGGGAGAGGCCTTCTTAGGTAGAGTGCGGGGTGGAGATGGGTTGAGTTGGATCTTCTTCCCCTCATGAATGAAGATGCAAGCGTTGGTTCTTCCTAAGAAGGTGGCATCTACATCGTAGATCCAAGGCCGTCCTAAAAGGATACTCCCAACTTCCATTGGAAGGATATCACACCACACTTGACCTTGATAGGATTGTAATGTAATTGGGACAAGGCAACGGGCACTAACGGGCATGGAGGTGGTATTAATCCATGCTACCCTATATGGGTGGGGATGTGGGGAGGTGGTAAGGCCCAAAAGTTTAACGGTGTCGGGTGACACCACATTCACACTACTTCCATTGTCCAATATGACCTTCCTAATATGGCTCCCTATTCTTATGTAGGTGTGGAATATGGTGTTTCTTCTCCAATCATGCTCTTGGTTTTGAGTGAGGGTGCATCTAACCACCCCGAGGTGGGATTCGGTGGGTGGAGGAGGTTGTTCTTGGGTGCTCTCTATGTAGTGGTTCTCATACTCCTCCTCCCATTCAAGAGAGGGTTCATATACCTCAATCTCTCCTTCAAATTCAGCTTGGGGTTGGGGGTTGGTCTCCTCTATGAGTAAGTTTGATGCTCCCTTGGTGGGGCATTGATTGGCAAAGTGTCCATACCCATAACACCTAAAGCATTGCTGCCCACTTTGATGGTTTGGGGTCACCTTAGTGTGAGGGAGAGTGGGTGTCGAATTGGGCCTATTGGGAGTTGTGTTTAGGGGCCCACTTGCAGGGCGGAATGGTGGATTGGCATTAGGAGGGGTGACCCGTGTGGGAGGAGTTCCCATGGGTGTAGGAAGGAGACCTCTTTGGGGTGGTGGGGGGTTGGCCCAAGGTGCCATGGCTCTAGGGTCCATTCCCCGAGGGGGAACCATTCGCGTGTGCCGAGAGAATTTCTCGGCATCCCGAGCTACTTGGTAGGCTTGCTCTAAAGTTGTTACTTGACGCATGAATGGTTCCTTTTTGATATGAAATTGAAGCCCATTCCTAAAGCGGGAGAGTGTGACGGAGGGGTCCTCTTGGACTCCACATTTGAGGAGGTAGTAGTCAAACTTTTCAATGTATTCCATAACGGTCTTTCCTTCTTGAGTCAAGGCTTGCCATTCATCTAGGAGGTTTTGATGGTAGGAGGGTGGGACATATTTGAGTTTGAGTTGGTCTTTCATGGCCCCCCATGTGGTGATTGGAACTTCCCTCCTAACTATCCTTAAAGCTTCAACATTCATCCAATGAGTTTTGACAAGTTTGGTTAATTGCATCTTTGCAAGTCGGACTTTCCTATCCTCGGTCATTAGGTACCAATCAAAATATTGATCCATGGCTGCCTCCCAATCTAAGTAGATGCTCGGATGATGAGATCCATCAAAAGTGGGAGCATCGACTTTCACAAGTCTCAATAGTTGGTCATCCGGGTTGTCCCGGGGAGGCCTCTCATTCCTTCTAGGGGGTGGGTCCCTTTCCGGTTCGGGAGGGGGGTCAAGGTTGAGTCCTCCTATGGCTGGCTTCACATGTGGAGGGGGATCTCTCCTATCTCCTTCCCTTGGAATAGGTCTATTTTCCTCAAGTTGTTCAAGCCGGGCCGTAATACCGTCAAGCCTTCCCATAATTTCGGTCATGTAGTCCACAAGAAACCTCATTTGGTCGGGAAGCTCATGCTCATTGTGAGGGGGATTTCCTTGGGGATTGGGATTCATGGTGTTATTGGAAGAAGATGGATTGCCTTGATAATGAGTTCCACTACGGGTGGTCATGCAAGGTTGGGTGGGCTATGCAAGGGTGTGCGAATACACCTAAGAAAGACTTAGTGTGACCCAAGACTAGACTTGTAAGGACAAGCCTATGACCGCTCTGATACCACTTGATGTGGCACAGTCCAAAGACCACTAAATATGATGAGATGACCCTAGGACTTAGACCCGCAAGCATACAAGCGCTCAATGATTCTCACGATGATGATTTTTGCTCACCCGATTCACACGTTCACCCGGTGGGTCCGGGAGATAATGATGAAGGTCCGGGGCGGCACCCAATTGTTCTAATGGACTTACAATGCTAGGGCTGACCCCAAATGAGTCTAGGATACCCAACTTTGTGGGCGGCTGGCCCGCAAGGCGGGGGCTTGGTGGCACTCACTCACGGTCCGCGGTGGACACTAACAAACTAGCATGCGAGTTCGAGCCCTCTTCTCACCGCCGACGAGCAATCAAAGCAATACTAAACTAACAGGAATAAGGCTACTAAGGATAGTATCAGAAGCTCACCTGATCGGTGTGAAGACACCGATCCCGATCGGAGACGAGGGCGCGCCGGGAGGCGAGGGTATGCACCCGATCGCCGTGGCGATGTAGCTTGACCTGAAATTGCAAACGGTACAGCACTACTCCTCACGCAGGAGGGGTGATCTTGGGGTGGGGGTTATGCTTAATACATTCAAAACTACCTCCACGCAGGGAGGGGCCTTCAGTCGGCCAAGCGGGGTGGGGAGAGATGCAAAGGAAACCGAGTTTCCGAGCTTTGCCGATTCTGTCTAGCTTCTGTAATTCTGGACAGGGAGTTGATGTTGATGCAGCCAATAAATACACCGAGCTCAGAATCTGATGAGACTTGCGCCAAAAGATTGCTAACCGGAGAGGGGTGTGGCTTGAATTTTTGGTTGACGTTCTGATTTGGGGGCTGACTGCTCTGGCGACTGGAAGATGGATGCAGCTCTAGTCTCTGGCCGAGCTCAGTCTGAAACAGCAGGTTGCAGAAGTGGTCATGGTCGCTCCTGAGCTCCAAATCTGGCACCGCTATACTCGTTGGAATCGTATACGAGTCTACTTTGCATAAAAACAAACAGGGAAGTCTTCTGATGTCGGAGATGAGCTGGATGTCCAGAGAAGTGGACGGTGGTCGGGATAGACTGTGAGGAGGCAGACCGCCGTGGTTGTGGTAGAAAATTGGTATCTATGGTTTTCGGATGATGAACGGGATTCCGCCTTCTGTTCCTGGACGCTGACAGGGGGAGGAAGAACTTTGTAGAAGACCCTGAAGGCTGGTTCCTTCAAGGTTCGTCGTGGGAGAGTCTTCTCTGCCGCTCTGGCTTCTGGTCTGAGAAGCTCTGCACAGTCGGAGAAGAATGGTGATTGCGGACAGCACCGAGCTCGGATGCCAACGAAACCGCCTCGCCTTGAAAGCTGACTTGCAGACGAATCTAGAAATGTAGGCCTCGCCTCCTGAGTCGTTGAGGGATGACCGTGGCCTCCTCTGCAAGTGCTATAAACCTGCTTCCTGAAACAGGGCGGGAATGAAGGGAAGATGAAGTGGTGGGGAAGGGAATGGCCAAGAGAGAAAGTGGTGGAAGGTGGTTCTACTGGCTATGGGAGGAAGATGAGTGGTGTTTGAGGGGTATTGGAGGCTATGGAGATGGAGGTGGGGGGGGCGAAGTGGGGCTGAAGAGAATATGGTCTGCTAGTGAAGGTGGTGGAGGATGAGGGTGCACAAGAGAGAGGGGTGAGAGGGAGATGGTGGGGGCGAACTTGGTTCAAGGGAGGGGGTTGAGGGGCGGTCAAGGCAAGGGAGGGAAGGTTCAAATTTGAAATGGGTCTAGGGAGGGGTGGGATTTGTGTGGGGAAGTGGTGGATTGTGTTGGGAGGTGGAGGATTTGACTTGGGACAAAGAGAGGGGAGTAAATGAGGGGCTTGGGGAAGTGGAGGGTCTTAATGGAGGTGGGTGAGGTAGTGGAGGTGGTTGGGGGTTGGAGTAAGTGAGGGGGGGGGGAGGAGGAGAGAGGGTGGGGGCGAACTTCCCTTGGGAGAGAGAGAGAGTGAGAGAGAGAGTGAGGGAAAGAGAGTAAGAGAGAGAGAGAGATTTAAGAGGTAAAAGGAAGTGGTTTTTTTCAATATCCAAAAAGTGAGTACAAGTGGAGAGATGGGGCCTATATATAGGCAACCACTCTTTACATGACCAAAATGTCCCTGACAATAGGACAAAAGACCGAGCATAACCTAGACTCAATCCTATGGGCCCATAACTAAGGAAATAAGGCCCAATTAAGCAAAATAAGGGAAATGGACTAGAACCACATGACTCAATAAAGGAAAATACATAAGATAGGACTCAATAAAAGGAAAATACATAAAATGAACCTGGGAAAATGAAGATAACAAGTGGAGACCATGATCAATCCATATCAAGAGTGTGTAGACGACCAAAGCTAGAGGGAGTGTCGTGAGATGCCCTCATCAGGACGCCAATACTTTCAGAGTGCCGATGCCGAACTGAGTCCCCCGGGTCACTCCAGAGTATGTAAAATTGTGGAATGCTCGCACGAGCTTCTACCGCAATGCCCAGATGACATGTTGGGATGTGGCTGAGCGCACCTTTCTGAGTCAGCAGCCTGGGCCCGTTTTTGACATTGACGAAGCCCATCTGAAGAGGTTATTTTCCCACCACCCGAAGGAGGCAGAGACATACATAGCAAGCAAACAAGCCATCAAGGAGGGAGTGGCTGAACCACTGATACCCGTGCTTGCTGACATAAGTGAAGATGCTTTCACGCAGAATTTAGAACACCTGTGCCAGATTGGTGGTTCACGCCTGGAGCTTCAGCAGTACCCGTTCCATATGGAGGAGCCGCTCTCCAAAGCAGTTTCATGGAAGTGCGAAGTGGATTGCTTTTGCCCGTGTCGGGCGTTTGTTAATAGAGAGGACAAAACCCCGACATACTATCAGCATACATCTTGGCTGTTCGTCCTGATGAGTATCCACGGACTGACCCTTGAGAGTCCCGTAGCTAGTGTTCTGGACAAGCCTCTATTCGTATCTTTTCATTATGCCGATGTCTGGGGCTTTGACTACCTCGGCTTATATCATTGTATAGCTTCCCACGGACATGTGGACCTGGCCGACCTGGTCGACAAGTGTAAGAAGATTGGTGACATATGCTGGCTTGTTCGGGAGGCTGCCTCCCGAAGTAAGGAGGTGGCTTATCAGTATTGGCCACTCTCATCTTTTTACAAGGGCCGGGCAGGTAAGTGCTCCTCCGTTGACATGTAGATTAGTTTGTTGCTCAGCTCCTTCATAATGGCATGTGCTTCATTTGACAGACCATCCGGACATCAAGCAGCAGGGACTTTATAGAAAAACTATCTCCCAGAGGCAGAAATCGGAATATTTTGAGATTCCTGCCCCAGCGCCGACTACTACTCCACTGCTGCCTGGCAAGAAGAGAGCGGCCTCCGCGATGAAGATTGCAATAGGCCGAGCGAAGAAAGCTCGGCATACTTCTTCAAAGCGGCCTTCGACCGACGCGGCTAAGACTCCCCTGCCCGAGGTGCCATCATTCGAGCCGTTTGCTGCTCATAAAGAGGTCAGCCAGCAAGCAGATGAAGGTGACATCATTATCCCTTTGCGGTTCTAAAGGAATGCTCTTTTCACGGCATTTTCATTCTTCTGACGTCTTCTTTGTATAACTTCAGCTCCCGGAGTGGTTGACACCACGGGTGTTGAGGAATCCTCCCTAGAGGCCGGAGAGATAGGGCCTCCCATCATAGCCCCGGTAGGGGTGACTGAGACAGCTGGAGCTACAGGGGAGAGTCTCCCCGCCGTTGAGGAGGATGTCAGACTTCCTTCTCCTACGCCTGCCAGCGAGGCTGAGGGTGAGCTGAACAATTGTGGTTCTTTAGGTTCCCCTTTTTATTGAGCTTTCCGTCCTGCCTTATGCACTTGTTTTGTTGTGATGGCAGGAGTGGTCAGCACGGTGGTTAAGGCGCTTGTTGTGGAAGCTCCTTCACAGCCCGCGGGACATAAGACTGTACTGAAGAAGGGTGCTATCCCATTGCGGCGTGTGCTCACCCGCTCAGCATCCCGTCAGGCGACGGAGGAGGCGGGCCAACCCGAGATCAGCATAGATATTTCTTCGAGTAGCTCTGCCACCCCTTCTGATGAAGAGACTGACCATCATTCTTCAGAAGGTGATGAACAAGTGTCTGCAGCAGACAGCAAAGGGGCAACGGCTCCCTTCACACTGTCAAGCGATGCTTTGATTTTCAGTCCTCCGAGGCTACCGAGGGCATCATCAGAGGGAGTGTTGCAGGAGGAATTTGCTGGATTGGACGTGGAGGTGGAGATAACCCCTCCTTTTGCTGCTTCGTCTGCAGGGTTGGAATTTTCTATTCAGGGGCTTGAAGAGATGGATGCCGTCATCATAGTAAACTCTGTTCGCCCCTTTACAGAGCCGCATATCCCCCTCTCTTTTTTTTGCCACCTTAGTGTTTACATGAATTTTCATTCCAGGAACCCGAAGCCGCTATTCATTCCCCGGCATCGACTTCTGGTACTGCTGTGGTTTCATCAGAGGCCTCGGATCTGCAACCGCTGGCCACCGCATCTCCTTCAGGGACAATCACCCTACTCCGCCCCGTGTCGGTGAGGATACATGCGGTTGCTAGGGGATTACCCTCGGAGCCGAGCCAGTCAGGGGAGAATCTCGCCCTGGCGTCGATGACAGAGTTGAGGGCTGAGGCTGACCCGCAAAGGGGGTCTGCTTTTGTACCGGCGGCCATAATGATGATCGCTTCTGATTCTGCAACTCCATTTGTGCCAGAGCCAGAGTTAGAACCTCCGTCCTTCCTAGGCTCCGTCGAAAGAAGCCCTAACAGGAGTCTGACGGAGCAGGAACATGTTGCCGTGGTATCTGCTTCTTCGGCTTTGACGGCCGTTCCATATTCCTCTTCCGAGCCGGACACCGGCTTATGGGCCGCCATAGACAGGGAAGTGACCTTCGAGGTGTCTCCGGCGGCTTCCCTGGGCATTACCTCATCAGAGGAATTTGTCTGGCAGCATCTAGAGATGCTGCGTCAGGTTATGGAATCTCTGCCAGCGTTGTCTTACTCCCAGTTGAAGGAAGTGGCTGCGCGACTGACGATCGGGCTGCAGGCACTGGGCTGCCCTCTAGATATCTGGACCCAGCGGGTGCTTTTCTTGTTGAAGTTTGTTAATCACCGGGACTTTCTCGATAAGATGATGGGCGACCGGCTGGCGGCCCTCAAATTGCAGAGAGTTGACTGTCAGGCAGAGCTGACGTTTCTGATCTCTGATCTTCAGGAGAGCAGGGCTCAGGTTGAAGCTTCCGTAACCCAGGCGCACATTCTACGTAGCCGACAGGAAGAACTCCGCGCTGAATTGGCTACTATAGAAGCCGAGATACCGCGGCTAGAGGCTACGGAAGTCCAAGGCATCGAAAGAACTTCTTTGCTGGAGGGCCGAGTCGCGTCTCTGGAGACTGAGGTGACTCGGGTTCAGGAAGAGGAAGCGCATCTCCATGAACTGGGGGCGGCTCCTCATGTTGGGCTTATTGACTTTGCTGATATCTTCAGACGGTCTTAGCTGATCCGCCTTTGTAATATGTCCCCTCAGAAGGGCTCCTTTTGTATTCACTTCCCCCTTTTGCAATGAAGATAGAAGTTTCCTTCACTATATTTTTTTTGGTGTCCACATCCACACTCACATTATGTTATGTCTTGTGGCAATTCTGGCGACCTGCTTGGAAGTACCTCCATGTCCGTGTCACAAGAGAGTGTCCACCCTCTCAAGGAAAGTATGGGGGCCTCGCTCCACCGCGGGACGGGGTTCCAGAGGTTGCCAGGTTGGCGCAGAAGTAGGTCTTGCTGACAAGAGGCGTCGAAACCGTGACTGCTGGCTGCTCATGGTAATTCCATTTTTGACCCTGATTGGGGGAGATGTTGACCGACCTTATCGATGGTGACACGGGTCGAAAAGGGGCAGACGGTCTTGCCGATGATGACAAAAACTGGAAGAGTAGCGACCGATCTTGCCGATGGTGACAAGGGTCGAAAAGGGGTAGACGGTCTTGCCGATGATGACAAAAACCGGAAGGGTAGCGACCGATCTTGCCGACGGTGACAAGGGTCGAAAAGGGTAGACGGTCTTGTCGATGGTGACAAGAACTGGAAGGGTAGCGACCGATCTTGCCGATGGTGACAAGGGTCAAAAAGGGGTAGACGGTCTTGCCGATGATGACAAAAACCGGGAGGGTAGCGACCGATCTTGCCGATGGTGACAAGGGTCGAAAGGGTAGACGGTCTTACCGATGGTGACAAGGACCGGAAGGGTAGCGACCGATCTTGCCGATGGTGACAAGGGTCGAAAGGGGTAGACGGTCTTGCCGATGGTGACAAGAACCGGGAGGGTAGCGACCGATCTTGCCGATGGTGACAAGGGTCGAAGGGGTAGACGGTCTTGCCGATGATGACAAAAACCGGGAGGGTAGCGACCGATCTTGCCGATGGTGACAAGGGTCGAAAGGGTAGACGGTCTTGCCGATGATGACAAAAACCGAAAGGGGTAGCGACCGATCTTGCCGATGGTGACAAGTGTCGAAAGGGTAGACGGTCTTGTCGATGGTAACAAAAACTGGGTAAGGTTAGTGACCGATCTTGCCGATGGTGACAAGGGTCGAAAAGGTAGACGGTCTTGCCGATGGTGACAAAAATCGGGTAAGGTAGTGACCGATCTTGCCGATGGTGACAAGGGTCGAAGAGGTAGACGGTCTTGCCGATGATGACAAAAACCGGGTAAGGGTAGCGATCGATCTTGCCGATGGTGACAAGGGTCGAAAAGGTAGACGGTCTTGCCGATGGTGACAAAAATCGGGTAAGGTAGCGACCGATCTTGCCGATGGTGACAAGGGTCGAAGAGGTAGACGGTCTTGCCGATGATGACAAAAACTGGGAGGGTAGCGACCGATCTTGCCGATGGTGACAAGGGTCGAAAGGGGTAGGCACTGGACGTGTATAAGTGGGATATCGGATGAAGACCCTCGCCCCGACCTCGTAAATGGCCTTCTGGACGGAGGATGGTTCATCACTATTCATCATTCATGATCATTTTTTTTTATTCATATTACTGACCCAAGCGCCCTTTCGGGTTTTCGCCGAAGCCAGCCCCCTCTTGCTTTTGCCCGCGCGCCCTTTCGGGTTTTCACGCGGCGGGGTACCCGATTTTGCCTGCGACGCCCTTTCGGGTTTTCGCCACAGATGGGTTATAACCATTTTTGCACTTGTCCTGATTATAGGAGCAAGTCTGGCGGGGTACCTCTATTTTTAACCCCATTTTTCGTTTCTTTCTTTTTTTTTGAATTCGGGATGCAGAAGAACTGGACCGCAAAAATATTGACTGACCTTGTCAATGATGACAAGGATCGAATCCCGTTTCCGTTCGTCGACACTGGCTAGATGCCAAAGTAAAGGGGTATGGCCGATTAACAAGGATGTAGGATTCGAGTTAGGGGTAAAGATCGACCGGTCTCGCTAACGATGGCGAGGATCGTAATGTGGGTTTAGTCATCGGCATGGGTTACTGCTGGAACAAGGACGGGATTGTCAACAGGGACGTAAGGCCCAAGTTGAGGGTAGAGATCGACCGATCTCGTCGAGAATGACGAGGGTCGAAAAGGGTTTGTTCATCGGCATATGTTACTGCCGAAACAAGGATGGGGTTGTCAACAGGGACGTAGGGTCCAAGTTGAGGGTAGAGATCGACCGATCTCGCCGATGATGACAAGGGTCGAAGATGGGTTATTCATCAGCATGGGTTACTGCCGCAACAAGGATGAGATTGTCAACAGGGACGTAAGGTCCAAGTTGAGGGTAGAGATCGACCGATCTCACCGATGATGACGAGGGTCGAAAAGGGTGTGTTAAAGGATTTCCGGCGGGACTTTGATGATTGTCCCTTTCGGAGCTTTATTGGATGGAGAATAGGAGAGGCATTTGGAAATTACCACTTTACTGACTCAAGCGCTCTTTCGGGTTTTCGCCGAAGCCAGCCCCCTCTTGCTTTTACCCACGCACCCTTTCGAGTTTTCACGTGGCGGGGTATCCGATTTTGCCTGCAACTCCCTTTCGGGTTTTCGCCACAGCTGGGTTACAGCCATTTTTGCACTTGTCCCGATATGGGAGCAAGTCTGGCGGGGTATCTCTATTTTCAACCCCATTTTGCTTTCTTTTTTTGTATTTGTGTAGGGTGGCAGGTCGAAGTGCGACATTCGACCCTTGGTTGACAGTAGATGGCTGTCGACCGGAGCATCAGACCTTGCGCCGGGCAGAACAATTCATTCGTTAGCAAGGGCTGAATGCTAACGCAAAGGAGTGATCTCTCGCCAATTCGGGTGTAAGGCTGGTAATGGCAACAGCGTGGTGTATTCTTTCGGGAGCTTGGTCAGGGCAGAATGTTACTAACCGAGGAAGAGTAGCTCTGCTAAGGCAAGGTGCCATTAACCAAGAAAAAGGTAGCTCGGTTAGGGCGGAGTGCCACTAAACCAAGGAAAATGTAGCTCGGTTAGGGCGGAGTGCCACTAAACCAAGGAAAAGGTAGTTCGGTTAGGGCGGAGTGCCACTAAACCAAGAAAAAGGTAGCTCGGTTAGGGCAGAGTGCCACTAAACCAAATGAAATATAGCTCGGTTTGGGCGGAGTGCCACTAAACCAAGGAAAATGTAGCTTGGTTAGGGCGGAGTGCCACTAAACTAAGGAAAAGGTAGCTCGGTTAGGGCGGAGTGCCACTAAACCAAGGAAAAGGTAGTTCGGTTAGGGCGGAGTGCCACTAAACCAAGAAAAAGGTAACTCGGTTAGGGTAGAGTGCCACTAAACCAAGGGAAATGTAGCTCGGTTAGGGCGGAGTGCCACTAAAGCAAGGAGAAGGTAGCTCGGTTAGGGCAGAGTGCCACTAAACCAAGGGAAATGTAGCTCGGTTAGGGCGGAGTGCCACTAAACCAAGGGAAATGTAGCTCGGTTAGGGTGGAGTGCCACTAAACCAAGGAAAAGGTAGCTCGGTTAGGGCGGAGTGCCACTAAACTAAGGAAAGGGTATTCCGACCGATCACTCGGGGAATGTTGGCTGCACTGCATGATACAGCTTAATGTGTTTTCCGTTGAGGGGAGAGAACTGAATGACTCCTTTGTGGTCTACAAGGACGTAGGCACCCCCTTCATATACTCAGCGGACGATATACGGCCCGACCCAGTTTTCGACCAGCTTCCCTTTGGGGTTGGAGGCCATCACTTCTTTTCTTTTGACCATTACCAGGTCTCCTTTCTTGAATTCTCGACCCTTGACTAGCTTGTCAAAAGCACGGGCCATGCGAGCTTGGTAGAGCTGGATGTTTTGCTGCGCCCAGAGGCGTTTTCCTTCGAGCTCAACGAGCTCTTCCAATCTTCTTTCTGCATTGGTCTGCTCAACACTGACTAGTCCGTGCTGGATGGCAACTCGCAATGAAGGAACTTCAAGTTCAATTGGCACCATAGCTTCTGACCCGTAGACGAGGGAGAAAGGTGAACAGCTGGTTGGGGTCTTGTAGACAGTACGATAAGCCCAAAGTGCTTCGTACATCCTTTCTTCCCAATCTTTTTTATTAGACTTAACAGTCTTTGCCAGCAGCGTGCACAGTGTCTTGTTAAAGGCTTCTGCGAGTCCATTGGCTTGAGGGTTGTAGGGGGACGATGTCCTCCAGTCGATTTTATATTTGTCGGCCAGCCGATAAACCTTCTGGTTCCTAAAGTGACTGCCATTATCAGAGATGATTCGGCTGGGGATCCCGAACCGGAATATTACATTTTACCGGAAGAATCTTGCAACTAGCTCTCCCGTCACATCTCTTAGTGCTACTGCTTCCGCCCATCTGGAGAAGTAGTCTGTAGCTGCTAAGATGTATCTGCACCCAGATGAAGATGCTGGCAGCTGCCCTACCACGTTCGTGCCCCACTGAGCAAACGGCCAGCTTGGTAGGGTGGGATGCAGTGGCACTGGAGGTCTCCTTGCCACATTAGCATGTTCTTGACATTTCTGACAAGCTTTGGCAAACTTGTAGCAATCATCAAATATAGTGGGCCAATAGTAACCCAGCTTCTTTATCTCAATTTTCATCTTCGGGCCAGCCTGGTGTGCTCCAGCTGATCCTGCATGGACCTCCTGCATCACCTGTCCTGCTTCTGCTGAAGACAAGCAACGAAGTAGGACTTTCCTTCGGGCATCTGCCATAATCCGGAACAAGGTCCCGCTTCTCATCTCGTAAGAATCCTTGATCCTTAGGAGTTTCATTCTCTTTTCCTTTTCTTTTGGAAGTTGCTGGTGTTGAAACCAACGTAGGAGATGCTCTCGCCAATCGGGCTGCTGAACCCCTTCGATGACTGCTACTTCCATCTCTTGTTGGTCGGTCAGGACCTCTGTCACGCTGGGGACCTGTCGACGGTTGATCACTGTTATATTCAGGCTTGTGTCGGCGGGACCGCCAATGAACTGGCCAGCTTAGCGAGGGCGTCTGCCTGAGCATTCCGGCCTCGATTGATCTGCTTAATGCTGATGAAGTAAAATTTTGACATTAGGCGAGTTGCCAACTGGTGATAGGGGAGGAGCTCTTGCTTTCGTACATCGAACTCTCCTTCTAGCTATTTTATAACTAGCATGGAGTCTCCGAATGCTTCCAGCATCTGAATTCCTATGGACAGAGCAATTTGCAACCCGATTATCAGGGCTTCATATTCCGCTTCATTGTTTGTGCATTGCTTGTTTATAGAACAGGATGTATGCACCACTTCTCCTTCTGGGGATTTCAGGACTATGCCTGCTCCTGCTCTGACCCTGGCTGACCCGATGGCAGAGGTGTCAAATCTGGAAGCGCCATCAAAGTATAGTTGCCATAAGGAGGGCTGTATTTGCACGGCTTCTAAAGTTTCATCTTCAGGAAGCTCCGGCTCCAACGGGCAATCCCCGGGCACTGGGTGCTCAGTGAAGAAGTCTGCAATAGCTTGGCCCTTGACGGCCTTGCGCGGCACGTAGGAGATATCAAACTCCATAAGGATTACCGCCCATTTGCCCAGGCGGCCTCTGAGTGCCGGTTGAGACATAATGTACTTCAGGGGATCCTCTTTGGATACCAAGCTGATTTCATGCGACAACATATAGTGTCGGAGCTTTTTAACTGCGAAGACCAGCGCCAGACAGATCTTCTTAATATAAGTAGACCATTCTCCGACTGAGGTAATAGAGGGCTTGTTCTTTCCCTTCTTCATTATTCTGGGCCAGCATTGCCCCCAGAGAATTATGTGTAGCTGCTATATACAGTATAAATGGTCATCCTTTCACCGGTGCGCCCAACACTGGAGGAGTTTTCAGGTAGTCTTTTAGCTTGTCGAAGGCTGCCTGGCAATCTTCATCCCAATAAAAAGGGGACATCTTTCATCATCAACTTGTGAAAAGGCTGGCATCGCCCTGACAAATTGGAAATGAAACGCCGGATGTAAGCCAAACGGCCCTGTAGTGATCTCAGCTCGGAGATGTTCCTTGGCGGAGGTAACCCCTGAATCGCCTTGATCTTTGCGGGGTCTATCTCGATTCCCGACATCGGACGATGAAGCCCAAGAATTTTCCGCTCGACACTCCGAACGCGCATTTCATAGGGTTCATTTTTAGCTCATGTTGCCTCAGCCTCTGAAAAACAATCCGGAGGTCTTGCAGATGATCTTCTTTTCATCTGGTTTTGACCACCAGGTCATCTATGTAGCACTCGACCTTGTGGTAGAGCAGTTCATCAAAGATTTTGGTCATTGCGCGCTGATAGGTTGAGCCAGCATTCTTTAGTCCGAACGGTAGTCTCTTGTAATGATAAATGCCCTTAGGAGTTCAGAATGCAGTATGGACTCGGTCATGCTCCGCAATCCAAATCTGATTGTAGCCGGAAGACCCGTCCATGAATGATAGGGCCTCATGGCCGGTTGTAGCATCAATCATGACCTCAGTTATCGGCACCGGGAAGTCATCTTTAGGGCAGGCTTTATTTAGATCTTGGAAGTCAACACATATCCGGATCTGTTCATTCTTCTTTTTCACGGGGACGATATTCGCCAGCCATGTGGTGTACTGGTTTTCTTCAACAAATCCCACATCAATGAGCTTGTCGACTTCAGTACAAATTTGGGTGATGAGCTCTGGCCTCATTCGCCGCGGTGGTTGCTTCACCGGCTCAGCCTCAGGGCTGATTGCTAGCTCATGTTGTGAGACAGCGGGGCTTAGACCTAGCATTTCTTTGTAAGTCCAGGCGAAGCAATCCCGGTATTCTAGCAGCAGCTGGAGGTACAGCTCCCGTTCTTCTGGGGATAGTTGGGCGCTGAGGAAGGTAGGCCTAGGGTCCTTCACATTTCCCAAGTTGACTTCTATTAGTTCATCGACTGTGGCCTGGCCTTCGTCTTCTATCTCTGGAGGTGCCGGTTGGAGGTCAACGAAGTCTGGAACGCCATCTTGAGGGTCGAGCACTTCGACTTCCTCGTCAGACACCGCCAGAGCTTCCTGAGGTTTCTTGATCTCTTGTGCCAGCGGCTGAGTGGATTGTTCTATTAGCAGATCCATTCCCGTTGCAGCTTCCAAGGATGAGAGAGCAGCCTTGGTGTTTGCAGATGAGATTGCAGCCATGACAGGCTGGTAACTATTTACTGCCAGGCCTGGATAGCATGCTGATTTTGCAGCAGAAGTTGAGGATGTTTCGCCTTCTGGGACAGTTGTATCTTCCACAGAAGTGGCTTTTTCTTTCCTGGTAGCTGGCTCCCCTTGATTGGAGTTGACCAAGGCCTCCCTGACTGGCAGAAAGGGTGTCGAAGTTGTCATTAGTATGACCTCTATGGAGGGAGAGACTCCTGCTTCTTGACTGTCTTCGGCTTCGCTGCTGCTAGCCGTATCAAATTCGGCTTGAAGGGCCGCTTCTTCAGGATGAACCTGCTCCCAGCATCGACGAGGGGCCGAGGTTTCTGCTTCTTAATTCCCGGATCGAGCCAGTTCATGACATTTGGCTTCCACCGGATACTCATCAAAGGTTGCCCCCAGAGGGCTATCTTCAGTAGGATAGAAGGCGGAGATAGTATCCACCTCGTACCGCCCACTGTAATAATATTCCTCCAGGGTGAAGCCCAACCCTGGATGCTGAGAGACATGTCTCATTTCCTTATCCAGATTTGCAGGATGCCACATCTTCTGGAAAGCTTCCTTGCATTTTTGAGACTGATCGGGAGGGATGTGTTGGTTCTGAAACATCCTGGCCATTCGATCAGTTGTAAATGCCAGGCCTTGAACAGGAACCTGCGGGTTGGCTAGATCTTCAGGGAGGCTGCAGTCTGTGTCTTCCTGAGTGGGATGCTCCTCAGCTGTATAGAACGAGCTGCTGGGCCCATCTTCCTGTGTCACCTCCCAAGCTTTGAAAGGTTCGACAGTGGGGTCGTTGAGGCCGGAGACTGGCTTGGTGAGGCCGGCCGGGACTCCGACGCGATCGTGCTGTCGATTGACCTGCACTTTCTTAGCTTTGGGGTATACTGCTGGGGGTGTTACCCTGCCGACGTCTCTGGAAGCTGTGATGTGGGAGACCACCTTCGGCTTGACATATCCGCGCGGCGGTGGTGGATACCAACCGTCACCCGATCTATTCTTCGACGCCCCTACGGGGGCCTCAGCTTCAGAAACCTTTCGGGGAGGTCCCGTATATAGGTTGGCGTCCGCCAAGTGACATTCAAACACCTCGAATGGGTGGATATCAGCAAATATTCTCTCCTCCTTCCCCTAGAGGCTGTATTTGATGCATTGGTGGAGCGTGGAGGGCACCACCATAATTTCATGCAGCCATGGGCGGCCGAGCAGTGCTTTGTAAGAGGTGCGGGAGTCAATGACATGAAACTGCACCGTTGTAGTGAAATCTGCGAGGGTCAGTGTGAACTCTGCCACCCCCATAGATACTTCGCATTTTTGGTTGAAGCCGGCGATACGCATATCCCCGACCTTCTCGAGATGCACGTTAAAGTGGTGCCTCTCGTATATTCTGTGTGGCAGGATGTTGACTGCTGCACCAGGATCGACCAGGATTCGGTTCAGTTTTCTTCCATTCAGGTGCCCTTTCATATATAGCGGCCTGTTGTGGCTGGCAGTAGGTAGTAGCATGTCTTCTGGAGAGAAGGTCATACTGGCTTCTGGTATAGCCTCAGCTATGCAGGCTTCAAAATGAGCAGGCGTCTGTAGAGCAGTGATGATCGCCTGTCGAGTTTCTTCACTCAAAGAGAGAATTTCCCAGATCGTAAATTGAGCGGGGAGCTTTTTAAGCAACTTCATTATTCGGCTCCCAGCCCGAACATTGGAGAGCTTCATCTCTTCAGCCCATCTGGGCTTGGGGAGGTTTTGATTTGTGGGTCCAGACGGACCTGCTTCCTCTTCCTCGGACCCGACACCCTCTTGACTGGCACCGGCTGTCGGGTCTTCTTTATTAGTTGCCGTAGGGCAAGCACCATCTGCATTCGCATCCTCAGTAGATTGCGCTGGCTGTGGGTGAATGGCCCCGGATGTAGGGTTAGCATCTTGGCAGGGCTGCTTCCCTTTTGACATCTTCATAAATTCAAGGAATGAAGGGACTGCCTTGCCCCCACTTTTGTTGTATAGGCCCGACAGAGGAGGGATTTGGACTCCCTTAACCTCCGGCGGAGGTGTCTTGTAGGGTTTCTCCCCTCTGAACATGATGTTGTGATTGGGCGGTGGCTGGCGCCCCCATTTTCGGCCCGACCGAGTGGCATGTGCAGCAGTTGCGGCCTCGGCCTTGCCTCCCCCAGCATGGGGTGTGAATCAAATTTCTTCTTCTTCCTCTTCTCCGGGTAGGTTGAAGAGTGCTGATAAGGTATTGCAGGAGACAACCTATGCTTTATTGGCCCCAGCGGCCTTTCTTTTCTTCTTCTTTTGCTTCCTCTTCTTTTTGGTTTCTGCGGGTGCCTACCCCAGAACAGGCTGCCCTCTTCAAGGGGTGTTGCTTCAGCTTCCTCCACCTATTTGAGTGAGAGTTGCTCCAGCTCTTGCGATGGGACGTGGTCCCGTACTAGCAGAGGTTTCACTTCGGGCTGCACATATTCATCTAGCCCTTCAATCAGGTGCTGTAGTCGCGGGACCCCAGGATTGGTTTGTTGGATATTATGTTTTGATGATGACAAATACTATGACTCTCATATGTTTGATGTCATATGTGTTGACTTATGTTTTGATGATGACATTGTTTACGTGTGTTCTGATGATGATAAATTGATGTCTTATGTGTTTACTTCATTCAAAACTTGGTACATTGATTAACTGTGAGCATGGCATAGACTGTTCACTCATCTGTCTGCGTGAGTCACCAAGTCCACACATTGCTTCGTGTGCCCTTCGTAAAGTCTATACAATGCCATTTGTTCATGCAATTTAGCAAGTCTGTACAGCCTGTGTTCACAACACAAAGTCTGTACTTCGCATGCTCTCACAATCGCCAAGTCTATTCACCGGGTTGCTCACTAAGTCTTAAAGTCTGTACAGGGTAGTTCATACTTCACTTTATCTGCCAAGTGTCTACATCAGTCAGCATTGCCTGATTTCATGAAGTCCATACATCCACATGCTAGCACACACTAAGTCTGTACAGCCCATGTACAAGGTCTCATGCATATTGAATGTAAAGTCTATACATCGTCCAGTGTATTGCTGCATGCCATGAAGTCTGTATAGAGTCTTTGTATCGTGTGCTTCGCTTTTGGGAATCAAAGTATGTACATTGGCAGAGCAACTGCATCAAGTCTATACACTGCCTTTGGTTTTTAAAGTCGATACATTGCCTTTATTTCAAAGTATAGACATCACTGTTTTGGCCTTCGAAGCGTTCAAGTCAGTACATCCTACACTTGTTCATGCATGTTTGCAAGTCTATTCACTGGAGTCTATACACTCCTCATCTTTACCTTTGTTCCAAGCCAAAGTCTGCATATTGGAAGAGTCTATACATTGGAAGTGTGTACATTGTTCAGCTGCCTTGATCAAGTCTGTACAGCGACCAGCGTCCTTGTGTTTCAAGCCATTCCAAGTCTATACAACGCCCAAGTCTGTACAACCATCAGTGAACCCTCCAAGCCTATACATCCAGTTGAACGCAAAGTCTACACATCACTCCACATCTTTTCCTACGCTTGGCCAAGTCTATACACTCAAACATTTTCCTACGTTCTGGCCAAGTCTACACAACGCTTGCCTGGCTTCTGTTTCAAGTCTATACATTCATTTATCTGAAGCTTCATCAAGTCTATACAACACTGCTTTGTCAAAGCCTGTACAACGCAGCTGTGTTGAAGTCTGTACAACCAATCTCATGCCAAAGTCTATACATCCACAGTGGATCTTCAAAGTCTGAACATCCGTTCACTACACTCAAGTCTATACACCAACAGTGGAACGCCAAGTCTGTACATTGGCCTTAAGCTTCACAGGTCTACACATTGTCTTCGGCTTCAAAGTCTGTACAGTGGGTCAACCTGCCAAGTCTATACATTGGACTCTGTTTCATAAAGTCTGTACACTGGTCCTCAGATGTTCCAAGTCTATACATCGCTGATTGGGCTAAAGTCTGTACAGTCGTTTGGAAAGTCTATACTTTGTGAAGTCTACACACTGGCTTCTCATTTGCATCAGAGTCTATACACTGGTTCAAGCTGCAAGTCTATACATTGGAGATTGGGGTTCCAAGTCTAGACATTGATTTACTATTCAAGTCTTGATTTGAAGTCTGTACATTTGATCGTCTCAGTCAGCGTCTCATGCTTTCAAGTATATACATTGGCATATGCATTCACATGTAAAGTCTATACAGCATCTGCGTCTCATTCAGCGTCTCTATCAAGTCTATACAATGTTGCATTGCATATGAAGTCTATACAGCATCTGTGTCTCATTCAGCGTCTCTCTCAAGTCTATACAATGTTGCATTCACATATGAAGTCTATACAGCCTATGGCTTGTACATCGACTGAACGTTCTTCAGCAGAGTATATACTCTTCATAGGTTAAGTCTGAACATCCATCCTTGTAGACTGTACACACTTCATCAAATGTTCATCCCCTTCAAACGAAGTCTATACACTCTTTCCTTCACGCCATCAAGTGTGTACACTGCCTTCCCAGGGACTCTTTCATCAAGTCTATACAGACTTAGCGAAAGCTCAGCAAGTCTGTACACTAGTTTCTCTGGCACGTTAACACTGAGTCTATACACTCGTTCTCTATCTTGAAGTCTATGCATTCGTTTGATAAGCTTCAACTATATACACTCAATATCAAGCTTCAGGTCTACACACTGTGTTGCATTACATGCTTCACCCAAAGTCTGTACACCCGATTCTCTCATGCACTTCACAGAAGTCTACACATTTTATCTTGTGATGATAATGCATTCATGTTACAAGTCTATACACTGAGAGCGCATGTTACAAGTCTATACACTCTTAGTGTACATACTTGATCATCTGCTGTTCTAAAGTATATACATTCGGTTGCTTATCACGCTGCATCTTTTAAGTCTGTACACTGTTGCTTTTACATTAAGTCTATACATTCTGCTGATCGACTGAAGTATTGTTTCATTAAACCTACAGAGTCGGGGCACGTGACACTAGGCAGGCATCTGGCACGTAATGCAAGCTGCTGAGAAGTCACCACGTGGACTGAAGCTTGGGCGGGAATCGAAAATAGCATGCCCTAGCACATGCTGAACCTGATATAAATAGAAGCCTCCGTCCATTGAAATAAGACGATGAAGAAGAGATAACCAGATCTGAAAGAGAAAGAGTGATCGCGATAGATAGACAGTGCAGTAGAGAGGCTGTGAGCAGAAGAAGAAGAGAGAAGAAGAAGAAAAAAGAAAGAAGAGACAGAGAGAGAGAGAGCCTGCGAAAGAGAAGAAAAAGAAGAGTGAGAAGAAGAGAGAGCTAGAGCAAAGGAAGCTTCAACTGAAGATCAGTTCCTGCTGGACCGTGGATCAAATCCAGCCCAGCCAGCTCCTGCGAGAGCCTTTGTGCATTTTATTCTTCCAGCTTTCTGTTGCTGCGTTTTTGTTTTTCCTTTTAAACCTTCAACAATTGTTCTTCCGACTCTCTTGTGTGAGGTCGGGTTCCCTCCGGTTGGGAGGAAGAGAGGTCCGAGACCTCTAGTTTGTAGGTGGCTTGTTGTCACCTGTGCTTCCCTCTGGGGTTCAGAGGAAGAGAGACTTAGGTCTCTAGGTTTCCCTCCGGTTTGGAGGAAGAGAGGATTGATCCTCCGGTTCTGGTTTTGTGGTTTCAAGACTAGGTGTTCCCTCCTGATCTGGACGAAGAGAGACTTGTGTCTCTGGTTTCCAAGTGACTGGGAGTCACTTGGGGTGTCCCTCCGGTTGGGAGGAAGAGGGGAGGTTGTTCCCCTGGTCAAGCTGTGTGGCAGCAATTTGTTGCAGACTGAGTCTGCAGTTTCAAGCCTAGCTAGTGGAAGCCTCACTCCTGTTTGGAGTGAGGGGTGGACGTAGGTCTTTGGACCGAACCACCTAAAAATCTTGGTGTTCTCTTGTGGTGTGTTTTTCCTTATATGTTATTTTATCTACTGCAATCTTTAGATGTTTACTTAGGAGCGTGTGAGAGCTAATAGATTTGTGTTGTCTCACTGAGTTGCTTCTAAGTATTTTTAGCACATTACATAATCTGCTTTTAATTCCGCATACTTGAGCATTAGAGTTTTTTAATTAGGCGATTTTAGAGCAGGATACATTCACCCCCCCCTCTGTATCCAGGACTTGCATCCTATCAATTGGTATCAGAGCGGTTCTCTGATTGATCAGATCCAACGATCTGTAGAGGATCCTGTTGTCCCTTGGTGCATTTCTGATTTTACTCCTTGCTGCATAAATCTACTTGCCAATTTAATCCATGGGTTCTCCACCAGTTTACAATGGTTCTAACTTTAATTCATGGGTTAGCAGTCTACACATTTATGTGGAATTGATGGATCCGGATCTGTGGAAGTTAATCTCACATGGTCCTCATAGACTGCCAAAGGAAGAGTCCAAATGGACTAAAAGTGATAGATCAAGAAATGGAGAGAATCAGAAAGTTTTGAGATTAATGAAAGAAGCTACTGACAAGGCTCTACACTCTTGTTTTTAGGACTGCAGGTCCGCAAAGGACATTCTGGATCAGTTGAAGCTAGCTCAGAGAGTGAATGAGGACAGCTGCCTGATGGCTGATAAGAGCGACCAAAGCACTGATCAAGATAAATTTGAAGATGCTGAAGAGGTAATCAATCCTTTCGATAATTTCACTTTAGATGACTGGGAGGATGCCTATGCTAATCTGTTAAACTCCCATGAAAAATTGAGGAAGAAGAATAAAAGTCTGATAAAGAAATTAACAAGTCTAGGGGATCCTATTTCTGGAACTGAAAATTTAGAAAAACCTGAAATTCTGAAAACTGAAAATGAGATACTCAGAAGGCAAGTGTCGAAATTAGATGGAATTCAATCAGAACTTGATCATGTTGAATCTGAAAACACTAAACTCAGAAATCAATGTCAAGAATCTGAACAAAAACTAATCAGTCTTGAGAATGAAAACAAATTGATCAATGAAGAGTTCAAGGCTGTTAGTGTTGCAAACTTAAAATTTCCGGAAAACTTTGAAAACTGTACATCAGAATATCCAAGTTTTCTAACTGATGTTTTGTTTGATGATGATAAACTTGAGCAGGAGAACACTAGTCTAAAGGAGGAAATTGAAAAATTAAAACAGTTGAACTCCACCATGTCAGAGAGATTGCTGACATTTGAAAAAGGAAAATATGTTGATGAAAATCAAAATGAGCTCAAACTGAAATCAGAAATTGATACCCTTAAAACTTTGAATGATGTGATGCATCAACAAATTCTGGTCTGTGAAGAAGATATAGTCAACTATGAACATCAGGTCTCTTCCCTTCAATCTGAAATAAATGATCTGAACAATACTTTGTCAAAATTCGTAAGTGGGCAGAAAAACCTAGACAAGCTACTAGGTGTAAAAATCAACACTAGGAAGGAAGGGCTGGGCTACAATAATGGTAACAAGAAAGAATTTCATAGCAAATTAATGACATCTTTTGTAAAGGCTTCAAATGTAGCCACCACTTCAAAAGATAAACAGCCCATTATTCAGAAAACTGAAGAACAGAACAAAAATCCGAAAAAGATTGGAAAATAGAAATTAAATAAAAAGGGTTCATTAGGGCATGTTGATCAAAGTTCACACACGCATTCACATGCATCTAAAAAGAAAATGTCATGCCATTATTGTCATAAATTTGGTCATCTGATGCATGAATGTAAATTGATGGAGAAGGATGATATGACTGCTAGGAACCTTCATGATAAGAATCCTTCATTTCAGAAAAAGGGAATTGAATGTTTTCACTGTGGTGAATTAGGACACACAATTGCACAATGCTGGTTTGCAAATGATAAGAAAACATCTCATTCATATCATGGTAAATCTCCTGCAAGCCAACATGGTCCTAATAAGAACAAATTTATTTTTAAAGATAAGCTCATCACATGCTTTGAGTGTGGAAAGATAGGCCACAGGGCCATAGAATGCTGGCTGAGGGCTGGTGGAAGAAAATCTAGTTCATGCTTTCACTGTTGCAAGATGGGCCACATTGCAGCCCAATGTTGGCATGCTCAGGGAAGGAAGTATAACAATAAATCTGGTAAATTCCCTGTCAATAGAAATATTTCTGATAGAAATGAATTTATATTTGAAAAGAAAACACTTACATGTTTTGAATGTGGGAAGCCAGGCCATAGAGCTTCTGACTGTTGGCTGGCTTATGTTGGTAAACAGAATCTTAATTCTGTTAACAGAAAATTTCATTCAAATGCACATAGAACTCATGCTATAAGGTTGTTTAGATCACCTACCAAAGGTGTCACTATTAACCATGTAGGACCCAAGACTGCTTGGGTACCTGCCCATGCAAAATAGTGTGCTAATTTGCAGGTGTGCCTTGGGAGCTGAAGAATAAAAAGGGGGAAATAAACCAAGGCACCCAAGTTGATAAAATCCCACTCAGGTAAATTTCTCAAATCTATTCAAATGAAAATTATGGTTGAGCTGAGAAGTCACAGCTTCATGCATACATGTTTTATTTTAATTGGTTTGACTCTTGCATTGATCTTTGTGGGCTTTCTTGTTTGTACTGTGAGTTGTGTGCATATATGAGAATGGCATAAACATGCACATGACATACAATCATTGAAAATCTGATGCATATAAGACTGTTTGTATAGCATTGTCATGCATGACCACTTGGTATATAAATGGAAAGCTACTAAAGGGCAGAGGAAATCTGTCTAGAGGTTCTTACTATGTGTGAGATGGTCTTTTAGGCCAAGTTCTCCACCAAGTACCAAGGGTCAAATTTGCATATCAGAGAATGTCTGTATTTTCATGTGAATATTTTACTTCATGCCCTTGCATACATGAAGTTAATTGCATTGCATTTCTTTACATTGAAAAAGTCAAAAAGATAGATTGAATGCATACATTTAGGGGGAGCATTATTCATACATCTGAAATCACTCAACTATTTTTTAGATTTACTGCATAGCATGTTAAATCTGTTGTTGCATAGTCATTCATCATCTACATTGTCTGCATGACATATAGGATGATTCAGTGTTTTTAGTTAGAGGGAATCATTGCATAGCATATCACTTCTTTGAAAATTCAAAAAAAAAGGGGGAAAGGGAAATGTCACTGCATATAGATAGGGGGAGCATGCTTAATCCGTTCCTCTCCAGCTATATGATTAATCTTGTCATATCTGAAGTGTCAGTGATTCCATCATGAAAAGTGGTATCAAATGATTTCTTGACTACTTCTGAAGTTGCTCAAAATCTGAATGCATACCTTATTGGTATCTGTTTGTCTCTCCTAAATCTGCTGAATGAGAGCCTTTTCTCTATTCAGTCAACTTTGAGCCTCTTTGCTCAAGAGCAGCTCATTTGCTACAATTCTTCAGAATCATGTTGTTTAGTGAATATTCTCACTTGAATTACTCTGCTGAGATATGAAGTAAACCTTCAGCCTGAATACTACTTCATAAAAGTTAAAATACCTTTAATGAGGAACCTTCCATTATACATGCTTAAGAATATTTGTTAACTGGAAGTGGTTTAAGTCTTATGTACTCATGTTTGGTCACAAGAAACTTGAAAATATCTGTTTCAACCTCTTAATAAAATTTTAACTGTCTGCTTCATGTAAATTCATGTAAGACTTTATGAAATCTGAAAAGTTGATATCCATGTCTACGTTGACCGAGATATATAGTGTATGTGGTTGTTCTTAAACATCTAATTTGTTCTGAATCCATTTTGAGTAAAAGTATGGACAGAGCAATGACTGTGGTTACTGAGAAACCTGTCCAAAGGATTGAGTCATGAAGTACCATGGTTAACTCTGTTTAAAGAGATGATTGGAAATTATTGTGAAAATATGGCAGAGCAATGGCATAGTTGTATTGAGTAACTGGGGATTCTGGCCTCTGATCAAGGTGTATCCTCATGCCAAAGATACTTTTAATGCTACCTCTGTTCTCTAAAATGGGAGAAGCAATACGGTTGTCACACTGAGTAACTGGGGATTCTGACCTCTGATCAAGGTGTCTCTCCACGTCAAAAGGTGCTGATAAACCAAAATTGTTCATTAAAGAAAGATATGAACAAGTGTAAATAAAATTCTGAAAGAACAAGTAAAATTCAGGAGCATTCACTTATGTTTCTCTTAAAGCTGTCATGGAAAGTAAACTAATTAAGATAGAAGTTGGTTGAACTAGAATCTTATATGAGCTTGTAGTTCCTTTTTTATTAAGTGTTAGTTCAGATATGAGTACAATTTCTTTTGAAAAATTTCAGTTTACATCATTCTTAAACCATATCTGACAATCAAGGTTTCATAAGCTTTTATGATGGAGGAATTCAGAACTTAAGACTTTGATTTTATGAAGTTGGAATCTTGCTGAAAAGTTCATTATCTCAATTTTCACAAATCGTTGAATCTGCTCATCCTATTGCCCTTTATCACTGTGATTTGATTCAGACTGGTTGTCATATATGAGAGTTGCTGTGTTTGGATAACAAGAGTTCATCCTTGTAGATTTCTCTTGCATCATGGATCATAAGGGCAGAATTCTCTGGTCTGGTTAAGAGACTATATGCATAAGGGGACAATGTGCTAGATTGTCTGATTACGTTGTCTGTCTGCATTAGCTCTATATCTTCTGCCATGTCAAAGGTGGAGTATTTGTTGCATATACATGACTGCATAAGTTGTTTGACTAAGGGGGAGAATTGATTTAAATGCTTCTGATATTATGTTGCACTCATCTACTGAACTATATTGGGTGTCTCATATGACATCACTAGATTATCAAAGTATTGTTTTTCTTTTTGATGAAGTCAAAGGGGGATAATACTTTGATGAGTCTAGTCTGAATATTCCATTTCCTTCATTCATAAGACTCATAGTATTGCCATCATCAAAAAGGGGGAGATTGTTGGATATTATGTTTTGATGATGACAAACACTATGACTCTCATATGTTTGATGTCATATGTGTTGACTTATGTTTTGATGATGACATTGTTTACGTGTGTTCTGATGATGATAAATTGATGTCTTATGTGTTTACTTCATTCAGAACTTGGTACATTGATTAACTGTGAGCATGGCATAGACTGTTCACTCATCTGTCTGCGTGAGTCACCAAGTCCACACATTGCTTCGTGTGCCCTTCGTAAAGTCTATACAATGCCATTTGTTCACGCAATTTAGCAAGTCTGTACAGCCTGTGTTCACAACACAAAGTCTGTACTTCGCATGCTCTCACAATCGCCAAGTCTATTCACCGGGTTGCTCACTAAGTCTTAAAGTATGTACAGGGTAGTTCATACTTCACTTTATCTGCCAAGTGTCTACATCAGTCAGCATTGCCGGATTTCATGAAGTCCATACATCCACATGCTAGCACACACTAAGTCTGTACAGCCCATGTACAAGGTCTCATGCATATTGAATGTAAAGTCTATACATCGTCTAGTGTATTGCTGCATGCCATGAAGTCTGTATAGAGTCTTTGTATCGTGTGCTTCACTTTTGGGAATCAAAGTATGTACATTGGCAAAGGAACTGCATCAAGTCTATACACTGCCTTTGGTTTTTAAAGTCGATACATTGCCTTTGTTTCAAAGTCTAGACATCGCTGTTTTGGCCTTCGAAGCGTCCAAGTCAGTACATCGGACACTTGTTCATGCATGTTTGCAAGTCTATTCACTGGCTCTGTTAAGTCTATACACTCCTCATCTTTACCTTTGTTCCAAGCCAAAGTCTGCATATTGGAAGAGTCTATACATTGGAAGTGTGTACATTTTTCAGCTGCCTTGATCAAGTCTGTACAGCGACCAGCGTCCTTGTGTTTCAAGCCATTCCAAGTCTATACAACGCCCAAGTCTGTACAGCCATCAGTGAACCCTCCAAGCCTATACATCCAGTTGAGCGCAAAGTCTACACATCACTCCACATCTTTTCCTACGCTTGGCCAAGTCTATACACTCATACATTTTCCTACGTTCTGGCCAAGTCTACACAATGCTTGCCGGGCTTCTGTTTCAAGTCTATACATTCATTCATTTGAAGCTTCATCAAGTCTGTACAACGCTGCTTTGTCAAAACCTGTACATCGTAGCTATGTTGAAGTCTGTACAACCAATTTCATGCCAAAGTCTATACATCCACAGTGGATCTTCAAAGTCTGAACATCCGTTCACTACACTCAAGTCTATACATCCACAGTGGAACGTCAAGTCTGTACATTGGCCTTAAGCTTCACAGGTCTACACATTGTCTTCAGCTTCAAAGTCTGTACAGTGGGTCAACCTGCCAAGTCTATACATTGGACTCTGTTTCACAAAGTCTGTACACTGGTCCTCAGATGTTCCAAGTCTATACATCGCTGATTGGGCTAAAGTCTGTACAGTCGTTTGGAAAGTCTATACTTTGTGAAGTCTGCACATTGGCTTCTCATTTGCATCAGAGTCTATACACTGGTTCAAGCTGCAAGTCTATACATTGGCGATTGGGGTTCCAAGTCTAGACATTGATTTACTATTCAAGCCTTGATTTGAAGTTTGTACATTTGATCGTCTCAGTCAGCGTCTCATGCTTTCAAGTATATACATTGGCATATGCATTCACATGTAAAGTCTATACAGCATCTACGTCTCATTCAGCGTCTCTATCAAGTCTATACAATGTTGCATTGCATATGAAGTCTATACAGCATCTGTGTCTCATTCAGCGTCTCTCTCAAGTCTATACAATGTTGCATTCACATATGAAGTCTATACAGCCTATGGCTTGTACATCGACTGAACGTTCTTCAGCATAGTATATACTCTTCAGTGGTTAAGTCTGAACATCCATCCTTGTAGACTGTACACACTTCAGCAAATGTTCATCCCCTTCAAACGAAGTCTATACACTCTTTCCTTCACGCCATCAAGTGTGTACACTGCCTTCCCAGGGACTCTTTCATCAAGTCTATACAGACTTAGCGAAAGCTCAGCAAGTCTGTACACTAGTTTCTCTGGCACGTTAACACTGAGTCTATACACTCGTTCGCTATCTTGAAGTCTATGCATTCGTTTGATAAGCTTCAACTATATACACTCAATATCAAGCTTCAGGTCTATACACTGTGTTGCATTACATGCTTCACCCAAAGTTTGTACACCCGATTCTCTCATGCACTTCACAGAAGTCTACACATTCTATCTTGTGATGATAATGCATTCATGTTACAAGTCTATACACTGAGAGCGCATATTACAAGTCTATACACTCTCAGTGTACATACTTGATCATCTGTTGTTCTAAAGTATATACATTCGGTTGCTTATCACGCTGCATCTTTTAAGTCTGTACACTGCTGCTTTTACATTAAGTCTATACATTCTGCTGATCGACTGAAGTATTGTTTCATTAAACCTACAGAGTCTGGGCACGTGACACTAGGCAGGCATCTGGCACACAATCCAAGCTGCTGAGAAGTCACCACGTGGACTGAAGCTTGGGCGGGAATCGAAAAGAGCACGCCCTAGCACATGCTGAACCTGATATAAATAGAAGCCTCCGTCCATTGAAATAAGACGATGAAGAAGAGATAACCAGATCTGAAAGAGAAAGAGTGATCGAGATAGACAGACAGTGCAGTAGAGAGGGTATGAGAAGAAGAAGAAGAGAGAAGAAGAAGAAAGAAGAAAGAAGAGATAGAGAGAGAGAGAGCCTGCGAAAGAGAAGAAAAAGAAGAGTGAGAAGAAGAGAGAGCTAGAGCAAAGGAAGCTTCAACTGAAGATCAGTTCCTGCTGGACCGTGGATCAAATCCAGGCCAGCCAGCTCCTGCGAGAGCCTTTGTGCATTTTATTCTTCCAGCTTTCTGTTGCTGCGTTTTTGTTTGTCCTTTTAAACCTTCAACAGTTGTTCTTCCGACTCTCTTGTGTGAGGTCGGGTTCCCTCCGGTTGGGAGGAAGAGAGGTCCGAGACCTCTAGTTTGCAGGTGGCTTGGTGTCACCTGTGCTTCCCTCTGGGGTTCAGAGGAAGAGAGACTTAAGTCTCTAGGTTTCCCTCCGGTTTGGAGGAAGGGAGGATTGATCCTCCGGTTCTGGTCTTGTGGATTCAAGACTAGGTGTTCCCTCCTGATCTGGAGGAAGAGAGACTTGCGTCTCTGGTTTCCAAGTGACTGGGAGTCACTTGGGGTGTCCCTCCGGTTGGGAGGAAGAGGAGAGGTTGTTCCCCTGGTCAAGCTATGTGGCAGCAATTTGTTGCAAACTGAGTCTGCAGTTTCTAGCCTAGCTAGTGGAAGCCTCACTCCGGTTTGGAGTGAGGGGTGGACGTAGGTCTTTGGACCGAACCACCTAAAAATCTTGGTGTTCTCTTGTGGTGTGTTTTTCCTTATATGTTATTTTCTCTACTGCGATCTTTAGATGTTTGCTTAGGAGCGTGTGAGAGCTAATAGATTTGTGTTGTCTCACTGAGTTGCTTCTAAGCATTTTCAGCACATTACATAATCTACTTTTAATTCCGCATACTTGAGCATTAGTGTTTTTTAATTGGGTGATTTTAGAGCAGGATACATTCACCCCCCCCTCTGTATCCAGGACTTGCATCCTATCATGGTTTCCTTGACTACTGGCAGCGGTGTTTGTCTCCTCCTGTTAGGTGTATGTATTCTGACAGCTGTAGGTGGAGTGACCCATACGGGTGCTACCACTAGCGGAGCAGGCCGGGGTGTAATGCCACGGATATGTGCCCCCTCTTTCGGGTGTGGTGCCCTCTTCTTCTTGTGCTTCACAGGGATCTGCTGCCACCCCTGTTGTTCTTTCACGGGCTCCAGGAAATGGATTTCGTAGGTGCTCCGTGTGCTTGCTTCAGAGATCTCCTCAGGTAATGCCTGGTAGAGGGAAATCATGTTGACCGCTGCTCTCCTGAGAGGGGCTTCATGTGGCTGAGGAGGGTCTACTTTGTACTCTCCCAGCTCTATTTCATTCTTCTTTACCATTCATTCGATGACGTCTTTGAAAACATAACAGTCTTCGATTGGATGTCCCAACATCTGGTGGTAGGGGCAGAATCTTGGACTGCCTTTTCTTTTCAGGTCCTCCGGCCTCCTTGGCTCAAGCAAAGTGACCATGCTGTATTCTGTTACCCAGTCGAACAGGACTCGAGTCTTGTCTTTTGGAAAGGAATAGGCTTTCTTCATTTTGTCCCTCAGCGAAGGACCTTCTTTATCATCTAGAGCTTTTGCAGGTTGCGGGGGAGCCGCCTTCTTGCCTTTCTCTTTCTGTTGTTCGAACGCCTTGATATCAAGCGCGTTCGCTTCTTTAGGTGTGGGGTGCCGTTCCGCAGCCTTGCCTTTCTGGACTGTGCTGGCAGTTGGCGCCGGGACAGGCGTGGCTAGAAAAGCCTCCACCTCGGCCACCACATTATTCAGCCGGTCGAACGACTGTATTTCCATACCAATCATCTTTTCCAGGACCTCCCTCCTGAGATTTTGTTTACATATTTACACAACGTCCTCCTGATGCGGGGGCCGCTTGCACCTCATTCCGAGGTTCCTCCACCTCTTGATGTAATCAAAGGCAGTCTCATCTGCCCTTTGTTTTGTTGAGTAGAGTTCGGCCACTGTGACCTCCCTCTCTGTGACATGGAATCTTTCTCTAAATTTTCTCTGCATATCCGACCAATCACTGATTGACCCAGCCGAGAGGCTAGAGTACCATTCAAATGCGAGCCCCGTCAGCGAGGACCCGAAGAATTTCAGCAAATTTGACTCGTCGGTGGCCAGATCACCCATAACGGTCATATAATATGCAATATGCTCTTTAGGGGATCCTTTCCCGTTGAATTTGTCAAACTTAGGCGGCTTGTTGACCCCCGGGGGAAGTCGTTTAGCCGCATGGTGTTGCGGGTAGGGCACCCGATAGGCATCAAATGCGACGTAGTCGCCTTCACTTTTCTCTGTGAGCTTCAGCTCGATCATTCTCTCCACCATCATCCGGTTCACGACCGTGGGGTCGACTGGCTCCGGATAGAAGTGCGCTGGCTGAAGGTATGGGGTGACCAGGGTGGTCGCCTATGGACGACGCAACAGCGGGAGTGTCGGGTGCCCCTGGGGGAGCACCGGAGGTAGCAGCGGCTGAGGCTGTGGCGGCCGCTGTTGTGCTGTCGCCATGCTTGGCTCTGACGGCTGGGACAGTGTATAGAGCGGTGGATGGTCGTCACGACGAGCCGGTCCCCGGGATGATTCACCCTAGACTTCGGGTGGTTTAGAAGCCGATGAATGCTCAGTCTTTTCCATCAGCTGTTTCTTCAGAGAGTCTATCTCCCGTTGATATTTTTGCAGCAGCATCAGAACTGATGGATCTATAGTGGTGGGGATACCCTCTGTCGTTTCCCCGGACGTATCCTCAGGCAGGATGTCGAGGAGGACGTCATCTTCTTCTTCCGTCGTCACCACATTAGCGGTCAAGACGGGGGCCTTATCATCCCAGCGGGGATAGACCTGGGGTTGTTTCCCTCTCATGATCATCAGAAGCTCTCTTGCTGCTTCTGTTCTGCGGGTAGTTGGCCCGGGCCGTACGGCCAATTGAGCCAGTTCTTGGGGGTCTTCAGGAAGCTCCCCATATCGGCTCGATATACCAGCCATGTTGCAAGTAAAGACCTGCATCCTTCTTCTCTGTCAATGGACCCTCCGTCTGGCTTGTTGCGGAAAGGTCAGCCTCTCGAACACAGAAACTCTTCTTTTTTCTTCCCAGTCGGGGAAGGCTTCATCGGCTTCGATCTCGAAACCGTCGTTGTATCCATTGTCGTCGACTGACGACACCATCATTCTATCATCCATATCCTCTTCATCCGCCGCTGATGGGCGGTAATCTTCCTCAGTGGCGACTGTCTGCATTAGTCGCTGCTGACCCAGCGAGGGGTTTCCCAGCCCTCAAAAGTAGTTCCTGATCAGACAGGTTACCTCCTCCTGACCCCGCTCTTGATAGAGTACGGGGGATAGTTGTCGACCTCCAGCAGGAGGGATATAGTCCAGCCGAACTCTGTCGGCTGGATGTTGGAATCTTCATCCCATGACTGGGACGTTGGCTTGGCGGGCAGCAGCCCGGAAACTTCTGCGGCACGGAGAATCCGCAACCACCTCTTCCTCTTTTTTCGGGGGCAAGCCACTTTCTCTTCTCACCTCCGCCTCGTCGTTCATAGGACGGCGGCGGATGGGTGTTAGATGGTGGGCAGGTCGGGTCCGCTTGGGAACCCACACCTGTTTGAACTTCTTCGGCCTGAGTGCCGAGCTTCCTTGGCCATAGGGGCCGGTTTCTTCTCTTTCTGCCCTCCTTCCAGCGAGAGCTTGATAGATATTGTGGACAGGAATGTTGGGGATGACTCGGTCTGGGGTCACCCGGGCCGTGCGTCCGTCGAGGAAGACGTGCATGCCTCCAACTAGCATCGATTTCCCGGACTGAGATAGGGTTCCGGTGATTACAGCAGCATTGTTGCGAGCCTGGCGACGCTGGCGTCCTCCAGGGTGTTTGTTGACATCATTGGGGTGGGTCCCACGTATGACGTGGTGCACCAAACAGCTAGCGGCCGGGGCCGGACTTTCAGGCAAGTCTTCGCAGCAGGGAACCTTCAGAGGCTCCATTTTCTCTGCGACTTCCTTGGCAGGCACTGGGGCTTCGACCTCTAGGATATCGACGAAGGCTAACCCCAAAAAGTTGGGGAAGCCCACAGCGGCAGGGAAGCTTCCGAATTCCATGGGTACCGCCAGGTACCCTTGCGCGTGTTTAGCAACGATCGAATGATCGAAGTCGACGCCAGTTATCCCGTTGATCGTCATTGATCCGCCTGCAGAGACAAACAGGAAAATAATCAGTAGCCTTTGAGAGGGCTTCGAAGCCCGAATATCTCGGCAAAGAGATGAAAGGTGACACTGGTCCCACCGGGCGTGCCAGACTGTGGGAATGGATTTATATATTTGTTTAATTTATTGGATAGTTTGTTGATTTGTTAGTTAGTTTATTGGGACTGCTAGGCTTGTTCGATGCGTGGAACTCTTTACTGTCTTTCGTTTCGCGGGTCGATCAACCATTTGACTAACTGGTAGTCAACTGACCGATTGACGACGTGGGCGTGCCAATCACATGAGTGACGATCTTATTGTGCGCTCATGCTGACCCATACTGGGCGAGTGTGAGGTTCGGTCGGGACCAACAGTCCGCCATACCATAAAGGCTATGGCGTTAATTACATCCCCCACGAGGAGGGAACACCTTTGATTAATTGCCGAGATAGCGGGCTGTCAAAGCCAGAATGAAAAGAGCTACATGGTGGCCAAGACGAAGGCATGCAGTATGCATTTATTTATCATACAGGGGATGCATAGTTCATCGAATTATGGACCCTTGGTACGTGGCGGAGGACGTAGGTCCGAAGACCACCATCGCGCATAGCGGAGACTTCTGATTGGGCATAACCCGACCTTCTATCAACACCATTTAATATACCCGAGGGTCGATGCAGACATGCACGAGGAACCGTGATATGCGAGGTGTGATAACGATGTTCTAACACAAATTCGGCAGCATGTCCCCTCCCTTTGGACTATGCCAAATGGGAATATAGGACATCCATCCACGGAGAGCCGGAATGGAAACCAAAAGAGAGTCGGGCGTAGCCCTGGGTCCGAGAAGGATCCAAATATGACGGGATAGTGTGCACCATTGCGCCGTTCATTAATATTCCCCTCGAAGAACCATTGGAGGACATGCGGTGGTAGAACTCCGAGGGTCAGCGTCGTATTCGGTGTGATGTAGGGGTGAAACCCTCCTCATTAATGTATCTCCCATGGACCTGGGCGAAGAACCCTTGTCCCCTCGTGAGGTAACGGGGGTTGACATGGTAGCTGATAGTGACAAAATATTGAATTTAGGCTATGTCTGGGTTTGGTGAAGTGGGGAAGACATCAGATATTCAGATGACAACCAATACCGAGGTGAGACGGCACAGCGATGGAGTCGGCACGAAGGCCAAACGGCACGGCATGCTCCCGGCACGATGGGAGGATTGGGGGTAATCGGCACGGTAGTGGTTTGAGGGGTAGTCGGCCCGAAAGGAGCTCGGCGCGCCAAGGCAAGGGCATTCGGCGCCACCTCTACCCGGCGTGGGTTTGGCACCGGGAGGCAGTGGCGCCGGGAGGAGGTGGCGCCGGGGAGTAGTGGCGTCGAGAGGCAGTATTTTTTTGATCTTGCCAAAGGTATTATGAGGTTTTCCTCGCCCAGTGGGAATTTTAGGGTGATGAATGGATAGGAATGGAGGGTGAGGGTGACTCCACTCACGAGGGGGGGTTCCAAGGAGATTACCAGTTACGGGATATATTCCATGTGATGTCAAGATGCCATGAGATTACACAGCTCGGGCCCTCACCATGTCAGGGGATTAAATGTGTGATTCTGATGAAACATCGTGCCATATTATGGAGTAAAGCTTCGGGCAAATTTTGGCAGCATCTCCCCTTATTTTGGGAGTATGCCAAGAGAATATTATGGGCTATCCACTCATGAGTGCCGGAGTAGAAACCTAAATGAGAGCCGGGCGTAGCCCGTGATTCGAGGGTCTGGATCATATAAGACCTCATCCCCTGTGTTGTAATGTCCCCAATGCAATCCCTCGGAAAGCTTACAATGGCAGGACCCCGTTGTTTAATGGGTTACAGAATGTAGGGGGGGAATTAACCCCTTTGATATAGCTCCCGTGGGGCCAGAGGGAAGGGCAATGCACACCCATGAGGGTAGGATATAATGCACGAGGTCTGTATGGCTCGCCGTGGTAACGAAGGCATCAGGATGTCCAGACGATGTAAGGGTATCAATGCAGAGAAGAGGGGTGGTTTTGGCACGGAAACTAGGTAGGCTCGGCACGATGGGGAGGTCCAACCGGCGTGGGGAGCCCTCGGCGTGAAACTCACGCCGGGAGATACCGGCGCCGAGAGACTTTCAGAAGGGATTTTAAGGAGGTCTTAGAATAGGGTTTCGGGAGTTGTTAGGAGAGGGGTTTAATCTCCACTGTTTTGGATGATCGGAGGGGGAAGACTTTGAGGGAACACCTTTCCTCTGGGGTCCTCATTGGGGGCGGAACCACGGACGGAAATCCCTGAACCACGTCCCCCTTTATTTCACATACGAGGAGCCATGAGATAGACTGTCTCAGGCCCTCGAAATGTGGCTGGAGGGGGGGTGATAAATAATGGTGGCGAAGACGCTTCAGCAGAATTAGAAAACCAAACGATAAAACACGCCTAGTTATCAGTATCCTTAGCATATAGCGAACCTCGGATGCAGAGACAGAAAGAAGAAGGTAATGAAAGGGCGGAGTTCAACCCATTCTCTCATTCTTTATTTCATCCAGACGACTTACATGCATGCTACTTAAGAGAAAGAAATATGACTCAACAGAGAAAGAAATCTAAGCTTAATCCCTGAAAGCAGGGTTACATTGGCATTCTATGCTATTGAAGCAAAGATGCTAGAAATCAGAAGTACAAAGAGAAATATTCAGACAGATAGGGAGGGGAAAGAGAAGGAGCTGCAGCTGCCCGGCACTCCTACCTGGATCCCTCTTCGAGCCTCTGCCTCTCTCCCTGTTTTCTTTCTTCAGCTTCTTTCAAGGGCTCTCGAGCTCCCTCCTTCTCTTCGGTGGCTAGGCACTCCCTTTTCACTCTTCTTTTTCTTTCTTCCTTCTCCCGCTCTGCTTTTTCTTCTTCCCTTTCTCTTCGCCTCTTTGCCCCCCCTTTCTTTCATTCGAAGGGCAGGCCTCTTATAGAGGCCAGGCCTTCACCCTTCCGGCATGAGCTTCCCGGCGTGACAGGATCGTCCTTCCGGCGCGTCCCACCTCATATTTGGGCTTGGCCCATTTTCTTGTCATTCGGCCAATTCGACCCAGGATCCACTTGGTGGACTCCTTTCGACAATGGGATTATTGATATGTATATATTAAGACCCCATCGGGACTGTTTACACCTTGCATTCACAAACATGTGCGAGGCACAGTACATCCCGTTTCAGGAGTATCAGAGATGTCTGAACATCTGTTTCAGCAGGCAGATGGTTGACTGAATGTTGGTATAGTTTTATCAGCCTGACTATCTGAATGACAGCAGTACTGGACAGCGACCGAGCCAAAGACGGCTTTAGTCGAACAACATGATAGGGGTAGTGGGTTTCTTCTATTCAGACTCTCAGATCTCCCAGGGATGGTATGTGAGCTGTGCCCTCGACTGATCTTCAGAACTGTGAATCTGCTATGATCTCTTCTGACATATTTTAGGTGTCAACAGACGCCCGCTCTGAAGGGCGCAATGTCGTGCCGACACGACTGTAGATGGAACCCCGCTTGGCCCACTGGGGTATGTGGAGGTGGTAGAAATGGGAGTGAGGATGACGGAGGTTGGCCTGATGGACCCTGGTGGAGGGGTAATGGGTGAAGGGTTAAGTGGAGGGGTGATGATGGAGGATACAGAGGGTGATTGCGGAATGACTGGCAGCATGGTGGGGAATGTGGTGGGCGTGATGGGTGGTCGGGAAGGGATAGTGGGCGGAGCTATAGTGAAGGTGGTCGGTCGGAGGATGGAGGGAATAGAAGGCGTAGGGCTAGTATGGTGGAAGGCCAAGAGATGGGCACGGGTCTCATCATCAAAGGACCACCCAGCAGTAGGGGTTGGGCGGTGGACTGCGTTCACCTGAGCCGGTGCCGACGGCTGTTGTTGTGGTTGCTGCTGAGGAGCGGGTGGATGTACTGGCATGGGATTAATCCCGAGGTGTTGCTGTTGTTGTTGCTGCTGTAGGGGTTGTTGTTGTTGTTGTTGTTGGAGGGGTTGTTGTTGGAACTACTGTTGCTGGGGCGCCGCCTGCTGCGGCCTTGCTTGTCTTCATCTCTCCTTTATATCTTCAATTATCTTATGCATTTGAGCCCAATCAATCCTCTGGCCCTCATGTAGATCATACACCACATCTCTAAACTGAAAGCATCTTTCTATGGTGTGCCCGGGCTGCCGATAGTATATACAATACCTGGACTGATCGGCTGTCGGATTCCAATTCTGATGTTCCGGAGGCAATTGGATGTCACCAGTGTACATTAGAGCTGAAAATATGTCGGGGAGGGTTTCTAGCAGTGGTGGATAATTAGCCCTCTTGGGTCCTGGCCGAGCAGGCCCATAACCAGCGGGAGGAGGAACATTGTGGTACTTGGGTGGCGGTTGTGGCTGTTGAGGTGGTGGTGGTTGTTGTAGATGTTGAGGAGCTTGGAAAGTGGGTCGGGGAGCTTGTGGGGCAGCGAACTGGGGGTTACGTGGTGGTTGCTAGAAACGGGGTGGTGCAGACTGGTTGGGGAATTGAATGGCATGAACCTGCTCGTTGACTTGTACTCCCTCGGTAACTGGGCCCTAGGATTTACGGGTGGTCTTGGACTTCTGGGCCTCGAACAATGAATGGATAGGGGAGTCTTTAAATTGGGTCTGGATAAATTGGGCCCGACTGTACAGCTGGTGCATGTTAGAAATGTCGTTCATTACCAAAATATTCCCGAACGTTGGAGTAGCATTAGAAATCAGCAACTTTACTTTTTCTTCTTCCGGGATCTGCCCAGGCATACGTGAGGCCATCTACCTCCATCTGTCTGCGAATACAGCAAAATCTTCATCTGGCTTCATCTTTTCTGCAACCAGGTCGGTGAAAGAATATTCGGGACCGACCCGATCCTGGAAACTTTGAATTAACTTCTCCTTAATTGTCTTGAAACTTTTCGCCTCCTCCAGAGGCAATGTATAGAACCACTCCAGGGCGACCCCATCCAAGGATCTGCGAAACAGATACGCCATCAGGCGGTCGTCATGCTGAAATTGTGCCGATTCGTAGAGAAACACCCTGACATGAATAAACGGGTTGCCGTTCCCGTCATACTTTCGATACATGGGGACCTCAGACTGAGGAGGAAAATTAATGTCCCTGAAGTTAGGAATGGGGACATCAGCCAAAGATTGCGGGCCGACCCGCTTGTGGAGGAGGTCAATCTGCTGCTGCATGGCAGCCCATTTGTCAAGGAGTTCCAATTCCCGGGAAGGAGGAGACACAGCAGGAAGGATGGAACCGGAGTGCGGAGCCGAAGGGTATATTGACTGAGAAGGGAGCCCATAAGATGGATAATGGGCCAAGGAAGGGCCCATATCTGAGTGAGCCAACTGGGTGGCCCCTTGTTGCATATGGACAAAATCGACCGGGGCCACAAGGGCCTACAGCACTGAAGAGAAGGTGGTGTAAGGGTCGACATAAGAGCTGGAGGGGATATGGGTCTTCCCCTTATCTAGCGATTGATGGGCCGAGGTAGAAGTCTAGCCCGCTTCGATAGAAGAAAATCGAAGAACCTGAGGACGGATGGGAGTAAGATTTATGGGGGCCACATAGGTGGTCCCTAATCCAGCAATCTGGGATGTGGAAGTGGTGGCAGCAGTCGCGCCAGAAGAAAACACAGAAGGCAGGGCGTCTGCCCCTTGCAGCGCTTGTTTCAACAGGTGGAGCTGAGTGGGATCCAGCTGGGCCATCATATGAAGAACCTGGATGGCCGAGCCGTGAGTGGACGAATCTGAGAGGGAGGGTTGGGCACCCTCAATAATGACGGTCGGGAGAGGAGGGGCAGTCCCCTCTCCTCCCTGCACATGAGCGACCCTAGACGGGTCCTCTAGAAGTCCCCGAGGGAGAGAATCCTCCTGGGAATGAGAGAAATCATAGGATGACATGATGGGTGGTGAATCAAACATGGGATTAAAGTAGGAGATGAAGTGAGAGTTGCCCCTAGATGATGATCCTATGGGGAAGAAACAACTCCACACACACTGACGACAATGGGGAAGGGGGAGGCAAACAGCCCTAAGTAAAGAGCTAAAACAAACAACTCAAACGAAATGCACACGATGGGGAGGCGAGATGAGAAGAGAATCGACCAATTAATGCAACAAAGTTTCAAATGATGCGCGCAGGATTTTATAAGTTCTCCCATTCGGCCCTTGGTGAATTAATTAAGATTTAAGTTCACCCGACCAAAGGGTTCCTAGCCAAGGTAGGGAATAGGGCAACTGGCTGACACTAGAGGACTCTCTCTCTCTCTGATGCAAACCCTAGACTGGGGGGTGGTAATGGTACAACCTGCCCGGCGTCCGCGTGGGAATCCACGGCTCACGGGGGCTTACGGAGGTCCTCAGCAAGGTCCCCTAGTCGGCTCCAAGGAGTATGGAGACGAGAGGAAACTCTACCTCGGTAGGAATGCAACTACTAATGAGAGTGTATGATCCAATGTGCACCGGAGTGCATGCAAGATCTAGCCTAGAAACTAGCAAGCAATGATCCAGCAAATGTAAGAAAATGAGATGAATGCAACCATGGAATGATATAACAACAATAGGGGGAGATCAAACAGCACCAACATATATGTATATAATGATATAACTCAATGATCAAGCAGTAGCATGGGGTGCACTGTAGCAGCAAAAGGATGCTCTGATAGAGACCGCTCTGGGAGCAAATATGGTCTGTGAACGACCGTGCATACCAGGGAGTAACGACAGAGTAACAAGAAACCCAGAAAATGCTAGAATGAAAGAAGATAGAAATCAGAAGCGTAACAGGATGGGTAGTCTATCGACAGACCGCGTAAGTACTAGAACGGACCTGCAGAAACCGCGTGACAGTAATCCAGCCAACAGTATGAAGGTAGAGGCGTACCTGAACCAGTAAGATGGACGGCCAAACACAGGCCGTATAGACGATGAACGTGTGGTGAGAGGCCGCTCACGATAGCAGGCTTGGAGGAGAAGTAGCACTGTTCGTAAAGAAGAACAGTGGGTTTACGGTCATACAAGATTTGGACGACTCCTGGAGAGCCGCGCACGTTCCAGAGGACAGAGAGCGCGGCCAACCAAGATCAACCTGAAACCACTTCGAGAAAAGGGACTAACAAAGCAAAAGAGAAGGTCAGCAAGTCACTAACACGATGGGCACTAGGGGTCCCACCGTGATCGCCAAAAAAGGGATGTGTTAACAAGTTTTTCCCCCTTTACCGTCTTAGGGGTCTCTCCCGTTCCTTCCACTAAAAAGATGTGAGAAACCTATATATGTATGGTAGGAAGGAACGAAGATACACAAACCTATGATCGCCACCAAGGTGCCGAACGTGATGGACACGTCGTACCTTGGAAAAAGAGAAAGGGACTCGCCTTATGAGCAGCGCTGAGAGGATGTACGGTCTATGAAGAACCGCCTGTTATGATGAGCGGCCGTACGACAGACCGTCTAAAGGCGCTGCAGAGGACGCGTGATGAAGAACTACTGGCAGATGAACGGCTCCAATCCAACCGCAGTATCAAGAAGAACGGTCCACATTCCACCGCACGTATCCTTGAACGGACCGATTGGAATCGCGCGAGACCACCACGCCAGAAGTTATAAGAGTCCAACCTCTACCCTCTCCGGACGGACAGAAAGGATGGACCTCGCATTAGTGTGTTGCTGACCTATAAATTGACGTGTAGAACACAAAGAAAAACCCGAATTAAAACTAGAAAGTGTGGTAAACGCTCGAACAGAAGGAAATTAACATAACCAAATGGAATGGGAAATACCTGGGATTTTTAAACCCCTGGAGGCGTCAGAAAACATGGGAGGGTGTATGCATGGTGCAAGAGAATAATGAAAACATGGAAGCAATGTGGAGGATGTGATGCATGCAAACAAGAAAGAACAACGAGACTAAATGTAGTAATGACTCGAAATAAGACTACTCCCTGAACCGGAGGCCTATGTAGATGTAGAAGGCCTCCCTCCCTGGTGCTAGGTCGCTCAAAGATTCGGCAGGGCTTCGCCGTCGATCAAAAATCTCCCCCCCCCTTTTCGAAGTTGAGCCTCAGGGTCTATTTATAGAGCACCCGGAGTCTTAGCACGAAATTAGGGTTTCTGTGCATTTTTAGGTCGAGATAATGAAAGAAAAGTTGAAGATAATTGAATTATCTTTCAACTAGAAGAAACGGCACAAAAATTGACTCCATATTCGCAGAGAAATGGTTGGAGGAAGTTGAGGATAAATCCACGCATGGAGAGAGAAAATCCGTTAAATCTTCAGGATGCAGGCAGTTAAACGGTCCTACGATAGACCACTCATCAGGTTGAGCGTCTACATATAAACTATTTATCATTGTCGGTTTAAATTTAAATATAAACGAAATATCAATCAATTTATCCATTAAACCAACCGAGAATCTCGCTGTTGGATTCTGATAGATGAACGGCTAATTTAAGACCGCCCATGAATAAGAGCGGCAGAGAACCAACCATTTGTGATTTGTCAGTGATAAATGGATAATTAGATAATTATCTGAGAACCAACCGAGCATCAGGACTCTAGAGGTAGAACGATTATTATTAGACCGCCCATCAGGTTGAATGGCTAACATGAGACCGTATGAAACCGTGTCGGTGGAAATTCAGAAAATCAACCAAAATATCTCATAAATATTTGGAGGGCCCATAAGCGACCGCTCAAATGGATGGGCGGTCAGTAGTGAACCGTACATGTGCCTGGATATTTGATTTTCACATAATCGAGGCCCATTAAGCCATGAATTGAAGCATACCTAACAAGGGAGGGAGGCTATCCATAAAATTGACCCAAAACATGCCAGAAAATACCCAATGAGTAACAGATAACTCGAGGCATCAATAAATGAGAGTAAGAGAAATGACTCAACTTATCGGTAAAAAACGGGTGTCAACACCAGTCACAAAGTGACGATTTATTCAGGCTTCGAAGAAGCCACAAGTGTGCGCCGTCTGATCGATCAGACGATAGTGGATATCATGTCGGGATTGAAACCCGTCATGTCGTAAAGGCCACGACATTAATTACATCCCCCCGGAGAGGAAAAAATCCTTGATTGATCGCCAGGAAAAGGGGCCTTACGACCTAAAATCAGCATTAATGAAATGAGATAATGAAATCTCGAACTGCGTTAAAATGCCCCTAGACGAGGTGAAAACGTTTAAATCATGTTGGTCACTTATCGACCATTTCGTGTTCGGACGAAAATCCGTGTTGAATGTGCGACGAAGATGGAAATAAACCCATGCAAATGTCTGCTTAGTATACGGCAAGTTTGATAAGAGAGTAGGATTACGTCTCGGTGGAAATGGGTTAGGTTTATCGAGCTATGGGCCTGGGGTAATATTGAATCATGGCAATATCGGGGCGGTCCCTGAGGTCCAAACCCGATTTACCGGGGCCTCACTTATATTCCCTTCACCGGGTCCAGGAAAGCGGGGGTTCCAAAGCGGATATTCATTATGTTTTTTTTGTTTAGTTATTTGGTTTTTTTTATTTGGGTGTCATACATGCATTTTTTATTCATTTGTTATTATATATATATTATTAGATTATTTTTTACTTGAGATATTGTTTGTTTTGTTTTGTTATTTTTTTTCTTGTAATTGTATTCTTTGTTTGGTATTTTTTGTTGGATCATTTATCATTCATTTTTTTAAGAGTTATCTTGTTTTGACTGTTCTCTTGTTTTCGCTTTTTTTGTTATTGTTTCTCTACATTTTTTTTACTTCTCTTTGTTTGTTTTGTTATCTTGCTTTCTCTTTTTTAGTTTTCGTTCTTCTTTTCTTTTCTATTCAGAGAAAAGGAGAGGGAGGGGGTGATGAATCGGCGCGCATGGGAGAGAGAGAGAGAGAGAGTGAGATAGGGGGTGAACTGGCGCGGGGTTTGAGTTGGCGTAAGAGGCACGCGCGCGCGCCTGTTCACATCCCCTTTTGTTTTTCTTCTTGTTGCTATTTTTCTTTTGTTTGCACAGGGCTGCGTCAATGCCAGGACGCAGGAGAGTCAACGCACTACGGCTCCTCACATGCAGGGCCGATGTTGCGTCGACGCAAGGCACCTCCTGCGTCGAAGCAGAGGCGTCTAGCGAGCGCCCGCCAGAGCCCGGAAGAAGGTGAGTCGACCCTAAGGGTCGACTCCACGCTACGCCGTACCTGGGCTACCTTTCTTTGGCTCATCTGACAGACTTATGAAGGGGGAGGTTATCGAGGGGGCAAGTTCCTGTCATTACAGGGTAACATCTGTTAATGCATGAGCCTTACCTAGGCTACGCGAAGGGGTTTATTATACTCATGTGGGGTGTGTTCTGTACTTATGATGCATCTGACTTAATGCACAAGATGTACTTGTGTCGTTTTGTTTGAGATGAGCCCATGGGGCTCCCCATTTTTAGTGTTTGTTCATGAAGATGTTGTAGGCAATACACATGGATTTGATATACATGAGGTCGACGCAGAGGGCAGCTGTGAGAAGCAAAGGGGCCGACGCAGGGAGCTCCTGGGGTCAATGCAGGCAGCGTAGGGGCTCTTGGGGATTTATTATGCACATGTGTAGGGTTTGCAGAAATGTACAGGTGCCAGTTCATGCATAAGAGAATGCCATACAAAGGGGGATGTGTATGAGAGAGGGGTGCCCAATACAAGTTTTCGTTCAGAGATGCATAGATCTATGTTGTTTTGCATTCATGAGGGTCCAGTAGCAACATTCATGCAGAGACATTCGTTGATTCAAGGGTCTTTTAATTCATTTTCTTTGCATATTCAATCTTGTTCTTATGGTTAGCATTATTTCGACATGCATTTTTTTCTTTAGCCGCGTTCCTAGCGGAATTTTGGCAGCACCTCCCCTGGATCTGAGGTTTGTGGGGTGTAAAAATAGAGGCCCGTCCACGGAAGGATCTGAGACGGCCTCAAAATTCATAGGTGAGCTAAGAACAGCTACCTTGTAACCCAGATTTAGCATGGGCACCCCGAGGGCTATCGTTCAAGGGGGACCCAATGGCCAATGGGCCGTAGTTTCTGAAATTTGGGACATGGTTTATTATGTTGCCGGACGGGCAGCTGTTGTTGTTCACTCTTCAAACGGGGTTCTCCAGGGACCATACTGTGAACAAGTAAGCCCCTGGGAGCTCGGAGTGATCATCAAAGAAATGGATGCCATCGTCTGCTGAGGATGAAAAGAAGAAAGCCCAGAACTGAGCAAAAGAAAATGGGGAAGGGCATGCTCGAGAGAGAAGAGACAAGGGGGCTCCAAAATGAAACCATAACATTTGCCACAACTAGGCTTTTTATTTGCCATAGAGGCATATATCATAGTAAAAAGAAAAGAAAAGAAGGTAGGAAGCTAAAAAAAGTACAATGGTGGTGGGAACGGAGCATAGGCTCCCCTCGGCCTCAACTCTCTCCCTCTCTTTTCTTTCACTCTACAGAAGTAGGCGCGAAGGCGGGCTCTCAGCACTTTTTCTTCTCTGCAGGCTCTCCTTGGCGATCTCTACTCTTCTCTCATTTTTTTTACCTTGTAGCTAGCGAGCCAACCCCTCTAGTCAAACCAAGAGACAGATATCTCCAATGGGGTTGCAGTCTTTTATAGGGTGTGGTGGTGGGAGTGCTTCGATCCCCCACTACTCCTTCCTTTTCTTCTTCCTTTCCCGCTACTTTTCCAGCTCTCAGGCTTTTCAGAGCCTACACGCCAGGTGATAGAAAATTGGCACGGTGTCTTCCTGGGATTGGTTGAGGCTGACCGATGCGACGTCGATGAGCTTTGCGGATGGTTTGCAGGGGAAAACCTTGCTTTAACTGTTGGTCGATGTAGGGGATATTCTTCTTTTGGGCAGAAGTTTTCTGTTGGCCACCGGTTAAAGGAGTGCTCCCCTATTCTTCATTTCCTTGCTTGAGATGATCGGCGCGAAACAGAGTCCAGTGTAGAGGACATGACGTTTCTCACGCCAGCTCACTTGGATGGTTCGAGGGCGCCGATTCAGTGGCTTTGAAGGGCCTGCGCCGATTCATGTTGCAAGAGGCTTTGGCGCCGATTCAATGTGGAAGGTGAGAATGTGCCAGTTCATGCCCACAAGAGGCTTCTTATGCCGATTCAAACGCTGGGAGAGGGGGGCACCAATTCAGGCCAAGGGAGGAGAGGCCTGCCTTGCGCTGATTCAAACCCCATGGGCCTCATGCGCCAGTTCACATGCTGCCATGGGGAGGGGGCACCTTGGGAGTGCCGGTACTGGGAGCCAAGGGGGCTCTTGGCACATTCAAGTGCCAATAGGGGCCGCCAGCTCACTTAGCCATGAAGGCTTAGCCGATTCACCTCGGATTCTTTTATTTTCTTCATTATTTTTTTCTTGTTTTCTTTATTGTCTTTTTGTTCATGCATGCATCGATATGCACGCATTGACATACTTCTTCAATTCGTTCTCTGTTGCCCTTGTTCGGCTCGGGATTCTTGGAGGTGAAGTTTAGGTGTCCACAAATTCCCCCCGCCCGTGGGTGTAGACTTTCCGTCATATCATTTCTTTCTCCGAGCCGGTGGATCGCCGGTCCAGGCAGAAGGTTCGAGTAAAGGGTTTATTCGTCAATGCCAACAAACTGTCGAAGGCTGACGTGGTTTATTCATTGACACGGGATGAGTGCCAAAGCAAAGGGGTCTTTTTATTCATCGAATTCAGACGGAAGGTCTGGGCCGAAGGAAAGAGGTCTTTTTATTCGTTGACTTGGATGGAAGGTCCGAGTCAAAGCAAGGGGTCCTTTTATTCATCGACTCCAGATGGAAGGTCTGGGTCGACGTGGGAGGGTCTTTTTGTTCTCTAGTTGGGATGGAAGTCTGACTCTGAGTGAAATGGTCTTTTTGTTCTCTAGCTGGGACGAAGGGTCCGACTCAGAGTGGAATGGTCTTTTTGTTCTCTAGCTAGACAGAAGGTCCGATCTAGAGTGAAAGGGGTCTTTTTGTTCTCTAGCCTGGATGGGAAGTCCGACTCAGATTGGAAGGGTCTTTCGGTTCTCTAGCCGGACGGAAGGTCCGATCAAGAGTGGAAGGGTCTTTTTGTTCTTTGGCCAGATGGAAAGTTCGAACCAAAGTGAAAGGGGTCTTTTTGTTCTCTAGCCGGACGGAAGGTCCGATCCAGAGTGGAAGGGTCTTTTTGTTCTCTTGTCGGACGTAAGGTCCGATCTAGAGTGGAAGGGTGTTTGCGACGGTTTTTTATCTGACCGTCTTGTCGTTTTGTTTTATTTATCTTTTTTATTTCATGTATATATGTGTATATGCACATATATACATGAAATAAAAAAAAATAAATAAAACAAAACGACAAGACGGTCGGATAAAAAACCCGTCACAAACAGTCTGGCACGCCCGGTGGGACGAGTGTCTCCTTTCATCTCTTTGCCGAGATATTCGGACTTCGAAGCCCTCTCAAAGGCTACTGATTATTTCCCTGTTTGTCTTTGCAGGCAGATCAATGATGATGAATGGGATAACTAGCGTCGACTTCGATCATTCGATCGTTGCTAAACACGCGCAAGGGTACCTGGGGGTACCCATGGAATTCGGCAGCTTCCCTGCCGCTGTGGGCTTCCACAACTTTTTGGGGTTAGCCTTCGTCGACATCCTGGAGGTCGAAGCCCCAGTGCCTGCCAAGGAAGTCACAGAGAAAATGGAGCCTCTTAAGGTTCCCTGCTGCGAAGACTTGCCTGAAAGTCCAGCCCCGGCCACTAGCTGTTTAGTACACCACGTCATATGTGGGACCCACCCCGATGTCGTCAACAAACACCCTGGAGGATGCCAGCATCGCCAGGTCTGCAAGAATGCTGCTGTAATCACCGGAACCCTATCTCAATCCGGGAAATCTATGCTAGTTGGAGGCATGCGCGTCTTCCTCGACAGACGCACGGCTCGGGTGACCCCAGACCGAGTCATCCCCAACATTCCTGTCCAAAATACCTATCAAGCTCTCGCTGGAAGGAGGGCAGAAAGAGAAGAAACTGGCCCCTATGGCCAGGGAAGCTTGGCACTCAGGCCGAAGAAGTTCAAACAGGTGTGGGTTCCCAAGCGGACCCGACCTACACACCATCTAACACCCATCCACCACCGTCCTATGAACGACAAGGCAGAGGTGAGAAGAGAAAGGGGCTCGCCCCTGAGGAAATAAGAAGAGGTGGTTGCGGATCCTCCGCGCCGCGGAAGTTTCCGGGCTGCTGCCCGCCAAGCCAACGTCCCAGTCACGGGACGAAGATTCCAACATCCGGCCGACAGAGCTCGGCTGGCCTATATCCCTCCTGCTGGAGGTCGACAACTATCCCCCGTACTCTATCAAGAGCGGGGTCAAGAGGAGGTAACCTGTCTGATTAGGAACTACTTTCGAGGGCTGGGCAACCCCTCGCTGGGTCAGCAGCGACTAATGCAGACAGTCGCCACTGAGGAAGATTACCGCCCATCAGCGGCGGATGAAGAGGATATGGAAGATAGAATGATGGTGTCGTCAGTCGATGACAATGGATACAACGACGGTTTCGAGATCGAAGCCGATGAAGCCTTCCCCGAGCGGGAAGAAAAAAGAAGAGTTTCTGTGCTCGAGAGGCTGGCCTTTCCGCGACAAGCCAGACGGAGGGTCCATCGACAGAGAAGAAGGATGCGGGTCTTTACTTGCAACATGGCTGGTATATCCAGCCGATATGGGGAGCTTCCTGAAGACCCCCAAGAACTGGCTCAATTGGCCGTACGGCCCGGGCCAACTACCCGCAGAACAGAAGCAGCAAGAGAGCTTCTGATGATCATGAGAGGGAAACAACCCCAGGTCTATCCCCGCTGGGATGATAAGGCCCCCGTCTTGACCGCTAATGTGGTGACGATGGAAGAAGAAGACGACGTCCTCCTTGACATCCTGCCTGAGGGTACGTCTGGGGAAATGACGGAGGGTATCCCCACCACTATAGATCCATCAGTTCTGATGCTGCTACAAAAATATCAATGGGAGATAGACTCTCTGAAGAAACAGCTGATGGAAAAGACTGAGCATTCATCGGCTTCTAAACCACCCAAAGTCCAGGGTGAATCATCCCGGGGAGCGGTTCGTCGTGACGACCCTCCACCGCTCTATACACTGTCCCAGCTGTCAGAGCCAAGCATGGCGACAGCACAACAGCGGCCGCCACAGCCTCAGCCGCTGCTACCTCCGGTGCTCCCCCAGGTGCATCCGACACCCCCGCTGCTGCGTCCTCCACAGGCGACCACCCTGGTCACCCCATACCTTCAGCCAGCGCACTTCTATCCAGAGTCGGTCGACCCCACGGGATGATGGTGGAAAGGATGATCGAGCTGAAGCTCGTAGAGAAAAGTGAAGGCGACTACGTCGCATTCGATGCCTATCGGGTGCCCTACCCGCAACACCATGCGGCTAAACGACTTCCCCCGGGGGTCAACAAGCCGCCCAAATTCGACAAATTCAACGGGAAGGGGTCCCCTAAAGAGCATATTGCATATTATATGACCGTTATGGGTAATCTGGCCACCGACGAGTCATATCTGCTGAAGTTCTTCAGGTCCTCGCTGACGGGGCTCGCATTTGAATGGTACTCTAGCCTCTCGGCCGTGTCAATCAGTGATTGGTCGAATATGAAGAGAAAATTCAGAGAAAGATTCCATGTCACAGAGAGGGAGGTCACAGTGGCCGGCAGATGAGACAGCCCTTGATTACATCAAGAGGTGGAGGAACCTTGGAATGAGGTGCAAGCGGCCCCCGCATCAGGAGAACGATGTGCAAATATGCAAATAAAATCTCAGGAGGGAGGTCCTGGAAAAGATGATTGGTATGGAAATACGGTCGTTCGACCGGCTGAATAATGTGGTGGCCGAGGTGGAGGCTTTTCTAGCCAAGCCTGTCCTGCGTCAGCTGCCAGCACAGCCCATAAAGGCAAGGCTGCGGAACGGCGCCCCACACCTAAAGAAGCGAATGCGCTTGATATCAAGGTGTTCGAACAACAGAAGGAGAAGGGCAAGAAAGTGGCTCCCCCGCAACCTGCGAAAGCTCTGGATGACAAAGAAGGTCCTTCGCTGAGGGACAAAATGAAGAAAGCCTATTCCTTTCCAAAAGACAAGACCTGAGTCCTGTTCGACTGGGTAACAGAATACAGCATGGTCACTCTGCCTGAGCCAAGGAGACCGGAGGACCTGAAAAGAAAAGACAGTCCAAGATTCTGCCCCTACCACCAGATGTTGGGACATCCAATCGAAGACTGTTATGTTTTCAAAGACGTCATCAAAGGAATGGTAAAGAAGAATGAAATAGAGCTGGGAGAGTACAAAGTGGACCCTCCTCAGCCACATGAAGCCCCTCTCAGGAGAGCAGCAGTCAACATGATTTCCCTCTACCAGGCATTACCTGAGGAGATCTCTGAAGCGAGCACACGGAGCACCTACGAAATCCATTTCCTGGAGCCCGTGAAAGAACAACAGGGGTGGCAGCATATCCCTGTGAAGCACAAGAAGAAGAGGGCACCCTGCCCGAAAGAGGGGGAACACATCCGTGGCATTATACCCCGGCCTGCTCCGTCAGTGGTAGCACCCGTATGGGTCACTCCACCTACAGCCATCAGAATACATACACCTAACAGGAGGAGATAGACTCCGCTGCCAGTAATCAAGGAAACCAATCCTGGGATCCTTCGACTACAGCACCTGATTGAAGGGCTAGATGAATATGTGCAGCCCGAATTGAAACCTCTGCTGGTACGGGACCACGTCCCATGGCAAGAACTGGAACAACTCTCACTCAAACAGGTGGAGGAAGCTGAAGCAGCACCCCCTGAAGAGGGCAGCCTGTTCTGGGGGTAGGCACCCGCAGAAACCAAAAAGAAGAAAAAGCAAAAGAAGAAGAAAAGAAAGGCCGCTGGGGTCAATAAAACACAGGTTGTCTCCTGCAATACCCTGTCAGCACTCTTCACCCTATCCGGAGGAGAGGAAGAAGAAGAAATTTACTTCACACCCCATGCTGGGGGAGGCAAATCCGAGGCCGCAACTGCTGTGCATGCCACTCGGTCGGGCCGAAAACGGGGGCGCTAGCCACCACCCAATCACAATATCATGTTCAGAGGGGAGCAACCCTACAAGACACCTCCGCCGGAGGTTAAGGGAGTCCAAATCCCTCCTCCGTTGGGCCTATACAACAAAAGTGGGGGCAAGGTAGTCCCTTCATTCCTTGAGTTTATGAAGATGTCAAAAGGGAAGCAGCCCTGCCAAGATGCTAACCCTACATCCGGGGCCATTCACCCGTAGCCAGCGCAATCTACTGAGGATGCGAATGCAGATGGATCTTGCCCTACGGAAACTAATAAAGAAGACCCGACAGCCGGTGCCAGTCAAGAGGGTGCCGTGTCCGAGGAAGAGGAAGCAGGTCCATCTTGACCCACAAATCAAAACCTCCCCAAGCCCAGATGGGCTGAAGAGATGAAGCTCTCCAATGTCCGGGCTGGGAGCCGAATAATGAAGTTGCTTAAAAAGCTCCCCGCTCGATTTACGATCTGGGAAATTCTCTCTTTGAGTGAAGAAACTCGACAGGCGATCATCACTGCTCTGCAGACGTCTGCTCATTTTGAAGCCTGCATAGCTGAGGCTATACCAGAAGCCAGTATGACCTTCTCTCCAGAAGACATGCTACTGCCTACTGCCAGCCACAACAGGCCGCTATATATGAAAGGGCATCTGAATGGAAGAGAACTGAACCGGATTCTGGTCGATCCTGGTGCAACAGTCAACATCCTGCCATACAGAATATACGAGAGGTACCACTTTAATGTGCATCTCGAGAAAGTCGGGGATATGCGTATCGCTGGCTTCAACCAAAAATGTGAAGTATCTATGGGAGTGGCGGAGTTCACGCTGACCTTGGCAGATTTCACTACAACGGTGCAGTTTCATGTCATTGACTCTCGCACCTCTTATAAGGCACTGCTCGGCCGCCCATGGCTGCATGAAAATATGGTGGTTCCCTCCACGCTCCACCAATGCATCAAATACAGCCTCTAGGGGAAGGAGGAGAGGATATTTGCTGATATCCACCCATTCGAGGTGTTTGAATGTCATTTGGCGGACGCCAACCTATATACGGGGCCTCCCCGGAAGGTTTCTGAAGCTGAGGCCCCCGTAGGGGCGTCGAAGAATAGATCGGGTGACGGTTGGTATCCACCACCGCCGCGCGGATATGTCAAGCCGAAGGTGGTCTCCCACATCACAGCTTCTGGAGATGTCGGTAGGGTAACACCCCCAGCATTATACCCCAAAGCTAAGGAAGTGCAGGTCAATCGACAGCACAACCGCATCGGAGTCCCGGCCGGCCTCACCAAGCCAATCCCCGGCCTCAATGATCCCACTGTCGAACCTTTCAAAGCTTGGGAGGTGACACAGGAAGATGGGCCCCACAGCTTGTTCTATACAGCTGAGGAGCATCCCACTCGGGAAGATACAGATTGTAGCCTCCCTGAAGATCTAGGCAACCCGCAGATTCCTGTCCAAGGTCTGGCATTTACAACTGATCGGATGGCTAAGATGTTTCAGAAGCAACACATCCCTCCCGATCAGTCTCAAAGGTGCAAAGAAGCTCTTTAGAAGATGTGGCATCCTGCAAATCTGGATAAGGAAATGAGACGTGTCTCTCAACATCCAGGGTTGGGCTTCACCCTGGAGGAATATTATTACAGTGGGCGGTACGAGGTGGATACTATCTCCGCCTTCTATCCTACTGAAGATAGCCCTCTGGGAGCAACCTTTGATGAGTATCCGACGGAAGCCGAATATCTTGAACTGGCTCAGTCCGGAAATCAAGAAGTAGAAACCTTGCCCCTTGCCGATGCTGGGAGCAGGTTCACCCTGAAGAAGCGACCCTTCAAGCCGAATTTGATGCGGCTAGCAGCAGCGAAGCCGAAGACTGTCAAGAAGCAGGAGTTTCCCCCTCCCCAGGGGTCCTACTACTGACAACTTCAACACCCTTTCTGCCAATCAGGGAAGCCTTGGTCAACTCCAATCAAGGGAAGCCAGCTACCAGGAAAGAAAAAGCCACTTCTGCGGAAGATACAACTGTCCCAGAAGGTGAAACTCCTTCAACTTCTGCTGCAAAATCAACATGCTGTCTGAGCCTGGCAGTGAACAATTACCAGCCCATCATGGCTGCAATCTCATCTGCAAACAACAAGGCTGCTCTCTCATCCTTGGAAGCTACGACGGCAATGGATCTGCTAATAGAACAATCCACTCAGCTGCTGTCACAAGAGATCAAGAAACCTCAGGAAGTTCTGGCGGTGTCTGACGAGGAAGTCGAAGTGCTCGACCCTCAAGATGGCATTCCAGACTTCGTTGACCTCCAACCGGCACCTCCGGAGATAGAAGACGGAGGCCAAGCCACAGTCGATGAACTGATAGAAGTCAACCTGGGAAATGAGAAGGACCCTAGGCCTACCTTCCTCAGTGCCCAACTATCCCCAGAAGAACGGGAGCTGTACATTCAACTACTACTAGAATACCGGGATTGCTTCACCTGGACTTACAAAGAGATGCCAGGTCTGAGCCCCGCTATCTCACAACATGAGCTGGCAATCAACCCTGAAGCCGAGCCGGTGAAGCAACCACCGCGACGCATGAGGCCAGAGCTCATCACCCAAATTTGTGCTGAAGTCGACAAGCTCATTGACGTGGGATTCGTTGAAGAAAACCAGTACACCACATGGCTGGCGAATATCGTCCACGTGAAAAAGAAGAATGGACAGATCCGGATATGTGTCGACTTCCGGGATCTAAATAAAGCCTGCCCCAAAGATGACTTCCCGGTGCCGATAACCGAGGTCATGATTGATGCTACAACCGGCGATGAGGCCCTATCATTCATGGACGGGTCTTCCGGCTACAATCAGATTTGGATTGCGGAGCATGACCGAGTCCATACTGCTTTTCGGACTCCTAAGGGCATTTATCATTACAAGAGAATGCCGTTCGGATTAAAGAATGCTGGTGCAACCTATCAGCGTGCAATGACCAAAATCTTTGATGAACTGCTCTACCACAAGGTCGAGTGCTACATAGATGACCTGGTGGTCAAAACCAGAAGAAAAGGAGATCATCTGCAAGACCTCCGGATTATTTTTCAGAGGCTGAGGCAGCATGAGCTAAAAATGAACCCTATGAAATGTGCGTTCGGAGTGTCGAGCGGAAAATTCTTGGGCTTCATCGTCCGATATCGGGGAATCGAGATAGACCCCGCAAAGATCAAGGTGATTCAGGGGTTACCTCCGGCAAGGAACATCTCCGAGCTAAGATCACTACTGGGCCGTCTGGCTTATATCCGGCGTTTCATTTCCAATTTGTCAGGGCTATGGCAGCCTTTTCACAAGTTGATGATGAAAGATGTCCCCTTTTATTGGGATGAAGATTGCCAGGCAGCCTTCGACAAGCTAAAAGACTACCTGAAAACTCCTCCAGTGTTGGGCGCACCGGTGAAAGGACGACCATTGATACTGTATATAGCAGCTACACATAATTCTCTGGGGGCAATACTGACCCAGAATAATGAAGAAGGGAAAGAACAAGCCCTCTATTACCTCAGTCGAAGACTGGTCAGAACTGAAGAGAAATATACTTATATTGAGAAGATTTGTCTGGCGCTGGTCTTCGCAGTTAAAAAGCTCCGACACTATATGTTGTCGCATGAAATCAGCTTGGTATCCAAGGAGGATCCCCTGAAGTACATTATGTCTCAACCGGCACTCAAAGGCCGCTTGGGCAAATGGGCGGTAATCCTTATGGAGTTTGATATCTCCTACGTGCCGCGCAAGGCCGTCAAGGGCCAAGCTATTGCAAACTTCTTCGCTGAGCACCCAGTGCCCGGGGATTGCCCGTTGGAGCCGGAGCTTCCTGAAGATGAAACTTTAGAAGCCGTGCAAGTACAACCCTCCTTATGGCAACTATACTTTGATGGCGCTTCCAGAATTAACACCTCTGCCACCGGGTCAGCCAGGGTCAGAGCAGGAGTGGGCATAGTCCTGAAATCCCCAGAGGGAGAAGTGGTGCATACATCCTGTTCCATAAACAAGCAATGCACAAACAATGAAGCGGAATATGAAGCCCTGATAATCAGGTTGCAAATTGCTCTATCCATGGGAATTCAGATGCTAGAAGCATTCGGAGACTCCATGTTAGTTATAAAACAGCTGGAAGGAGAGTTCGATGTACGAAAGCAAGAGCTCCTCCCCTATCACCAGTTGGCAACTCGCCCGATGTCAAGATTTTACTTCATCAGCATCAAGCACATCAATCGAGGCCAGAATGCTCAGGCAGACGCCCTCGCTAAGCTGGCCAGTTCATTGGCGGTCCCGCCAGACACAAGCCTGAATATAACAGTGATCAACCGCTGACAGGTGCCCAGCGTGACAGAGGTCCTGACCGACGAACAGGAGATGGATGTAGCAATCATCGAAGGGGTTCAGCAGCCCGATTGGCGAGAGCATCTCCAACGCTGGTTTCAACACCAACAACTTCCAAAAGAAAAGGAACAGAGAATGAAGCTCCTGAGGATCAAGGATTCTTACGAGATGAGAAGCGGGACCTTGTTCCGAATTATGGCAGATGCCCAAAGGAAAGTCCTACTCTGTTGCTTGTCTTCAGCAGAAGCAGGACAGGTGATGCAGGAGGTCCATGCAGGATCAGCTGGAGCACACCAGGCTGGCCCGAAGATGAAAATTGAGATAAAGAAATTGGGTTATTATTGGCCCACTATATTTGACGATTGCTGTAGGTTTGCCAAGGCTTGTCAGAAGTGTCAAGAACATGCTAATGTAGCAAGGAGACCTTCAGTGCCACTGCATCCCACCCTACCAAGCTGGCCGTTTGCTCAGTGGGGCACGGACGTGGTAGGGCCGCTACCAGCATCTTCATCAGGGTGCCGATATATCTTAACAGCTACAGAGTACTTCTCCAGATGGGCGGAAGTAGTAGCACTAAGAGATGTGACGGGAGAGTTAGTTGCAAGATTCTTCCGGCAAAATGTAATATTCCGGTTCGGGATCCCCAGCTGAATCATCTCTGATAATGGCAGCCATTTTAGAAATCAGAAGGTTTATCGGCTGGCCGACAAATATAAAATCGACTAGAGTACATCGTCCCCCTACAACCCTCAAGCCAATGGACTCGCAGAAGCCTTTAACAAGACACTGTGCACGCTGCTGGCAAAGACTGTTATGTGTAATAAAAAAGATTGGGAAGAAAGGATGTACGAAGCACTTTAGGCCTATCGTACTGTCTACAAGACCCCAACCGGCTGTTCACCTTTCTCCCTTGTCTACGGGTCAGAAGCTGTGGTGCCAATTGAACTTGAAGTTCCTTCATTGCAAGTTGCCATCCAGCACGGACTAGTCAGTGGTGAGCAGCCCAATGCAGAAAGAATATTGGAAGAGCTCGCTGAGCTCCAAGGAAAATGCCTCCGGGCGTAGCAAAACATCCAGCTCTACCAAGCTCGCATGGCCCGTGCTTTTGACAAGCTAGTCAAGGGTTGATAATTCAAGAAAGGAGACCTGGTAATGGTCAAAAGAAGAGAAGTAATGGCCTCTAACCCCAAAGGGAAGCTGGTCAAAAATTGGGTCGGGCCATATATCGTCCGCCGAGTATATGAAGGAGACGCCTACGTCCTGGTAGACCACAAAGGGGTTATCCAGTTCTCTCCCCTCAACGGAAAGCATATTAAGCTATATCATGCAGCGCAGCCAGCATTCCCCGAGTGATCGGTCGGAATACATTTTTCTGGTTTAGTGGCGCTCCGCCCTAACCGAGCTACCTTTTCCTTGGGTTAGTGGCACTCCGCCCTAACCGAGCTACCTTTTCCTTGGGTTAGTGGCACTCCGCCCTAACCGAGATACCTTTCCCTTGGTTTAGTGGCATTCCGCCCTAACTGAGCTACCTTTTCCTTGGTTTAGTGGCGCCCCGCCCTAACCGAGCTACATTTTTCTGGTTTAGTGGCGCTCCGCCCTAACCGAGCTACCTTTTCCTTGGTTTAGTGGCACTCCGCCCTAACCGAGCTACATTTTTCTTGGTTTAGTGGCACTCCTCCCTAATCGAGCTACTTTCTCCTCGGTCAGCGGCATTCCGCCCTAATCGAGCTACTTTCTCCTCGGTCAGCGGCATTCCGCCCTAATCGAGCTACCTCTCTTCGGTTAGCGGCATTCCGCCCTAATCAAGCTACCCCCTCCTTATTTAGTGGCACTCTGCCCTAGCCGAGCTACCATTTCCTTGGTTAATGGCATTCCGTCCTAACCGAGCTACCCTTTCCTTGGTTAATGGCATTCCGCCCTAACCAAGCTACCTTCCCTTGGTCTAGTGGCACTCTGCCCTAACCGAGATACCTTTCCCTTGGTTTAGTGGCACTCCGCCCTAACCGAGCTACCTTTCCTTGGTTAATGGCATTCTACCCTAACCGAGCTACCCTTTCCTTGGTTAATGGCATTCCGCCCTAACCGAGCTACCTTTTCCTTGGTTTAGTGACATTCCGCCCTAACCAAGCTACCTTCCCTTGGTCCGGTGGCATTCCGCCCTGATCGAGCTATCTTACCTTGGTAAATGGCATTCCGCCCTGACCGAGCTACCTTGCCTTGGTTAATGGCATTCCGCCCTGACCAAGCTACCTCCCCTTTGTTAATGGCATCCTGCCTTAACCGAACTACCCTTTCCTCGGTCTAGTGGCACTCCGCCCTGACCAAGCTCCCGAAAGAATACACCACGCTGTTGCCATTATCGGCCTTACGCCCGAATCAGCGAGAGATCACTCCTTTGCGTTAGCCTTCAGCCCTTGCTAACGAATGAACTGTTCTGCCCAGCGCAAGGTCTGATGCTCCGGCCGACAGCCATCTACTATCAACCAAGGGTCGAACGTCGCACTTCGACCTGCCACCCTACACAAATACAAAAAAAAGGGAAAATGGGGTTGAAAATAGAGATACCCCGCCAGACTTGCTCCCATATCGGGACAAGTGCAAAAATGGCCGTAACCCAGCTGTGGTGAAAACCCGAAAGGGCGTCGCAGGCAAAATCGGGTACCCCGCCGCGTGAAAACCCGAAAGGGCGCGCGGGCAAAAGCAAGAGGGGGCTGGCTTCGGCGAAAACCCGAAAGGGCAATTGAGTCAGTAAAGTGGTAATTTCCAAATGCCTCTCCTATTCTCCACCTAATGAAACTCCGGACGGGACAATCATCAAAGTCCCACCGAAAATCCTTTAACAAACCCTTTTCGACCCTCGTCATCATCGGCGAGATCGGTCGATCTCTACCCTCAACTTGGACCTTACGTCCCTGTTGACAATCTCATCCTTGTTGCGGCAATAACCCGTGCCGACGAACAAACCCTTATCGACCCTTGTCATCATCGGCGAGATCATTCGATCCCTACCCCTAAACTTGGACCTTCCGTCCTTACTGATAAACCCACCTTTGTTTCGATAGTAACCTATGCAGATTAATAAACCCACTTTCGATCCTCGTCATCGTCGGCGAGATTGGTCGATCTTTACCCTTGACACAGATCTTACATCCTTGTTAATAGACCATGTCCTTTGCTTCGACGTCTAACCAATGTCGACGAATAGAAACATGATTTGATCCTTGTCATCATTGACAAGGCCAGTCAATATTTTCACGGTCCAGTTCTTCTGCATCCCGAATCAAAAAAAAGAAAGAACGAAAAATGGGGTTAAAAAACAGAGATACCCCGCCAGACTTGCTCCTATGATCAGGACAAGTGCAAAAATGGCTATAACCCAGCTGTGGCGAAAACCCGAAAGGGCGTCGCAGGCAAAATTGGGTACCCCGCCGCGTGAAAACCCGAAAGGGCGCGCGGGCAAAAGCAAGAGGGGGCTGGCTTCGGTGAAAACCTGAAAGGGTGCTTGGGTCAGTAATATGAATAAAAAAAATGATCATGAATGATGAATAGTGATAAACCATCCTCCGTCCAGAAGGCCATTTACAGGGTCGAGGCGGAGTCTTCATCCGATATCCCACTTACATACATCTATCCTTACCCAGTTTTTATCATCATCGGCAAGACCGTCTACCCTTTCGACCCTTGTCACCATCGGCAAGATCGGTCGCTACCCTCCCAGTTTCTGTCATCATCGGCAAGACCGTCTACCCTTTCGACCCTTGTCACCATCGGTAAGATCGGTCGCTACCCTTCCGGTTCTTGTCACCATCGGCAAGACCGTCTACCCTTTTCGACCCTTGTCACCATCGGCAAGATCGGTCGCTACCCTCCCGATTTCTGTCATCATCGGCAAGACCGTCTACCCTTTCTACCCTTGTCACCATCGGCAAGATCGGTCGCTACCCTTCCGGTTCTTGTCACCATCGGCAAGACCGTCTACCCTTTTCGACCCTTGTCACCATCGGCAAGATCGGTCGCTACCCTTCCAGTTCTTGTCACCATCGGCAAGACCGTCTACCCCTTTCGACCCTTGTCACCATCGGCAAGATCGGTCGCTACCCTTCCAGTTCTTGTCACCATCGGCAAGACCGTCTACCCTTTTCGACCCTTGTCACCATCGGCAAGATCGGTCGCTACCCTTCCGATTCTTGTCACCATCGGCAAGACCGTCTACCCTTTCCGACCCTTGTCACCATCGGCAAGATCGGTCGCTACCCTTCCGGTTCTTGTCACCATAGGCAAGACCGTCTACCCCTTCCGACCCTTGTCACCATCGGCAAGATCGGTCGCTACCCTTCCGGTTCTTGTCACCATCGGCAAGACCGTCTGCCCCTTTTCGACCCGTGTCACCATCGACAAGGTCGGTCAACATCTCCCCCAATCAGGGTCAATAATGGAATTACCGTGAGCAGCCAGCAGTCACGGTTTCGAGGCCTCTTGTCAGCAAGACCTACGTCTGCGCCAACCTGGCAACCTCTGGAACCCCGTCCCGCGGTGGAGCGAGGCCCCCATCCTTTCCTTGAGAGGGTGGACGTTCTCCTGCGACACGGACATGGAGGTACTTCCAAGCAGGTCGCCAGAATTGCCACAAGATATAACAGAATGTGAGTGTGGATGTGGACACCAAAAAATATATATATAGTGAAGGAAACTTCTATCTTCATTACAAAAAGGGGAAGTGAATACAAAAGGAGCCCTTCTGAGGGGACATATTACAAAGGCAGATCAGCTAAGGCCGCCTGAAGATATCGGCAAAGTCAATAAGCCCAACATGAGGAGCCGCCTCCAGTTCATGGAGCTGCGCTTCCTCTTCCTGAACCCGAGTCACCTCAGTCTCCAGAGACGCGACTCGGCCCTCCAGCAAAGAAGTTCTTTCGATGCCTTGGACTTCCGCAGCCTCTAGCCGCGGTATCTCAGCTTCTATAGTAGCCAATTCAGCGCGGAGTTCTTCCCGTCGGCTATGTAGAATGTGCGCCTGGGTTACGGAAGCTTCAACCTGAGCCCTGCTCTCCTAAAGATCAGAGATCAGAGACGTCAGCTCCGCCTGATAGTCAACTCTCTGCAGTTTGAGGGCCGCCAGCCGGTCCCCCATCATCTTCTCGAGAAAGTCCCGGCGATTCACAAACTTCAACAAGAAAAGCACCCGCTGGGTCCAGATATCTAGAGGGCTGCCCAGTGCCTGCAGCCCGATCGTCAGTCGCGCAGCCACTTCCTTCAACTGGGAGTAAGACAGCGCTGGCTGAGATTCCACAACCTGACGAAGCATCTCTAGATGCTGCCAGACAAACTCCTCCGATGAGGTAATGCCCAGGGAAGCCGCCGGAGACACCTCGAAGGTCACTTCCCTGTCTATGGAGGCCCATAAGCCGGTGTCCGGCTCGGAAGAGGAAGATGGAACGGCCGTCAAAGCCGAAGAAGCAGATACCATGGTAGCATGTTCCTGCTCCATCAGACTCCTGTTAGGGCTTCCTTCAATGGAGCCTAGGAGGGACGGAGGTTCTAACTCTGGCTCCGGCACAAATGGAATTGCAGAATCAGGCGCGATCGTCATTATGGCCGCCGGTACAAAAGCAGACCCCCTTTGCGGGTCAGCCTCAGCCCTCAACTCTATCATCGACGCCAGGGCGAGACTCTCCCCCGACTGGCTCGGCTCCGAGGGTAATCCCCCAGCAGCCGCATGTATCCTCACCGGCACGGGGCGGAGTAGGGTGATTGTCCCTGAAGGAGAAGCGGTGGCCAGCGGTAGCAGATCTGAGGCCTTGATGAAACCACAGCAGTACCAGAAGTCGATGCCGGGGAATGAATAGCGACTTCGGGTTCCTGGAATGAAAATTCATGTAAACACCAAGGTGGCAAAAAAAAGAGGGGGATATGCGGCTTTGTAAAGGGGCAGACAGGATTTACTATGATGACAGTATCCATCTCGTCAAGCCCCTGAATAGAAGATTCCAATCCTGCAGATGAAGCAGCAAAAGGAGGGGTTATCTCCACCTCCACGTCTAATCTAGCAAATTCCTCCTGCAACACTCCCTCGGATGATGCCCTCGGCAGCCTCGGAGGACTGAAAATCAAAGCATCGCTTGACAGTGTGAAGGGAGCCGTTGCCCCTTTGCTGTCTGCTGCAGACACTTGTTCATCACCTTCTGAAGAATGATGGTCAGTCTCTTCGTGAGAAGGGGTGGCAGAACTACTCGAAGAAAAATCTATGCTGATCTCGGGTTGGCCCGCCTCCTCCGTCGCCTGACGGTACGCTAAGCGGGTGAGCACACGCCGCAATGGGATAGCACCCTTCTTCAGCATAGTCTTATGTCCCGCGGGCTGTGAAGGAGCTTCCACAACTGGCGCCTTAACCGCCGTGCTGACCACTCCTGCCATCACAACAAAACAAGTGCATAAGGCAGGACGGAAAGCTCAATAAAAAGGGGAACCTAAAGAACCACAATTGTTCAGCTCACCCTCAGCCTCGTTGGCAGGCGTAGGAGAAAGAAGTCTGACATCCTCCTCAACAGCGGGGAGACTCTCCCCTGCAGCTGCAGCTATCTCAGTCACCCCTATCGGGGCTATGATGGAAGGCCCTATCTCTCCGGCCTCTAGGGCGGCTTCTTCAGCACATGTGGTGTCAGCCGCTCCATGAGCTGAGGTCACGCAAAGAAGACGTCAGAATAATGAAAATGGCGTGAAAAGAGCATTCCTTTATACCGTACAGGGAAAATGATGTCACCTTCAGCTGCTTGCTGAGTAGCTTCTTTCCGAGCGGCAAACTGTTCAAATGATGGCACCTCGGGCAGGGGAGTCTCAGCCGCGTCAGTCGAAGGCTGCTTGGAAAAAGTTTTCCGAGCTTTCCTCGCTTGGCCTATTGCATCATTCATTACAGAAGCTGCTCTCTTTTTGCCAGGCGGCAGTGGAGTAGTAGTCGGTGCTGGTACAGGGACCTCAAAATATTCCGGCTTCTGTGCCTGGGAGATGATTTTTCTATAAAGCCCCTGCTGCTTGATATCCGGACGGTCTGTCAAGTGAAGCACACACCATTATGAAGGAGCGAAGCAACAAACTAATCTACATGTCAAAGGAGAAGCACTTACCTGCCCAGCCGTTGTAAAAAGACGAGAGTGGCCAATACTGATAAGCCACCTCCTTGCTTCGGGATGCAGCCTCCCGAACGAGCCAGCAGACGTCGCCAATCTTCTTACACTTGTCGACCAGGTCGGCCAGGTCCGCATGTCTGTGGGAAGCTATACAATGATACAAGCCGAGGTGGTCAAAGCCCCAGACATCGGCATAATGAAAAGATACGAATAGAGGCTTGTCCAGAACACTAGCTGCGGGACTCTCAAGGGTCAGTCTGTGGATGCTCATCAGGACGAACAGCCAAGATGTATGCTGATAGTATGTCGGGGTTTTTTCCTCTCTATTAACAAACGCCCGACACGGGCAAAAGCGATCCACCTCGCACTTCCATGAAACTGCTTTGGAGAGCGGCTCCTCGATAGGGAACGGATACTGCTGATGCTCCTGGCGGGAACCACCAATCTGGCACATGTGTTCTAAATTCTGCGTAAAAGCATCTTCACTTATGTCAGCAAGCACGGGTATCAGTGGTTCAGCCGCTCCCTCCTTGATGGCTTTTCTGCTCGCTATGTATGTCTCTGCCTCCTTCGGGTGGTGGGAAAATAACCTCTTCAGATGGGCTTCGTCAATGTCAAAAACGGGCCCAGGCTGCTGACTCAGAAAGGTGCGCTCAGCCACATCCCAGCATGTCATCCGGGCATTGCGGTAGAAGCTCGTGCGAGCATTCCACCATTTTACATACTCTGGAGTGACACGGGGGACTCGGTTCGGCATCGGCACTCTGAAAGTATTGGCGTCCCGGCGGTGAAAATAGTCCCACCAGGAGCGACCTTCGGCCACAACAGTCGAGCCATGCTTTGACCTGCTGTCTAAAGGGAACAGGGCGACCGAAGGCGGAATATGCTGATCGTAGCCGAAATTCCGACCGAACCTGAAGGGATAGTAGGGTTCTAAATAAACTGCGCCCCCCTTTCTGAATACTAAAACACTAGGGCGAATTGATAAAGCCCAATCAATGAGTTCAGGCTCCAAGACTGGTCGGGTCACGGTGTTGCCCGAAATGAAGTGTGTGAAAGTCTCCACTGCCTCGAGCTTACACTCACGCTGACGGTTCACTAATGGAGATGAATGTGCAGCCAGATTCCAAAAGTGAATAGTCCCCGCTGAATCCGTTGGAACCCTTGCTAGTCGGCCACGGATGGAAAAGAGTTGTGGGACACTGGACCCGGTTCAGCACTTGCAAACTCCAGCATTCTGGAATACAATGTCATTGTCTGCAAAGTCCGGGGAGCTAGCTCCGGAAATAAGTTGCACACCCAGGCATTAAAAAAATGAAACGGCCCCACCGTTCGGAAAGAGCGGGGGATCCGATGCCTTTGAATATCTCCAATGGATTTGTAAATCAGGCATAGTGCGGCTGGACATATTGCAAGCCGTATGCCCAAAGCCATCTGACAAGCCGGGTATATTACCTCCGGCCAAATAACTGTCTCATCCCCCTGCGGGAGGGCAAAAGTACACAGCCAGAAGGTAAGGTAGGCAGCACAATGGGTAAGGGGATCCACCCCCATCGGATTCGGCCCCCTGCGGCTTATCCCCCGAAGAGAAGCATGCAGCTCTGACTTGAACTTAGGTGGCCTACTGGGTTTACCCGCAACAGGAGCTACGTGAGGGAACTCGCTGTACTTCAAAGAGCCCCCGAAGAAATACTGAATCCAATGTCCTACTCGGACTCTCAGTTTACTGCTCTTCTCCAGGGGCTGGTATCCCTTTGAGGATCCCCTATTCAGCGTCAGGCAGAGGGAGCGGTATGCCTTCATCAAGTACCGGTATGAATAGCCGAAGTAATATTCACCTTCGCCGTCTGTTTCGTCCTTGATGAAGTCATGAATGCAGACCTCCTCATAGCGCTCTCCGTTAATCGGCAGGCCCGATAACTGTGATAGGCTCCAAAGATCCCGAGAGGTCTCACCTTCTGCTGTATAAAAAGTGTTGAACTACGGGCAAAATACTTCGAACATGCCGCAGCACAGCCCCTTTGAAATGGGATACCTGAAGCGGGATGCATACACACTGTGGTACACCCCGGCCCTGACCAGCAGCGGTGCATACTCTTTCATAACATATTCTGTGAATTCCACTGCCCCTACATGAAAGAGATGAGCATCTGTCACCTTCTTGTCTGCAAACCACCCAGCTGCCAATTGAAATTTGAACTGAACAGCCAAGCAGTTCAGCACAAACGGTTCCTCTCTGTAGCCCCACTTGATAGGCGCCAATAATAAACCTTAACCGGGTTTCTCCTTGTTAACCCGACCTATGGTGTTGTCCCACCTGGCTGGTGTGAACTCCGGGGCCCGTGTTAGCATCTTCAGCTCTGCCTCCAGCTCTATTACCCCTAAGACGGCGTCCCACTTGCGCCGCTCCCCCGAAAGGTAGATGGTATCGCCACGATACACAGAACCTTTTAAGCTGTCCCGGTCTAGCAACATGGCCCGCTCCACCATCTGAGCCAACATGACGTCCCTCTTCCCAGAGACGTTGAAGGTACAAATGAAGGGCGCGAGGTGACGATCCTTTGGGAAGTCCGCACGGTAGTAGTCATCGCGATTGAAGTCCAGTCCTCCCTCGACAATCACAATGCGAGAGGCGGATACTGTATCTGTTTCGGAGCTAGAGGATTCATCGACTATGGCAATCCTCCCAAGTCCCCGGTCCAGCTGTCCAACATTCCTCCAAGTCACAACGGGACCAGAAGCCCTGCCTTGAGGAGAAGAGTCAACATCAGCAGTGCCGGAGACAACGCGGCTAGAAGAAGAAGCCATCTCCAGTGAGCTGCAGACACAAAACCAAGAAAAAAGAATAAGAAGGTGATATAAAGAAAAAATTATTAGAAAAAAAAAATTTCAGAAGAAAATTTTGACAACATCTCCCCTTATCCGGAGCATGCCCAGAAGTCAAATGGGAGAACACCCACCAGGAGGGGGTGACTCCGAAATGAAAAGGGACGGAGTCCCGAACAAAAATTCCCCGAAGGGAAGGATTCCACGCCAGCTGCTCTTAGGCGACAGAAGGAGAAAGGGGAGGAAGAGGGAGAAAGCTCAAGGAGCAATGAGCTTCTCCCTCCCCCTCTCGGCGCCTATATCGGCCCCGCCAAAAGGCGCGCCGAGAGGGAGGTCGCACCGACGACCGGAAGCGCCAAAGGCGCGCCGAGACGACCTCCGCGCCGAAAAGCAAAAGTGCCACCATCGCGCCGAGAAGATCACCGCGCCGAGAAGAGCGTCGCGCCGGGAATTCCATGCCGAGCCCACCTCCGCGTCGATAAGATAGTGCCGGGAGCGTCCATGGAGCCGTTTTGCCCACCAGGGGTGATGTAACCAACAGATCAAGCCAAAAATGCTGGTGTTCGTCCAAATTTGCTTGTAGAGCATGGAAGTCACGCAAAGTAGAAAGAAGACTCAGAGTCAAAAGAATAGCCAATGCACTGGAGCAGACCTGAAGAGACCACGAAGCGCAGTGTGTGAACGTGATGTACACCCGCATGTCCCGTGTCACTCATGCTTCGCTCACGCCACCTATGGGTGGGGGGCATTTGTTGACACCTAAAATATGTCAGAAGAGATCATAGCAGATTCATAGTTCTGAAGATCAGTCGAGGGCATAGCTCACGTACCATCCCTGGGAGATCTGAGAGTCTGAATAGAAGAAACCCACTACCCCTGTCATGTTGTTCGACTAAAGCCGTCTTTGGCTAGGTCGCTGTCCAGTACTGCAGTCATTCAGATAGTCAGGCTGATAAAACTATACCAACATTCAGGCAACCATCTGCCTGCTGAAACAGATGTTCAGACATCTCTGATTCTCCGAAGAAGGGATGCACAATGCCTCGCACGTGTTTGTGAATGCAAGGTGCAAACAAGCCCCACGGAGTCTTAATATACAAATGCCAAGAGCCCCACTGTCGAAAGGAGTCCACCAAGTGGATCCTGGACCGAATGGGCCGAACGACAAGAAAATGGGCCAAGCCCAAATATGAGATGGGACGCGCCGATGACGGCCGCGCCTGGAGGACGATCCCGGCGCACCGGGAAGTTCATGCCGAAAGGATGAGGGTCTGGCCTCTATATGAGGCCTGCCCTTCGAACAAAAAAAGGAAGGGGGGTCAGAGAGAAAAGAAGAAAAAAAGAAGAGTGAAAAGGGAGTGCCTAGCCACCGAAGAGAAGCAGGGAGCTCGAGAGCCCTTGAAAGAAGCTGAAGAAAGGAAAAAGGGAGAGAGGCAGAGGCTCGAAGAGGGATCCAGGTGGGAGTGCCGGGCAGCTGCAGCTCCTTCTCTTTCCCCTCCCTATCTGTCTGAATATTTCTCTCTGTACTTTTAATTTCTAGCATCTTTGCTTCAATAGCATCGAATGCCAATGTAACCCTACTTTCAGGGATTAAGCCTAGATTTCTTTCTCTGTTGAGTCAGAATTCTTTCTCTTAAGTAGCATGTGTGTAAGTCATCTGGATGAATTAAAGAATGAGAGAATGGGTTGAATTCCGCCCTTTCATTACCTTCTTCTTTCTGTCTCTGCATCTGAAGTTCGCTATATGCTAAGGATACTGATAACTAGGCGTGTTTTATCGTTTGGTTTTCTAATTCTGCTGAAGCATCTTCGCTACCATTATTTATCACCCCCCCTTCAGTCACATTTCGAGGGCCTGAGACAGTCTATCTCATGGCTCCTCGTATGTGAAATAAAGGGGGACGTGGTTCAGGGATTTCCGTCCGTGGTTCTGCTCCCAATGAGGCCCAGAGGAAAGGTGTTCCCCCAAAGTCTTCCCCCTCCGATCATCCAAAATAGTTGGGATTAAACCTCTCTCTGAACAACTCTCGAAACCCTGTTCGAAGACCTCCTTAAAACCCCTACTGAAAGCCTCCCGGCGCCAGTGTCTCCCGGCGTAAGTTTCGCGCCGAGAGCTCCCCACGCCGGTTGGACCTCCCTATCGTGCCGAGCCTACCTAGCTTCCGTGCCAAAACCACCCCTCTTCTCTGCATCGATACCCTTACGTCGTCTGGCCATCCTGATGCCTTCGTCACCACGGCGAGCCATACAGACCTCGTCCATTATATCCTCCCCTCGTGGGCGTGCATTGCCCTTCCCTTTGGCCTTACGGGAGCTATATCAAAGGGGTTAATTCTCTCCCTTCATTCTGTAGCCCATTAAACCACGGAGTCCTGCCATTGCAGGCTTTCTGATGGATTGCGTTGGGGATATTACAACACAGGGGGTGAGGTCTTATATGATTCAGACCCTCGAATCACGGGCTACGCCCGGCTCTCGTTTAAGGTTTCTACTCCGGCACTCGTGAGTGGATAGCCCATAATATTCTCTTGGCATACTCCCAAAATAAGGGGAGATGCTGCCAAAATTTGCCCGAAGCTTTACTCCATAATATGGCACGATGTTTCATCGAAATCACGTATTTAATCCCCCGATATGGCGAGGGCCCGAGCTGTGTAATCTCATGGCATCTTGACATCACAGGGAATATATCCCGTAACTGGTGATCTCCTTGGAACCCCCCTCATGAGTGGAGTCACCCTCACCCTCCGTTCCTATCCATTCATCACCCTGAAATTCCCACTGGGCGAGGAAAACCTCACAATACCTTTGGCAAAATCAACAAAACACTGCCTCTCGGCGCCACTATTCTCCGGCGCCATCTAGTCCCAGCGCCACTGCCTCCCGGCGCCAAACCCATGCCGGGTGGAGGGGGCGCCGAATGCCCCATCCTTGGCGCGCTGACCACTGCCTCCCGGCGCCAAACCCGCGCCGGGTGGGGGGGGCGCCGAATGCCCCTGCCTTGGCGTGCCGAACTCCTTCCGTGCCGATTACTCCCAATCCTCCCATCGCGCCGGGAGCATGTCGTGCCGTTTGGCCTTCGCGCCGACTCCATCGCTGTGCCGTCTCACCTTGACATTGGTTGTCATCTGAATATCCGATGTCTTCCCTACTTCACCAAACCCAAACGTAGCCTGAATTCAATATTTTGTCACTATCAGCTGCCATGACAACCCCCGCTACCTCACAAGGGGACTAGGATTCTTCACCCAGGTCCATGGGAGATACATTAATGAGGAGGGTTTCACCCTTACATCACACCGAGTACGACGTTTCTTATATCACCCCGCTGACCCTCGGAGTTCTGCCACCGCATGTCCTCCAATGGTTCTTCGAGGGGAATATTAATGAACGGCACAATGGTGCACACCGTCCCGTCATATTTGGATCCTTCTCGGACCCAGGGCTACGCCCGACTCTCTTTTGGTTTCCATTCCAGCTCTCCGTGGATGGATGTCCTATATCCCCATTTGGCATAGTCCAAAGGGAGGGGGCATGCTGCCGAATTTGTGCTATAACATCGTTATTACACCTCGCATATCACGGTTCCTCGTGTATGTCTTCATCGACCCTCGGGTATATTAAATGGTGTTGACAGAAGGTCGGGTTATGCCCAACCGGAAGTCTCCGCTATGCGCGATGGTGGTCTTCAGACCTACGTCCTCCGCCACGTACCAAGGGTCCATAATTCGATGAACTATGCATCCCCTGTATGATAAACAAATGCATCCTGCATGCCTTCGTCATGATCACCATGTAGCTCTTTTCATTCTGGCTTTGACAGCCCGCTATCTCGGCAATTAATCAAAGGTGTTCCCTCCTCGTGGGGGATGTAATTAACGCCATAACCTTTATGGTATGGCGGACTGCTGGTCCCGACCGAACCTCACATCCGCCCGACATGGGTCAGAATGAGCGCATCATAAAATTGTCACTCATGTGACTGGCACGCCCGCGTCGTCGATCAATCAGTTAATCACCGGCTAGTTAATTGGTTGATCGATACGTAAAATAAGACCCGTATATATGTGCATATACACATATATACATGAAATAAAAAAAATAAATAAAACAAAACGACAAGACGGTCGGATAAAAAACCCGTCGCAAACAGTCTTGATCAGACAGGTCACCTCCTCTTGACCCCGCTATTGATAGAGTACGGGGGATAGTTGTCGACCTCCAGCAGGAGGGATATAGGCCAGCCGAGCTCTGTCGGCCGGATGTTGGAATCTTCGTCCCGTGACTGGGATGTTGGCTTGGCGGGTAGCAGCCCGGAAACTTCCGCGGCGCGGAGGATCCGCAACCACCTCTTCTTCTTTCCCCTGGGGCAAGCCCCTTTCTCTTCTCACCTCCGTCTCGTCGTTCATAGGATGGCGGCGGATGGGTGTTAGATGGTGGGCAGGTCGGGTCCGCTTGGGAACCCACACCTGTTTGAACTTCTTCGGCTTGAGTGCCGAGCTTCCCTGGACATAGGGGCCGGTTTCTTCTCTTTCTGCCCTCCTTCCAGCGAGAGCTTGATAGGTATTGTGGACAGGAATGTTGGGGATGACTCGGTCTGGGGTCACCCGGGCCGCGCGTTCGTCGAGGAAGACGCGCATGCCTCCAACTAGCATAGATTTCCCGGATTGAGATAGGGTTCCGGTGATTACAGCAGCATTCTTGCGGACCTGGCGACGCTGGCGTCCTCCAGGGTGTTTGTTGACGACATCGGGGTGGGTCCCACGTATGACGTGGTGCACCAAACAGCTAGCGGCCGGGGCCGGACTTTCAGGCAAGTCTTCGCAGCAGGGAACCTTCAGAGGCTCCATTTTCTCTGCGACTTTCTTGGCAGGCACTGGGGCTTCGACCTCCAGGATGTCGACGAAGGCTAACCCCAAAAAGTTGGGGAAGCCCACAGCGGCAGGGAAGCTGCCGAATTCCATGGGTACCGCCAGGTACCCTTGCGCGTGTTTAGTAACGATCGAATGATCAAAGTCGACGCCAGTTATCCCGTTGATCGTCATTGATCTGCCTGCAAAGACAAACAGGGAAATAATCAGAAGCCTTTGAGAGGGCTTCGAAGCCCGAATATCTCGGCAAAGAGATGAAAGGTGACACTGGTCCCACCGGGCGTGCCAGACTGTTTGCGACGGGTTTTTTTTCGGCCGTCTTGTCGTTTTGTTTTATTTATTTTTTTTCTTTCGTGTATATATGTGTATATGCACATATATACGCGTCTTATTTTACGTATCGATCAACCAATTAACTAGCTGGTGATTAACTGATTGATCGACGACGTGGGCGTGCCAGTCACATGAGTGACAATTTTATGATGCGCTCATTCTGACCCATGTCGGGCGGATGTGATGTTCGGTCGGGACCAGCAGTCTGCCATACCATAAAGGTTATGGCGTTAATTACATCCCCCACGAGGAGGGAACACCTTTGATTAATTGCCGAGATAGCGGGCTGTCAAAGCCAGAATGAAAAGAGCTACATGGTGATCATGACGAAGGCATGCAGGATGCATTTGTTTATCATACAGGGGATGCATAGTTCATCGAATTATGGACCCTTGGTACGTGGCGGAGGATGTAGGTCTGAAGACCACCATCGCGCATAGCGGAGACTTCCGGTTGGGCATAACCTGACCTTCTGTCAACACCATTTAATATACCCGAGGGTCGATGCAGACATACACGAGGAACCGTGATATGCGAGGTGTAATAACGATGTTATAGCACAAATTCGGCAGCATGCCCCCTCCCTTTAGACTATGCCAAATGGGGATATAGGACATCCATCCACGGAGAGCCGGAATGGAAACCAAAAGAGAGTCGGGCGTAGCCCTGGGTCCGAGAAGGATCCAAATATGACGGGACGGTGTGCACCATTGTGCCGTTCATTAATATTCCCCTCGAAGAACCATTGGAGGACATGCGGTGGCAGAACTCCGAGGGTCAGCGGGGTGATATAAGAAACGTCGTATTCGGTGTGATGTAAGGGTGAAACCCTCTTCATTAATGTATCTCCCATGGACCTGGGTGAAGAATCCTAGTCCCCTTGTGAGGTAGCGGGGGTTGTCATGGCAGCTGATAGTGACAAAATATTGAATTCGGGCTACGTTTGGGTTTGGTGAAGTGGGGAAGACATCGGATATTCAGATGACAACCAATGTCGAGGTGAGACGGCACAGCGATGGAGTCGGCGCGAAGGCCAAATGGCACAACATGCTCCCGGTGCGATGGGAGGATTGGGAGTAATCGGCACGGAAGGAGTTCGGCGCGCCAAGGCAGGGGCATTCGGCGCCCCCCCACCCGGCGCGGGTTTGGCGCCGAGAGGCAGTGGTCGACGCGCCAAGGATGGGGCATTCGGCGCCCCCTCCTCCCGGCATGGGTTTGGCGCCGGGAGGTAGATGGCGCCGGGAGTAGATGGCGCCGGGGAATAGTGGCACCGAGAGGCAGTGTTTTGTTGATTTTGCCAAAGGTATTGTGAGGTTTTCCTCGCCCAGTGGGAATTTCAGGGTGATGAACGGATAGGAACGGAGGGTGAGGGTGACTCCACTCACGAGGGGGGTTCCAAGGAGATCACCAGTTACGGGATATATTCCCTATGATGTCAAGATGCCATGAGATTACACAGCTCGGGCCCTCGCCATATCGGGGGATTAAATACGTGATTTCGATGAAACATCGTGCCATATTATGGAGTAAAGCTTCGGGCAAATTTTGGCAGCATCTCCCCTTATTTTGGGAGTATGCCAAGAGAATATTATGGGCTATCCACTCACGAGTGCCGGAGTAGAAACCTTAAACGAGAGCCGGGCGTAGCCCGTGATTCAAGGGTCTGAATCATATAAGGCCTCACCCCCTGTGTTGCAATATCCCCAATGCAATCCATCGGAAAGCTGGCAATGGCAGGACTCCGTGGTTTAATGGGCTACAGAATGTAGGGGGATAATTAACCCCTTTGATATAGCTCCCGTGAGGCCAAAGGGAAGGGCAATGCACGCCCACGAGGGGAGGATATAATGGACGAGGTCTGTATGGCTCGCCGTGGTGACGAAGGCATCACGATGGCCAGACGACGTAAGGGTATCGATGCAGAGAAGAGGGGTGGTTTCGGCACGGAAGCTAGGTAGGCTCAGCACGATATGGAGGTCCAACCGGCGTGGGGAGCTCTCGGCGCGAAAATCACGCCGGGAGACACCGGCGCCGGGAGGCTTTCAGCAGGGGTTTTAAGGAGGTCTTCGAACATGGTTTCGAGAGTTGTTCAGAGAGAGGTTTAATCCCAACTGTTTTGGATGATCGGAGGGGGAAGACTTTGGGGGAACACCTTTCCTCTGGGCCTCATCGGGAGAAGAACCACGGATGGAAATCCCTGAACCACGTCCCCCTTTATTTCCCATACGAGGAGCCATGAGATAGACTGTCTCAGGCCCTCGAAATGTGACTGAAGGGGGGGTGATAAATAATGGTAGCGAAGATGCTTCAGCAAAATTAGAAAACCAAACGATAAAACATGCCTAGTTATCAGTATCCTTAGCATATAGCGAACTTCAGATGCAGAGACAGAAAGAAGAAGGTAATGAAAGGGCGGAATTCAACCCATTCTCTCATTCTTTAATTCATCCAGATGAGTTACACGCATGCTACTTAAGAGAAAGAAATCTGACTCAACAGAGAAAGAAATCTAGGCTTAATCCCTGAAAGCGGGGTTACATTGGCATTCGATGCTATTGAAGCAAAGATGCTAGAAATTAAAAGTACAGAGAGAAATATTCAGACAGATAGGGAGGGGAAAGAGAAGGAGCTACAGCTGCCCGGCACTCCCACCTGGATCCCTCTTCGAGCCTCTGCCTCTCTCCCTTTTTCCTTTCTTCAGCTTCTTTCAAGGGCTCTCGAGCTCCCTGCTTCTCTTCGGTGGCTAGGCACTCCCTTTTCACTCTTCTTTTTTTCTTCTTTTCTCTCCGACCCCCCTTCCTTTTTTTGTTCGAAGGGCAGGCCTCTTATAGAGGCCAGACCCTCATCCTTTCGGCATGAACTTCCCGGCGCGGCCGTCATCGACGCGTCCCATCTCATATTTGGGCTTGGCCCATTTTCTTGTCGTTCGGCCCATTCGGTCCAGGATCCACTTGGTGGACTCCTTTCGATAGTGGGCCTCTTGGCATATGTATATTAAGACTCTGTAGGGCTTGTTTGCACCTTGCATTCACAAACACGTGCGAGGCATTGTGCATCCCTTCTTCGGAGAATCAGACATGTCTGAACATCTGTTTCAGTAGGCAGATGGTTGCCTGAATGTTGGTATAGTTTTATCAGCCTGACTATCTGAATGACAGCAGTATTGGACAGCGACCTAGCCAAAGACGGCTTTAGTCGAACAACATGACAGGGGTAGTGGGTTTCTTCTATTCAGACTCTCAGATTTCCCAGGGATGGTACGTGAGCTGTGCCCTCAACTGATCTTCAGAACTGTAAATCTGCTATGATCTCTTCTGACATATTTTATCAGGCGATTGTGGGTTCGAGTCCCACCGGGCGTGCCAGACTCTTTGTGACGGGTTTTTTATCCAACCGTCTTGTCGTTTTGTTTTATTTATTTTTTTTATTTCATGTATATATGTGTATATGCACATATATACGGGTCTTATTTTACGTATCGATCAACCAATTAACTAGCCGGTGATTAACTGATTGATCGACGACGCAGGCGTGCCAGTCACATGAGTGACAATTTTATGATGTGCTCATTCTGACCCATGTCGGGCGGATGTGAGGTTCGGTCGGGACCAGCAGTCCGCCATACCATAAAGGTTATGGCGTTAATTACATCCCCCACGAGGAGGGAACACCTTTGATTAATTGCCGAGATAGCGGGCTGTCAAAGCCAGAATGAAAAGAGCTACATGGTGATCATGACGAAGGCATGCAGGATGCATTTGTTTATCATACAGGGGATGCATAGTTCATCGAATTATGGACCCTTGGTACGTGGCGGAGGACGTAGGTCTGAAGACCACCATCGCGCATAGCGGAGACTTCCGGTTTGGCATAACCCGACCTTCTGTCAACACCATTTAATATACCCGAGGGTCGATGCAGACATACACGAGGAACCGTGATATGCGAGGTGTAATAACGATGTTATAGCACAAATTCGGCAACATGCCCCCTCCCTTTGGACTATGCCAAATGGGGATATAGGACATCCATCCACGGAGAGCCGGAATGGAAACCAAAAGAGAGTCGGGCGTAGCCCTGGGTCGGAGAAGGATCCAAATATGACGGGACGGTGTGCACCATTGTGCCGTTCATTAATATTCCCCTCGAAGAACCATTGGAGGACATGCGGTGGCAGAACTCCGAGGGTCAGCGGGGAGATATAAGAAACGTCGTATTCGGTGTGATGTAAGGGTGAAACCCTCTTCATTAATGTATCTCCCATGGACCTGGGTGAAGAATCCTAGTCCCCTTGTGAGGTAGCGGGGGTTGTCATGGCAGCTGATAGTGATAAAATATTGAATTCAGGCTACGTTTGGGTTTGGTGAAGTGGGGAAGACATCGGATAATCAGATGACAACCAATGTCGAGGTGAGACGGCACAGCGATGGAGTCGGCGCGAAGGCCAAACGGCACAACATGCTCCCGGCGCGATGGGAGGATTGGGAGTAATCGGCACGGAAGGAGTTCGGCGTGCCAAGGCAGGGGCATTCGGCGCCCCCCCCACCCGACGCGGGTTTGGCGCCGGGAGGCAGTGGTCGGCGTGCCAAGGATGGGGCATTCGGCGCCCCCTCCACCCGGCATGGGTTTGGCGCCGGGAGGCAGTGGCGCTGGGAGTAGATGGCGCCGGGGAATAGTGGCGCCGAGAGGCAGTGTTTTGTTGATTTTGCCAAAGGTATTGTGAGGTTTTCCTCGCCCAGTGGGAATTTCAGGGTGATGAACGGATAGGAACGGAGGGTGAGGGTGACTCCACTCACGAGGGGGGTTCCAAGGAGATCACCAGTTACGGGATATATTCCCTGTGATGTCAAGATGCCATGAGATTACACAGCTCAGGCCCTCGCCATATCGGGGGATTAAATACGTGATTTCGATGAAACATCATGCCATATTATGGAGTAAAGCTTCGGGCAAATTTTGGTAGCATCTCCCCTTATTTTGGGAGTATGCCAAGAGAATATTATGGGCTATCCACTCACGAGTGCCGGAGTAGAAACCTTAAACGAGAGCCGGGCGTAGCCCGTCATTCGAGGGTCTGAATCATATAAGACCTCACCCCCTGTGTTGCAATATCCCCAATGCAATCCATTGGAAAGCCTACAATGGTAGGACTCCATGGTTTAATGGGCTACAGAATGTAGGGGGATAATTAACCCCTTTGATATAGCTCCCGTAAGGCCAAAGGGAAGGGCAATGCACGCCCACGAGGGGAGGATATAATGGACGAGGTCTGTATGGCTCGCCATGGTGACGAAGGCATCAGGATGGCCAGACGACGTAAGGGTATCGATGCAGAGAAGAGGGGTGGTTTCGGCACGGAAGCTAGGTAGGCTCGGCACGATAGGGAGGTCCAACCGGCGTGGGGAGCTCTCGGCGCGAAACTCACGCCGGGAGACACCGGCGCCGGGAGGCTTTCAGTAGGGGTTTTAAGGAGGTCTTCGAACAGGGTTTCGAGAGTTGTTCAAAGAGAGGTTTAATCCCAACTGTTTTGGATGATCGGAGGGGGAAGACTTTGGGGGAACACCTTTCCTCTGGGCCTCATCGAGAGCAGAACCACAGACGGAAATCCCTGAACCACGTCCCCCTTTATTTCACATACGAGGAGCCATGAGATAGACTGTCTCAGGCCCTCGAAATGTGACTGAAGGGGGGGTGATAAATAATGGTAGCGAAGATGCTTCAGCAGAATTAGAAAACCAAACGATAAAACACGCCTAGTTATCAGTATCCTTAGCATATAGCGAACTTCAGATGCAGAGACAGAAAGAAGAAGGTAATGAAAGGGCGGAATTCAACCCATTCTCTCATTCTTTAATTCAACCAGATGACTTACACACATGCTACTTAAGAAAAAGAAATCTGACTCAACAGAGAAAGAAATCTAGGCTTAATCCTTGAAAGCTGGGTTACATTGGCATTCGATGCTATTGAAGCAAAGATGCTAGAAATTAAAAGTACAGAGAGAAATATTCAGATAGATAGGGAGGGGAAAGAGAAGGAGCTGCAGCTGCCCAGCACTCCCACCTAGATCCCTCTTCGAGCCTCTGCCTCTCTCCCTTTTTCCTTTCTTCAGCTTCTTTCAAGGGCTCTCGAGCTCCCTGCTTCTCTTCGGTGGCTAGGCACTCCCTTTTCACTCTTCTTTTTTTCTTCTTTTCTCTCCGACCCCCCTTCCTTTTTTTGTTCGAAGGGCAGGCCTCTTATAGAGGCCAGACCCTCATCCTTTTGGCATGAACTTCCCAGCGCGCCGGGATCGTCCTCCCAGCGTGGCCGTCATTGGCGCATCCCATCTCATATTTGGGCTTGGCCCATTTTCTTGTCGTTCGGCCCATTTTGGTCCAGGATCTACTTGGTGGACTCCTTTCGACAATGGGGCTCTTGGCATATGTATATTAAGACTTTGTGGGGCTTGTTTGCACCTTGCATTCACAAACACGTGCGAGGCATTGTGCATCCCTTCTTTGGAGAATCAGAGATGTCTGAACATCTGTTTCAGCAGGCAGATGGTTGCCTGAATGTTGGTATAGTTTTATCAGCCTGACTATCTGAATGACAGCGTACTGGACAGCGACCTAGCCAAAGATGGCTTTAGTCGAACAACATGACAGGGGTAGTGGGTTTCTTCTATTCAGACTCTCAGATCTCCCAGGGATGGTACGTGAGCTGTGCCCTCGACTAATCTTCAGAACTGTGAATCTGCTATGATCTCTTCTGACATATTTTAGGTGTCAACAAAGGGGTCTTTTCATTCTCTAGCCGGATGGAAGGTCCGATTAATTAGAGTGGAAGAGTCTTTTTGTTCTCTAGCCGAACGGAAGGTCTGGCTCAAAGTGGAAGGGGTCTTTTAGTTCTCTAGCCAAACAGAAGGTCCGATCTAGAGTGGAAGGGTCTTTTTGTTCTTTGGCCGGATGGAAAGTCCGAACCAAAGTGCAAGGGATCTTTTTGTTCTCTAGCCGGATGGAAGCTCCGGTCTAGAGTAGAAGGGTCTTTTTGTTCATGGCTTCAGACGGAAGGTCTTGGTCACATGTTTATTCTTCAGTGGGACAAGAGGTTGTAATGTCGAGGTGGTTTATTCATTAACACGAGGTTAGTGTCAAATCAAAGGGTGTTTTTGTTCATGGCTTCAGATTGAAGGTCGGTGTAATACCCTGGATTCTTCGGATCAGAATCGGAGAGCTTTCAGAGTGCTTTCGAGGGTCCTGAAACGTGTTTTACGATCCACTCGGGTTTTTCCGTTGTATAACTTGAGAAACCTCGTGGAGAGTGAACCGTTGAGTTTTGAGACTACGGGACGCTACAGGTGCACTGTGCTTGTTCCGAGGATCGGGGAGACTATTTTTTTGTTTTTTTTTTGAGTTTACGAAATTCCGTACAGAAAATCAGATTTTAAGAAATATTTCTAATTTCTTATTTTTCCTTTTCTTCTTAATTCTTCTCTCTCCTCCTTCTCATGATCTCTCACTTACTCTCCCTTCATTCTCTCTCCTCTCTTCTCCTCTCCCCCGGGCGTGCGACAGTGGCGGAGCTGGGTGAGGTGGTGACGGCGTGGAGCTTGTTAGAATAAATGGGTGCAAGACACAGATTCAGAAGGGGGGGAATGAATGAATCTATCTTTAAAAATATTACGGAGTTAAAGCTTTACCTATACTTAATGTAGACTAATGAGACAACTAAGCACACTTACTCAGACATTTCTGAAGATAGATTGCCCATGGAAAGGATCAATCTCAATCGCTAAATGCTCAAAAACTCTTGCCACGAGAAACACTAGAAGCAAATGCTTCTACTAAACATTCAGTCAAACACTAATCAGTTGTATCGAATTCAAGCAACAGTCACATAGAAAAACTTCTGATATGGAACGCCCAAGCAACCTGAGAAGTGGTGATAGAAGATATGGATATATGTGCACAGATCAACCACGATGGACATGATATTTTTAGGTGGTTCGGCCAGACCCACAGTCTGCATACGTCCACCCCTCACTCAAACCGAGTGAGGATTCCCTTGCTTCAAGTAAGAAGAAGCAGACTCAGTCTGCAACAGATGCTGCCTTACAGCTTGCCCAGAGGAACACTCTCCTCTCTTCCTCCAATCCGGAGGGGAACCACTAATGACACCCCGTCACTAGCAACCAGAGACACCAGCCTCCCTTCCTCTAAATCAGAGGGGAAACAGTGAGTGACACCAGTCACTCACACCCGGAGACACCAATCTCCCTTCCTCTGAATCCTCAGAGGGGAACCGGAGATAAATCTCCCTTCTCCTGAATCCTTATGAGGAACCCGACCTCGACCTAGAGAATCGGAAGAACAAACTGAACATGAGAAAATCTATAAAAGAAAAATAGAACAAACAGAAAACTAAAAAGAATGTAGCCCTCGCAGGAGCAAGTTGGTCTGGATCTGATCCAGGAACCAACGGATGGCAGATCTTCAACATTGGCGCTGGCTGCACAATTTTTCTTCTTCTCACGAAATTCTTCCTCTTCCTTAGATCTTACTGCTGCACCTTCCTTTTTCTTCACTTACACAAATGGCTGTAACTTAACTGATAAATGTTTGCTTCTCTCGCGATTTGCTCCTCTCACCTCTCTTCTCCTTTTGCCTTGTTCAGTTTCTTCTTTTCTCCTCTTCTCTTACTGGCTCTCAGACTTCTTCTGATTTCTCTTGCTCTGCTACTCTATTTCTTCTTCTCACGAGCTCTCTAGCTGTCCTCTCTTCTTTTTTAGTTCTTTTTCTATCTTCGGCTACTCTCTCTCTCCCAGCATTTGATCCCTCTTTATAGGCAGATGATGGGCGCGTGGGTACCACATTTTCTGCCCAAACGCTAAGGCAGATCTTGTCCTCATCTGTCCACATGTCAGGATCACTGGATCGCTCATTATCTTGGATCACGTGCCAGCTTCCAACATTCTGGGAACACGTGCCTACTTCAGTTGGAGCTCACATGCTTCTATAATCCTATTAGTCACAAGAAAATTTCATCAAGCACTTTGTGATTAGTCATATGGTATAAAAAGAAGTTCACACTGACTTAATATGGTATATGTATGGTATGCACAGACTTTGATATGCATATAGGAAGGTATGCACAGACCTCTTATGTGTTGAACCAAAGAGTGCATCGACCTGCTACAGTGTATGCACAGACCTTCAGTATGCAAGATGCCATATGTGCATCGACTGCTACAGTGTGTGCACAGACTTCACAATGCAAGATGACATATGTGCATCGACTTGGTTATGCTGAGTGTAAAGCATGCACAGACCCATAATGCATAGCAGTATAACATGCACTCACTTTACATGCGTGAACCACTGGGCTAGCACAGACTTAATAGTGTCAATGCAAATGTGCTCAGACCTGTCATAGCAGATGTGCTTGGACCTCAAATCACATGTGCACAGACTTCAACAGTATGTGCACCGACCTTTGTATGCTCGATGCAGGATGTGCATCGACGCCAAAACGGCTAACACAGGCTCTAACAAGCTCAACACTAAATGTGCACCTACTCTAACAGACCCAACACTAAATGTGCACCAACATTGTATCATACAAGGAACAACATGCAATGACATTATGCTAGGACATGCACCGATCGTGAATGGCACAAATAAGAACTTGCACTGACTTCATATGCCTGGGCAGATGTGTGCACCGACCTTGTATAGCCCAAGGGTAGAATGTGCACAGACTTTAATGCATAGGACAGAAAAGAATGCACCGACCTTGGTGCAGTCCAGAGGGATGTGCACCGACTTTATATGCAGACACACGGAATGTGCACCAACGTTACGTGTAGTTGATCAAGACATTTTCAGTTGATCAAGACATGCACAGACCTCATACGTGAACATATGAAATATGCACCGATATTATGTACTGAATCAACTAAATATGCACAGACCTTAATGGAATATAAGCATACTGGCATCGACCTTAGTTAGTGAATCCATATACTAACACCGACCTTAGCTGTCAATGACCTTATCATGTTTCTCATACTACTATATAAAGATGATGAAATATAGTACTAAAGCCATCAAAATCATGTCCTCAAGAATATATAATAAGTCATAATATTTGTTATCATCAAAACTTCAAAACCACAGGGACAACAATCTCCCCCTTTTTGATGATAGCAATATTATGAGTCATTGCATAAATTCATCATGATGAACATGCCAATATGAACATGGATTGGCTTAGACTATGATGAAATATGCCAACAGAAAATATACCAACAGACAGAGACAATCAATCCATAGTTAAACCTCAGAAAATATACCAATGACTCACTCAAATTCTCCCCCTTTGATAGCAGCAAAAAGAGAGGAGCATGAAGAATGCTGACATGATCTTCCACTTTGTGAATTAGTATGCAATATGATTCACTGACAAGGAAACTTCCCCTGAACAGATGGTTCTGTGTATCTTCAGAGCAGATGGAGTCGAAGGAAATGAATGAGTGGTGAACCTCAGGGATATTTAGAGTGGACAGTCATGACAGATTGATTTAACAATGAGATCAAATGAGAGCAATAAGAATTAGGCACATTCTGAAAGTCTCAAGAACAGTGAGAGTTAAATACATTCAGCAAGATTTTCAAAGAGTATACCATTTTCATAAATCCAAATATAGGAAATTTTTCAGAGTCTCCCATTATAAAGGCTGATGAATGAACTTTATTGGACTACATGGTTTAAAGATGACATATACATGGTTTGACAATAAAGTTCTGTACTCATATCTGAAATGAAGATTTAATAAAATTGAACCAAAACTCATTTTAACATCTTGATTAATCTCCCTTCATCTTACTCAATCAATTTCAATGACTTCTTTAGAAATTACACTCATAAGTATTGAGGTTAAACAGTCATGAAACCATTTGATTTTATCAAGGGTTAAAGCAATTTATTCTTTGCATTCTTTTTCAGATTTTTCATTTAATCAAGCAAAAAAAATTTGCTTTTAAATATTATGAGCAATCTAATTCAGTGCACACCTTGTAGCTAAGGAATATACATTGTTTAGACGGCAATATCCCTAAGTACTTAGTGTGATGTACTAACAGTCATGCTTTAAAATTAAACAGAGTTAACTTTTCACCTCATGACATACCTTATCTCATTTCTTTGATGAGTGAGATATGTTTCTCAGTGTGTCAGCCATTGCTCTGCCTATTTTTCAATGAATTTAAGCAGAGTTAACAAAGACACCTCATGACATAGTCCTTTGGACATGTGTTTCTCAGTGACCAAAGTCATTGCTCTTGCAAGATTTACCAGATTTGACCCTCGGACATTTTCAGAAAGTTCAGATGTTTAAAGATAATACAGATTTCATATATTTCAGTCAAATAAAGTCATGATTTCAACATTTTCAGATTTTAGAAGATTTGACAAGATTTAACATGAGCTACTCGGTTAAGGTTTATTAAAGTTGATTCACATATTTTCAAGGCAATTATAACCAACCTCAATGTGATACATTAAATTTAAACCAATTTGATCTTTTAGACATTCATAAAACTGTATAATAGAAGATTCCTCATTGAATTGACTTTTTCAGATTTATGAGCAAGGTATATAGATTGAAGTCTTCCTGAATTTCAGATAGTTCAGAAACAATAATAGGAATGACAAGAATTCCAAACACATGGCCAGAGATTTTAAAACATTTCGTGTAGAGAATAGCAAAATGAATTTCAAGTCTGTCACGAAATTTCAGAGAGCATTCAATAGTTTTCAGCAGCAGCCAATGAAACTTGAAACCAACTGTTCAGCAGAATAATTGATTCAGCGGGTTTTGAAATCAGTGAGCTGGGAGCAAAACGAATGTTCAATATTCAGTAAGTTCAGTGAATTGAGATTAGTGACATAGCAGCTTAAGACAGAATTGACATAAATGTCAACAAAAGAATTGGATTGCAAAACATCAGTTATTTAGATGAGAACTCTGAGCGATGGTTGACCAGAATAGGAAGTGTTGGTCGACCGAACCAGACAGAGATGCAATAAAAATGTTCTATTGGATTTGAGCAATCATTCTATCTTTTTGGTATTTTCAAAAAAAGATGATATGGAATGAAAATCAGAAATGACTGAATTCAAGTGAAGCTCTCCTTCAGCAAATTAAGGAGTAGCAGACAAAGATTCCAGATTCAAGACAAGTGAGAGTTCAGATGATGAATAATTCAGAGGCAGTCAATATGCAGACTGTGAAAATTCAGACATTGATAGACTAATGACAAAATGCTCCCCTTGTCTATATGCAGTGAATCACCTCTTTTTGAATTTTTCAAGATAATGATATGCAATGCAATCAACTATATGTATACAAATTCATAAACTCCCCTCAACTGGATGCATTGACAAATCATATGAGACATGAAGACCATGCATGTCACTTAACTTTATCAAGATATGCATGAGATAAAATATCTCCTTTGACACACTCCCCCTGACTTAATGCATTATATGCAATGAAGACTGATCATGTGATTTTATGACTCATGCCCATGATTATTCAGACTACCTTATATGCAACATGACCCATGATACTAGGCAGAGGACTTGGTCTAAAAGACCACCTCACACATTGTAAGAACCTCCAGACAGATTTCATCTGCCCTTTAGTAGCTTACCATTTGATATACCATGGTGGTCATGCATGACAATGCAGTACCAACACAGTCCTAAATGCATCAGATTTTAAATGACTGTATGTCAAACGGATGCGTAAGCAATCAATTGACATATGTAATTCACACATATGCCCAAAATTGTAGACTATGCTCATGAGTTTATAGCCATCTCTATGTGCACAATCAAGTGATAGGACATTAATGCATCTAGATGAATTCAACATGTTCTTCAATGAATATGTGCACACATAACTCAGTATATGAGAAAGCTCACATTCGTGCAGTGCAAATGACAAAGCAGTTGAGAACATGAAAGTTTATTTAACAGCTTAAGCATGTAATGCATCAACCGAGATTTCTGAAGAATTCAAATAAACAAGCCTGAAGAATCCAAGAATGTTACCTGAAAAGTGCAGAAATGGGGTTTTCATACAAGGGTGCCTTGATTTATTTACCCCCTTTTATTCCTCAGTCACAAGGCACACCTGTAAAGCAATTCCTTATTTTGCACTAGCAGGTACTCAAGACGTCTTGGGTGTTGAAGTAACAGAGACACCTTTAGCAGGTGTTCTAAACAGATTTTGTGCATGAAGGTCATCAAATCTCATCAAGTAGCAATTATTCATTGAATGACCTATCTGGCCACAATAATGGCATGATGTAGCAGATTTCAAATTTTTTTTATGCAAATTACTGTTGCCATGAAATCTATGTGTTTTTGAAAAAAAAAATTCTGTTAACAGAATTAAGATTCTATTTACCGAAGCCAGACTGTTTATTATAACCTGCCAGCCAACAGGTTGCAGCCCTGTGGCCTGGCTTTCCACATTCAAAACATGTAATGAATTTTTCTTTAAAACTAGATTTATTCCTATCAAAAACCTTTTTATTTACAGGGAATTTACCAAATTCACAATTCAATCTATTTCCCTGAGCATGCCAACAGTCCATGGCCCTATGGCCTGGCTTACCACAATTAAAGCATTCAAGAGAGTTTTCTTTAAAAACAGATTTATGTCTACCAAAGATATTTTATTTTGCAGAGAACTTGAGAGATTTAGAATTAACTTTTCTCTTTTGAGCATGCCAACAGTTAGCTATAATGTGACCTCCCTTATCACAATAGGAACAGTAAATTCTCTTTTTCTTAAGTGCATGATATCTTTCATGAGAATTCCTAGCTTGTTTTGCACTTGCATTTATGTCATCTTGTTCCATCAACCTTCACTCATGCATCAGATGACCAAATCTATGACAATAGTGGCATGACATTTACTTTTTGCGTGCATGTGTGTGTGTGTTTAGGTTATGTATCACATGCACAGTATCAACATGATTGTTTCTTTGCTTATTCTTCACATGAACATACTTTTTCACCTTTTCAACTTCTTTCTGAATATCAGTTTGTTTCTGATTTTTCTGAACAATGGGTTGTTTATCTTTTAAGGTGGTGACTACGTTTGATGCAGTGACAAATGATGTCACTAACTTGTTATTAAGAAATTTATTATTAACATTATTGTAGCCCAGCACTTCCTTCCTGAAGTTAACCTTGACTCCTAGCAACATATCCAGATTTTCTTGCCCACTAACAAATTTAGACAGAGAAGCTTTCAAATCCTGAATATTAATTTTTAGTGATGCAATATTTATTTCATAACTTGCAATCTCTTGTTCACTGTAATTAACAACTTCATTTAGTACTTTGTTAGCAGTTTTGTATTTCTCAATTTCTTGTTCCAGATTGTTCAGTTTTTCAGAATCTTCAATACAAACAGTTTTTCCTCTTTCCAAGGCTAAAAGTCTTTCAGACATAGTAGAGTACAGCTGTTTTAACTTTTCATTTTCCTTAACCAGAGCATCATTTTGAATTAACTCATCAAGAAGAATATGGTCATCATGAGATGCTTTTGGATTATGTGGAGTTTCAGATTCTCTTTGCAGAATTTCAATGTTTTTCTGAAGCTCCATGTTCACAGACTTTATTGCATCAGATTCTTCAACAAGCAGATTCTTCTCTTGTTTGAGTTTTTCAATTTTTTTTTCATTTTCTTTAACAGATTTTCTGAGAGATTCATTTTCTAATTTCAGCTTATTTAGATCTATGTTAACATGTTCAATATCCTTCAACAATTTTTCATTCTGAACATGATTGCTAATGAGAGTCTGATCATCATTAGTTGATCTAAGTTTTTCTTCAAGTTCAGTAATCTCATTTGCAAGTTCTTGATTTTCATTCTTTAACAATCCAATTTGTTTCTTAAGCACTTGGATATCAGATAAACAGACATCATGCATTTGTTTCAATTTTAAACAATTTTCACATGAAGAATTAGAATTATTCAAGCTAATAGTCTTTTTCAATTTTTTGTGTTGTTTTCTTAACTTCCCATGTGACTCTACTAAAACAGCATATGCATCCTCCCAATCTTATAGAGAAAAGTTCTCAAAAGGATTTACCTAATCATCATCCTCTTATTCATTTTGGCTGCTATGATTACTCCCATTTGCCATCATACAACTGTCCTCACTTCTCCCGAGGGATGTCTTTAATTTGTCTAGGATGTCCTTACCAGACCTGTTATCCTGAAAACATGAATGAAAGGCCTTGTTAGTAGCTGCTTTCATTAGGTCCAAGGCTTTCTGATTTTCACCATGCTTTGATCTATGACTGTCTGTCCATTTGGACCTTTTCTTTGGGAATCTGTGTGGACCATGTGAAAATAACTTCCACATATCAGAGTCAGCAGAGTTGACAAACATGCGCAAGTTGTTAAAGCATAGATCAAAATCAGTACCATCAAACATCGGTGGACAAGCCATGGATATAATTGACAAACAAATCAATGCATCGAAGAAATGTAGGATCTACTGCGGATCGTTGGATCCGATGAGACAGCAACCCACTCTGATACAAGTTGTTGGAATAAATGGGTGCAAGACACGGATTCAGAAAGGGGGGGAATGAATGAGTCCCTCTTTAAAAATATTACCGAGTCAAAGCTTTGTCTATACTTAATGTAGACTAATGAGCCAACTAAGCTCACTTAGAAAATAGACAATGCTGAAGATAGATTGCCCATGGAAAGATAGATTGCCCATGGAAAGGACCAATCTCAATCGCTAAATGCTAAAAAACTCTTGCCACGAGAAACACTAGAAGCAAATGTGATGTGACACAACCTCGGACCAAATGCAAGCAAGCACAATCGCATTCAAATGGGCCGAATTGGGCCGCCGCTCTCTCGTCGCTCACCCAAGCCCGGGGTAACTTGGCAATGCCAAGGTGAGGTTGAGGGGTTGGGCCCTTGCTGGTAGAGGGCCAGCAAGGCCAATATGTGATTCCCAATGGGATGTGGAACCCAATTCAATGGGGCCGACAAAGTGCCAAGGGCACCGGTTTCACTCTTCCCACGGTGATCACTCAAGACAACGGGGCTTGAGGATCGGGCTCTCTCTCGCACAACCAGCGGAGCTAAGAAACAAACATTGAAAGACAAGCACAATGAGCAAGGGTTTAGAGCACTTACTCGACCGGTTTGAAGAAATCGGTCCCGCTCGGAGACGAGGGCGAGCGGGGAGGCGGTGGATCCCCACACGCCGCGGCGGTGAAGTTTGACCTGCTCAAACCAATTACAACACTACGCCTCTCGCAGGAGGGGGATCTTGGGGTGGGGGTTAAATGATTACAATCAAAACTACCTCCACACAGGGAGGGGCCTTCAGCCGGCCAAGCGGGGAGGGGAAAACTAAGTCGAAGATGGTGAAGCAACGAAGATGCCGAATCTGCCTCCTTTCAGCCAAAGGGGACAGACAGCCGGTGCCGGAGCTATAGATCTGCCTCTGGAATTTTGCCGGGGACGACACCAGTGGGGAACTCTTCGTTACAGGAGCTGGGATTCTTCAGAAGTTTGTTAATTTCTCCTGGGGTCGTTGCCGGTCGGGGCGGGAGCTTAAACAGGGCCTCTGATTCTAGGACTAGCAGTAGCAGATCACCAACAGTGGGAAGAAGAGGCTGTCTCGGCCGCTCCTGAACTCCGAATTAGGTGCCGTCAGCGCCGTTAGAACCATGGGTAAGTCCTCTTTGCAGAAAATGAAACGGGAATGCCAGAGGATGCCGGAGACAAACTGTAGAACCAGAGGAGTGAGGAGGGGTCGGTGCAGACTGTGGAAGACAGAGTCGCGCGACCTTGGAAGAAAATTGGTAACTTCTGTTCCCGGATGCTGAATGGACTTCCGATTCTTGTTTCTGAAAGTAGACAGGCCGAGGAAGAACTTTGCAGAAGAATTTGTGGGCTGATTCCTCCGAGGTTCGTCGTGGCAGAGCTTCTAATCCGGTTCTGGTATTCAGCAGGGACAGCTATGCGCAGTCGTGGGAGAATGGGATTCCTGGGCAGCACCGAGCTCTGATGGGGACGAGACCACTGCCGTTGCGAAGATGACAAGCAGACGCTTCCAACGATGGCTCTTGGGCTTCTAGGAACGTCCGGAGGAGGTCGGGGTCGCTGCTGCAACCTTCAGGTCTTCTGCAGGTCCTCTTACTCTAGATGGTAGAAGGTGGGGGTGATGGAGGGGAACAAGGGAAGATGGAGAGGATGAGAGGGGGCCGCCCCTAACCAAAGGGGAGGGGTCTTGGGCGCCCTAGGGCTGTGGAGGGAAGGGGATTTTTGAATTCAAATGGCCTAGGGAAGTGGAGGGTTGCATGGGGGAGAGGGAAGGGTGCTTGGGAAAGGGATGAGGTGGTTGGAGGGTGGCTTAGTGATTGGGGATGCTCCCTTGCGACTAGGGGGTGGAGTAATGGGATGTGTGGGGAAGGGGAGTGGCCTTTAATGGGGGTAGGTGGGAGAGTGGTGATTGGGAAGGGAGGAGAGAGAAAATTTTCGAAATTGGGTGTAGAGGAGAGAGAAAGAGGGGTGAAAGAGAGAGATTAAGAGAGGAATGGGTAGGATTCTCTCCCTAAGGCTTCTCACCTCACTAATGGATTCACTCCACCATAAAAATAAAGATAGAACTCACCAAAATGGCAATTTTTCGTTGATTGATTCATTACTTCAAAATGAGGAGAATGGGGTCCTATATATAGGTAACCCACATTTCTATAAAAGTCCCTGACAATTGACTCAATGACAAATAACCGAGGGGGTAGGGGAGAGCCCTTGGGCCAAGCCAAATGAATTGGGCCCAATAGCTAACTAGACAACCTAATGACACTCAAACTTAGAGAAATGAACACAAGACCTAGGAACATGACTCAAATAATAGGGAAAATACATCAAATGATTCAAATAAAAATTACATAGGACTCAAAATTAAATGATTAGACCATGCCGGATGCAACCAGGGCGAGGAGACGAGCTGTGAACATGGACATGGGAGGTGATGTCCCCATCATACTCCCGGGGTGCGGAGAACTCGACTCCGTCGAGTAAGTGTCCTTCCCTCCTTGGGGGTGTAGAAGTGGTACTGCCCTCAAGTCTTCCGAACGAGACCGATCCATCCACCTGCCGAGATAGCGCTCGTATACCTTGCTCCGAGTGGTAGTGACTTATTCATCCAATATTTGTTTACTTTGTTCACGCTGGGCTCTCTTGGCTGGTGGTCTCTCCTCACGGGTGGGTGCTCTCTCAAGGGAAGAAGTAGGCTCAATCTCCTCACTAGGTACCACCGTGGGTCCCTTATATGGCACTAGGTCGGCAACATTGAATGTTGGACTTATTCCATACTCCTCAGGGAGATCTAACTCAAAGACATTTGCACCAATGCGTCTCAGGACCGGGAAGGGATCAGCCCCACGTGGCCTCAATTTGGAGATGGCTCCCGGGGAGAGTCTCTCCGTCCTTACCATCACAAAGTCACCCACATGAAATTCTTGGTGACGCCGATGAGAGTCGGCTAGCTTTTTATAAGCCTCATTCTTTTTGCTTATGTGCTTGCAAAGGCTTTCGTGCAATTTTGTGAATGTTGACATTCTAGGGGTGATGGGTGGACCTGGGCAACCAAAAGTAGACCAATCATGCTTTGATGCCAAGAAGACTTTGATGGAATTTGGAGGGCCGGGGCAACCATATGTGGACTTATCATGCAATGTTATCATGTAGACTTTGGTGGACCTAGGTGGGCCGGGGCACCCGTAGGTGAACCTATCATGCAAAGTGGTGATGAATGTAGGGGGACCCGGACATCCGTAGATACTTTTGACATGCTTAAGACCCATGATAAATGAAGGTGGACCAATACATCTGAATATGGGCCACTCATGCTTCCTACTTGACATGTGGGTGGTATGAATGAAAGGACCCAACATAGTGATCATGCCAAGTGGTGTGGTAGGCCTAGACACATGCATGTGTTTCTCAAAGGTGACCTCCATGTGTATAGGTGTGGGACAACCTTTGAACTCCCATTGGAATGGATCGAATGGATCTAAGAAGGTGGTCATCATGGGGTGGGGCACAACCTTATTACCTAGGGATATGTGGCTCAAGGTCATGGCTCCCAAGGTATAACCCGGGTCATGGATGAGGTGGTTTTGGCCCAATATGGTGGGTGGAGGTAGGAAAGGGTGGGTGGTGGGTAAGATGGTTGGGTCACCCGGGTTCTTTGACTCCCATTGTAATGGATTATAGGGATCATAAAATGGGTTACTAAGGGGAAGGAGCTCCATGTCCTCAAGGTCCTCAAAAGGTGCTAAGTCATCCCTATCAATGATAATTGGGTCAATGCTCTTGGTGAGTGGGTTGGCCATGAGGGGAGGGCTTGGCTCTCTACCCGATATAAAAAGCTCCAATTGGAGGAGAAGGTCGGGCTCATCGGGTGTGGGGAGGAATAGAAGGAGGTCGCTAGTGTAGCAACCAATGGTGCAAACTGAGGTGATAGACCCGATGCATAGGTGTAGGAGGCCAAGGCTCCTAGGTTGTTCGGTTATAGGGGTCAACATACTAGTGAACTCAATTTGCCATGCTAGGCCCTTAAGAAGATCCCCTAAAGTTTCCACTTGGTAGAATGCTTGGATTGTGGTGTGATAGGAGAAGAAGGGCACTAGGGGAAAATTTTGTTCTATGGGAGGGCAAACATGGGCCGAGATCTCTCTAATTAGGCTCTCCCTTAGCCACCTAACAAGGGACTCTTCTAAGATGATTTCGGCCTTATCTAGAGGGGGTGGTGTAAGGTGAAGATCCTCGTGCGAGGCTTCCTCTTCAATTGGGACATGGGTGCTCTCCATGGAGGGGATAGGTTCCCGAGAGGTATTTGTCTTCATGTGGCAAAGCGGGTGGACTACTTCTTCCAAAGCTAATGGAGTGGGAAGGTTCTTTGATGGTGGGGTGATGATGGCAGGAGTATGGTGCACCCGGGGTGGTGAACAAGGGCGGGATTCCTGTGGGTGGGAGAATACAAGGTTGTTGAATTTAAAGGTTCCCGAAAGGTGGGGTGGATGAACTAGGTAAGTCCGACGTGTTGGGTCGATGTAGGCATTCCTTTCATCTAACCATTTCTTACCTAGGATTATACATGGACCCGCCAATGTTCCCATTTGACACCAAGCCCTATCCAAATACTTAGTCTTCCCGAACCATTTATGGAATTCAATGAAGACTTGGTCTCCATTGTGCACAATTTGTCCGGTCCTACAAAGAGAGGTAATGATATCGGGGGACACCCAATTTTCAGATTATAGGTCAATGAAATCAATTTCTATGGGCTCCCCATTAGGTAACCATGCATGGGATATGATTGGGAGAGGGGCCATGTGACCCAAGACTCAACGTTAACAATGATGGGTTTGCACGGTTCGGACAAGAATGCAAGCATGCCCTAGGACTGGACTTGTAGAGACAAGTCAATAACTTGCTCTGATACCAATTTGATGTGACACAACCTCGGACCAAATGCAAGCAAGCATAATCACATTCAAATGGGCCGAATTGGGCCGCTGCTCTCTCGTCGCTCACCCAAGCCCGGGGTAACTTGGCAATGCCAAGGTGAGGTTGAGGGGTTGGGCCCTTGCTGGTAGAGGGCCAGCAAGGCCAATATGTGATTCCCAATGGGATGTGGAACCCAATTCAATGGGGCCGATAAAGTGCCAAGGGCACCGGTTTCACTCTTCCCACGGTGATCACTCAAGACAACGGGGCTTGAGGATCGGGCTCTCTCTCGCACAACCAGCGGAGCTAAGAAACAAACATTGAAAGACAAGCACAATGAGCAAGGGTTTAGAGCACTTACTCGACCGGTTTGAAGAAATCGGTCCCGCTCGGAGACGAGGGCGAGCGGGGAGGCGGTGGATCCCCACACGCCGCGGCGGTGAAGTTTGACCTGCTCAAACCAATTACAACACTACGCCTCTCGCAGGAGGGGGATCTTGGGGTGGGGGTTAAATGATTACAATCAAAAATACCTCCACACAGGGAGGGGCCTTCAGCCGGCCAAGCGGGGAGGGGAAAACTAAGTCGAAGATGGTGAAGCAACGAAGAAGCCGAATCTGCCTCCTTTCAGCCAAAGGGGATAGACAGCCGGTGCCGGAGGTATAGATCTGCCTCTGGAATTTCTCCGGGGACGACACCAGTGGGGAACTCTTCGTTACAGGAGCTGGGATGCTTCAGAATTTTTTTAATTTCTCCTGGGGTCGTTGCCGGTCGGGGCAGGAGCTCGAACAGGGACTCTGATTCTCGCACTAGCAGTAGCAGATCACCAACAGTGGGAAGAAGAGGCTGTCCCGGCCGTTCCTGAACTCCGAATTAGGTGTCGTCAGCGCCGTTAGAACCGTGGGTAAGTCCTCTTTGCATAAAATGAAACGGGGATGACAGAGGATGCCGGAGACGAACTGTAGAACCAGAAGAGTGAGGAGGGGTCGGTGCAGACTGTGGAAGACAGAGTCGTGCAATCGTAGAAGAAAATTGGTAACTTCTGTTCCCGGATGCTGAATGGACTTCCGATTCTTGTTTCTGAAAGTAGACAGGCCGAGGAAGAACTTTGCAGAAGAATTTGTGGGCTGATTCCTCCGAGGTTCGTCGTGGAAGAGCTTCTAATCCGGTTCTGGTATTCAGCAGGGACAGCTATGCGCAGTCGTGGGAGAATGGGATTCCTGGGCAGCACCGAGCTCTGATGGGGACGAGACCACTGCCGTTGCGAAGATGACAAGCAGATGCTTCCAACGATGGCTCTTGGGCTTCTAGGAACGTCCGGAGGAGGTCGGGGTCGCTGCTGCAACCTTCAGGTCTTCTGCAGGTCCTCTTACTCTAGATGGTAGAAGGTGGGGGTGATGGAGGGGAACAAGGGAAGATGGAGAGGATGAGAGGGGGCCGCCCCTAACCAAAGGGGAGGGGTCTTGGGCGCCCTAGGGCTGTGGAGGGAAGGGGAGTTTTGAATTCAAATGGCCTAGGGAAGTGGAGGGTTGCATGGGGGAGAGGGAAGGGTGCTTGGGAAAGGGATGAGGTGGTTGGAGGGTGGCTTAGTGATTGGGGATGCTCCCTTGCGACTAGGGGGTGGAGTAATGGGATGTGTGGGGAAGGGGAGTGGCCTTTAATGGGGGTAGGTGGGAGAGTGGTGATTGGGAAGGGAGGAGAGAGAAAATTTTCGAAATTGGGTGTAGAGGAGAGAGAAAGAGGGGTGAAAGAGAGAGATTAAGAGAGGAATGGGTGGGATTCTCTCCCTAAGGCTTCTCACCTCACTAATGGATTCACTCCACCATAAAAATAAAGATAGAACTCACCAAAATGGCAATTTTTCATTGATTGATTCATTACTTCAAAATGAGGAGAATGGGGTCCTATATATAGGCAACCCACATTTCTACAAAAGTCCCTGATAATTGACTCAATGACAAATAACCGAGGGGGTAGGGGAGAGCCCTTGGGCCAAGCCCAATGAATTGGGCCCAATAGCTAACTATACAACCTAATGACACTCAAACTTAGGGAAATGAACACAAGACCTAGGAACATGACTCAAATAAAAGGGAAAATACATCAAATGATTCAAATAAAAATTACATAGGACTCAAAATTAAATGATTAGATCGTGCCGGATGCAACCGGGGCGAGGAGACGAGCTGTGAACGTGGGCATGGGAGGTGATGTCCCCATCAAAATGTTTCTACTAAACATTCAGTTAAACACTAATATGTTGTATCGAATTCAAGTAGAAGTCAGACAGAAAAACTTCCGATATGGAACGCCCAAGCAACTTGAGAAGTGGTGATAGAAGATATGGGTATATGCGCACAGATCAACCACGATGGATAGGATATTTTTAGGTGGTTCGGCCAGACCCACAGTCTGCCTACATCTACCCCTCACTCAAACCGAGTGAGGATTCCCTTGCTTCAAGCAAGAACAAGTAGACTCAATCTACAACAGACACTGCCTTACAGCTTGCCCACAGGAACACTCTCCTCTCTTCCACCAATCCGGAGGGGAACCACAAATGACACCCCGTCACTAGCAACCAGAGACACCAGCCTCCCTTCCTCTAAACCAGAGGAGAAAGTGTGAGTGACACTCAGTCACTCACACCCGGAGACACCAGTCTCCCTTCCTCTGAATCCTCAGAGGGGAACCGGAGATAAATCTCCGTTCTCCTGAATCCTCAGTAGGAACCCGACCTCGACCCAGACAATCGGAAGAACAAAGTGAACATTAGAAAATCTGTAAAAGAGAAATAAAACAAATAGATAACTAAAAAGAATATTGCTCTCGTAGGAGCAAGTTGGTCTGGATCTGATCTAGGAACCAACGGATGGCAGATCTTCAATATTGGCGCGGGCTGCACGCTCTTTCTTCTTCCTACGAAATTCTTCTTCTTCCTTAGATCTCACTGCTGCACCTTCCTTTTTCTTCACTTACACAAATGGCTGTAACTTAACTCACAAACTTCTGCTTCTCTTATGATCTGCTCCTCTCACCTCTCTTCTCCTTCTGCCTTGTTCAGTTTCTTCTTTTCTCCTCTTCTCTTACTGGCTCTCAGACTTCTTCTGATTTCTCTTGCTCTACTGCTCTATTTCTTCTTCTCACGAGCTCTCTAGCTGTCCTCTCTTCTTTTCTATTTCTTTTTCTATCTTCGGCTACTCTCTCCCTCCCAGCCTTCGATCCCTCTTTATAGACAAATGATGGGCGCGTGGGTACCACGTTTCCCGCCCAAACGCTAAGGCAGATCTGGTCCTCATCTGTCCACGTGTCAGGATCACTAGCTCGCTCATTGTCTTGGATCACGTGCCATCTTCCAGTATTCTGGGAACACGTGCCTACTTCAGTTGGAGCTCACGTTGTAGCAACCCTGGTAAATGAAAAAGGGATAAGTTGACAAATCCACTAATGATAAGAGTCCTAGCTTATATAAATACTTAAAACAAAATAACACCTCTGATCAAGGCGCTAATTAATTGAAGACTAGCGTGAAGACGCGAATTAGAGAATTGACGCCCCTATGACAGGCATCAAATAAAGAATTGAAGACTGTTTGTACAGGCGTCAATTTCAAATAAACGCCCCAACCTAAGGCGTCAATTACAAAAGGACCCGTTTGTGTTCGGTTCGAACTAGGATGATAATTGGGTAAGTTTAGATTAAGGAAAGGATCAATACGTGGAATAGTTAAATGCTAATTGGATTCTAAGAAGGAAGTTCTAATCCTAATAAAATTCTTAGAACCTATTAGGATTCCTCTCCTATAAATACCCATCCCCTTTCTATCGAACTCACGTTAATACTAATTTCCAAAGACGTCCTGCTGCTGCTGCTGCAGCTCTTCTGCCTTGAAGTTCCTCTTCGTTCTGCTGCTCCTATTGTGCTGCTACATAGCAGTTCTTCATCAGCATCTTCCTCTTGCTGTCAATACCTTGAAGGGAGGAAGCTGTCTGCTGCTTCTTCTTCTGAAGGTTTTAGTTGTTCGTGGGAGGCTCTTGCTGTTCTAATCTAGACCAAAGGAGCTACTGCAATTGTTGCTCTTACCATCATCTTCCTGTTGGGAACGTAGAATAATCATCTTCTTCTTCCTTATTCCCACTGCGTTGCTGAAGCTATTATCACCCTCATCATCCTACTGCATCTTCCGAGGGGTGCTGCTATTGCTTTGGCTAAAGAGTTGCTTCCAGAAACTATGTTTGAAACAGAGTATCGTTCACAGTTATTTTCTTCACCGTTCTTCAGCGTCTGTCAACCAAACCACCCAACCAAGGTAGGTTTTCTCAAGACTTAACAAAACTCTGCAATTAGTAAGTTATAAACATGCATATAGGTCTGTAAGAATTACCGATTTCATTTTTGATAGAGGTTTATCAATTTTTATGATGATTTCTGTATTTCTTGAAATGACGCCCCAGATTAAGGCGTAATTTTAAATTGACGCCCTTATCAATAGTCGTCAATTGAAACAGTCAATTAATAATTATGCATGATAAAAATTTAATAACTATGAATCCCTACATAAAAAATGATGCTTGATCATACTAATAAATTCCTGATATTTTTCTCTATCTGTTCTTGCCAAATGATTCCTGATCAGACATATTTTATAAACCTTGTGTCTGTGATTATACCTGCCCGGTGCAAATCATATGACAAAGAATTAGCGACCCTGACTAGGTCGTTATTTTGAATGGACGCCCCTATACATAGGCGTCACATTGTAATAAATAGTGAAAATGGGAATAAAATTCCTAGACAAAATAATTGACGACGTGCATACTACCCTTTTATTTTATAAATGACGCCCCTGACTAGGGCGCTATTTATAGAATTAAAGCCTTCATGAGAGGCATCATTTTGATAATAAATGCAAATATGAAATGTTTAAAGATATTAATCTATATGTAATGACTGAGTGAACAGCCGTCATTTGATAAACTGACGACCCTGACAAGGGCGTCAATTCATGAAATGAAGACCCACATCTCAGACGTCAATTTACTGATAGTTCTATTTTCATGTTTTTCAATAACCCTTTGACAGTGGGTTATGCGTGTTGGTACTATGTTCCATTCCGTGAGTATAGTCCCATGTTTCACGGTGTTTTCTCGATTACCCCCTATTTCTCGGTGATAGATGAACCCTCCGCGGGACATTCCGTTCCTTCGGACTGGTGACTTTATCATAGAGACCTCCATAAGACTCCGCTAGCTTTGAATTCCCTCAAAGCAGTCGAGCTGGTTGTACCCTTAAAACCCATGACACTTCTTAATTGCCATGTCACTCTAAAGAAACATCGTATACCAGCCCTCACGACATGCTGTTCTTGAAATAATGGGATGGGTAATCCATACCATTCATACCCTTTAGGAATAGTGTGCCGTACTTGTGTACACTAATTCTATCTACCTTATCATGTACAAGAACGAGCGACCATGTTCATGTGGGCACTTATTCCTATCGTCATGGCACCCGAGTTAGGGACTCGATTCCACCTAGTTTTCGTTAATCGTGATTATACCATTATTATCGTCATGATACCACATGTTTAAATCCTTGAAATGCTATTCCACAAGATCTACCTTAAAGTTATACAAGTTTATTTCTTGAAACTCCATATTGGCTATAACTTTAGTGGATGTCAAAAAAAATACATGATCAATGCCTGCGCATATAGGGCCCGATCTGGTCCAATGAGGAGCACCCGAAAGTACTTGTACCCATGGGAGTTGTAATGATCACGGTATGGCATTGTACCGAAGTGCATGACTGGCTTGATTAGACATTCCACAATCTCATACTTGACTCGACTTGACATAACATGACTTGCTTGACTCGGAAAGGGTATTTCCATACTTGCTTGATACGTGATAGCCAATTTCCGACGTGACATGATAAATATACTTGCTTGAATATCTTGACATTTATTGATATAAGTTCTTGAAAGACATGTTTGTTCACTCAATTATCTCTTGTTATACTATCTCTCTCTTGTCGTTTTACGCAAACATGCATAGCTTTATTACATTCATGTAACATGTAATTTACTTAAAGCAAGCTAGCTCTTGAGATATAATTCCTATTGAGCATTCGCTCATCCAGTGTTTTCCCCTTTTTTTTCAGGTAAGTCCGATGATGAGACTCAATCGGATGGGGAAGGTCAAGAGTGAAGAGATTAGAGCTCTTCGTCTATCCAAGCGTTTACTAATCTCGTCTTTCTAATTTCTTGAGTCAATCATTGTACTTTTTCCTTTTATTGAGTCTTGGCGTTTTCATTTGTAATAGAAGTACTTTGAGGTTGTGATTGAATAAAGGACTGGGTTATCTTTACTTTTGCGCACTCTATCTTTGTGTTGAATACACTAACGCTCTGATTGACATGATCGATATAAACTTGTCACACACTCCGGGTTCCTTCCGCACTCGGGGCGTGACAGTTTTTGTGGTATCAGAGCCTAGGATATTCAATTCCTAGGAAACCCAAGTCCAAGGATAGGTTTAAACCTTTAACCGGTGAGATTGGTTAGAACCAAGGGTTAAGTTAACTTAGAATCAAAACCTTTGAACATCATCACATATTAATATAGTTATTGTAATTGTAGGACAATGGCTACCGAACATGCTCAGTGGCGCAACATGCAACGCACTCTGCAAGGCATGACTCAGGCACTTCAACAAGTGGCAAAAGGAGGTGCACATCGTGGAGCAGGAAATCTCCACCAAAGCTTCAAGAACATGAACCCTCCTAAGTTCATGGGATCCACTGATCCGGATGATGCCGAGCACTGGATCCGAGAGACGGAACGTGTTTTTAGAGTCATGCAATGTTCGGACCAAGAGAAGGTCCTATTAGCCACATTTCAACTAGAGAGAGACGCCCGATGCTGGTGGGAGTCGGTAGAAGCCACATTAGATCAAGGACAAGTTACTTGGGAGGAGTTTGTTGAACATTTCAACAATAGATAATTTTCGGACCGAGTCCAGGAGAAGAAGGCCGCCGAGTTCGCCACACTTAAACAAAGATCTTTATCGGTGGCTGAGTATGAGGCACAATTTTCCAGGTTATCTCGATATGATAAATATCTAATTAGTACCGAGAAGATGAAATCTAGGAGATTCCTAAATGGGCTCAGACCCCAATATATCACACAGCTGGCGTCGATGGACATACAGGTCTATTCGGAGATGGTACGCTGAGCCCAGTTACTAGAAGATGCCACGGAGCTATCTGATAGGATCCGTGGGAGAGACAAGACAGAGCATGTTACCAGCTCTGGCACTTTCAAACCTAATTTCAAGAAGAGACCGAGTAATGGAGGCACTCCCTCCCAAGAGCAAAAGTTCAAGAAGACCAAACCTTTCTCCATCACCACTACACCCTCTAAGGTGGTATGTAAGCATTGTGATAAGGCCGGGCACAAGGCCGAAGAATGTTGGAGGAAACTTGGAGCGTGTCTCCGTTGTGGGAGCCGTGATCATCGGATTCCCGACTGTCCCCTACTCAATGATCAAGCTGGTGACGGAAAGCGCCCGGTGATAAAGAATGCACGTCTCCAGGCTATAAAGGAGGCAGAACAAGATGAAGGCGGTCTAGTGGAAGGTACATTGAAAGTTTGTTCCAAGTCTGCATATGTCTTATTTGATACTGGTGACTCGCATTCTTTTATTTCTAAGAAGTTTGCTAATCCATTACCCATGGAACCGGAATGGATGAAATTAGTTCTTTCAACTCCTCTCAGAAGCGAAGTTGACCTTACTCACCATTATCAAAACTGTGAAGTAATGGTAAAAGGAAGAAATCTTCCCATCGACCTCATATGTTTAGACCTAAGGGAATATGATGTCATATTGGGAGCAGATTGGTTATCTAAGTATCAGGCAACTGTGGATTGCCGTAACAGCAAAGTTACTTTCAAAGACTTTCCGGAACTGGTCTATACTAGCCCTAAGAGTCGGGGCAAGTCACCTCTTATTTCGGCTCTCCGAGCTAGCAAGCTAATAATGAAAGGATGTGTATCTTTCCTTGCATTTGTCACCATTAAGGAGACTAAGGAGACTAAGCTAGAAGACATCCCAGTTGTGCAAGAATTTTCGGACGTGTTTTCGGAAGATTTGCCTGGATTACCCCCACAAAGAGAAGTGGCCTTCACCATCGACTTGATCCCTGGTGCTGGCCCAGTTTCTAGGGCACCTTATAGGATGTCCCCTGCCGAACTCAAGGAACTAAAAGAGCAATTGATGGAACTTCTCAAGAAAAGATTTATCAGACCAAGCACTTCCCCGTGGGGAGCACCTGTGCTATTTGTAATGAAGAAAGATGGATCCATGAGGTTATGCATCAACTATCGACAGTTGAATCATCTCACTATCAAGAACAAGTATCCACTGCCGAGAATCGATGAGTTATTTGATCAAATATCTGGATCCAAGTATTTTTTGAAGATTGATCTCAGGTCGGGATATCACCAACTAAGGATCAAGGATGAGGACATTTATAAGACCGCATTCAGAAGCAGGTATGGGCACTATAAATTTGTTGTTATACTTTTTGGACTAACAAATGTCCCTGCTGCCTTTATGCAGTTGATGAATAGTATATTCAGGCCTCATCTAGATCAATTCATAGTGGTTTTCATTGATGACATACTGATCTATTCAAAGACCCAGGAAGAGCACGAGGATCATTTGAGGATTGCATTACAGATATTGAGGATGAATCAGTTGTATGAAAAGCTCAGTAAATGTGAATTCTGGTTTGAAGAAGTATCTTTCTTGGGGCATGTTATATCAAAAGATGGTTTATCCGTAGATCCATCGAAGGTTGAAGCTATAAAGGATTGGGAAAGACCGACCAATGCTAGCGAGATCCGTAGTTTCTTGGGTCTTGCAGGCTACTACCGGCGATTCATCAAGGATTTCTCCAAGATCGCCGTACCACTCACTAGGCTAACTTGCAAGGAGATCCGTTATGAATGGAGTGAGGAATGTGAAAGAAGCTTCCAAGCTCTCAAGGATCACCTAACTACAGCCCCGGTCTTAGCTCTACCAGTCGAAGGAGAGAAGTTCGAGGTATACACTGATGCATCTGGCATTGGCCTCGGATGTATTTTAATGCAACAAGGAAGAGTTATAACTTACTCTTCTCGCCAATTAAAGAAGCATGAAGAGAACTACCCAGTTCATGACTTGGAGTTGGCCGCGGTAATATTTGCATTGAAAATATGGAGGCATTACCTATACGGAGTGCAATTTATAGTATATTCTGACCATAAGAGTCTCAAGTATCTATTCTCTCAGAAGGAATTAAATATGAGGCAAAGACGTTGGCTAGAATATCTCAAGGATTTCGACTTCATAATACAATATCATCCTGGAAAGGGTAATCCTGTAGCTGATGCCCTCAATCGAAAGCAAAGAGCGATTTTAGCAAATTGTATGATTCAGGAGTGGAAGTTGCTAGAATAATTCTCTAAACTTGATATAAGCCTGGACAAGGAGAACAAATGTGTTACACTATCCAATATAAGCATACTGCCAGATCTACTCTCAGAAATAAAAGGACTACAAGATAAGGATCCATTATTAGTTGAAATCAAGGACAAAATTGAAGAACAATCAGAGTTCAAATTACCATCAGATGGAAGATTGATGTTCAGGAATAGAACATGTATACCAGATTGTTCAGAGCTAAAGAAGAAAATCTTAGATGAAGCTCACAGATCAAGGTACACGATTCATCCAGGGTCTACCAAAATGTACCAAGATTTGAAAAGGACTTTCTGGTGGCCTAATATGAAAAGAGAAGTAGCGGACTTTGTGTCTCGCTGTCTCACATGCCAACAAGTCAAGGCTGAACACCAAAAGCCTACCGGTAAGCTACATCCTCTAGAAATTCCCACATGGAAGTGGGAGGATATCGGTATGGACTTCATTATGGGTCTGTCTAAATCAAAAGGAGGACATGATGGAATATGGGTTATCATCTGCTGATTGACCAAATCGGCACACTTCTTGCCAATCAAGAGTCGATGGTCAGTTGATGTTCTTGCTGCATTATACATTAAGGAGATAGTCAGGTTACATGGAGTACCTGTCTCAATCGTGTCTGACAGAGACCCCCATTTTACTTCTCACTTTTGGAAGGGTCTACAATATTCACTAGGGATGAGACTTAACTTTAGTACAACTTTTTATCCTCAAACGGATGGTCAGACCGAGAGAACCAATCAGGTGGTTGAAGATATGCTCAGAGCTTGCATCATTGATTTTGGTGGAGGCTGGCATGATCACTTGCCTTTGGTTGAATTTGCATACAATAACAGCTACCAGGCAAGTATACAAATGGCACCTTTTGAAGCCTTATACGGAAGGAGTTGTCGATCACCCTTATGTTGGAACAAAGTTGGCGAGAAACAACTATCAGGTCTAGACATGGTAAGGGATACCACTAAAAAGATTCAGTTGATTAGAGAAAGACTTCAAGTTGCTCAGTTTAGACAGAAGGCTTATGCTGACACAAGAAGAAGAGATCTCGAATTCCAAGTCGGAGACCACGTATTTCTCAAGATATCACATGGATGTGGAATAAGGAGATTTGGTGTTAAGGGCAAGCTTACGCCGAGATTTATTGGACCTTTTGAGATACTAGAAAGAGTTGGTGAGATTGCTTACCGCGTCGCCTTACCACCTCAATTGTCCGAAGTTCATAATGTATTCCACATATCTATGTTGAAGAAGTATGTGCACGATCCGTCATATATCATTGATCATGGTGACCTGGTGATTCAAAAGGATCTCACTTATGAACAAAAGCCCATAAAGATCCTCGATCATGAGGTACGTACATTAAGGAACAAAGTTATTCCCATGGTCAAGGTACAATGGAGTAAAAGCTCAGAACACGAAGCCACATGGGAGACCGAGGAGTCTATGAGGAAGCGATTTCTAGACTTGTTTTAAAAGGGTATGTACTCTACACTCTCCACATAAAACATGCAATTGAATTTGGGGACAAAATTCTTCTAAGTGGGGGAGGGTGTAGCAACCCTGGTAAATGAAAAAGGGATAAGATGATAAATTCACTAATGATAAGAGTCCTAGCTTATATAAATACTTAAAATAAAATAACACCTCTGATCAAGGCGCTAATTAATTGAAGACTGGCGTGAAGACGCGAATTAGAGAATTGACGCCCCTATGACAGGCGTCAAATAAAGAATTGAAGACTATTTGTACATGCATCAATTTCAAATAAACGCCCCAACCTAAGGCGTCAATTACAAAAGGACCCGTTTGTGTTCGGTTCGAACTAGGATGATAACTGGGTAAGTTTAGATTAAGGAAAGGATCAACACGTGGAATAGTTAAATGCTAATTGGATTCTAAGAAGGAAGTTCTAATCCTAATAAAATTCTTAGAACCTATTAGGATTCTTCTCCTATAAATACCCATCCCCTTTCCATCGAACTCACGTTAATACTAATTGCCAAAGGTGTCCTACTGCTGCTGCTGCTCTTCTGCCTTGAAGTTCCTCTTCGTTCTGCTGCTCCTATTGTGCTGTTGCATAGCAGTTCTTCATCAGCATCTTCCTCTTGCTGTCAATACCTTGAAGGGAGGAAGCTGTCTTCTGCTTCTTCTTCTGAAGGTTTTAGTTGTTCGTGGGAGGCTCCTACTGTTCTAATCTGGACCAAAGGAGCTGCTGCAATTGTTGCTCTTACCATCATCTTCCTGTCGGGAACGTAGAAGAATCATCTTCTTCTTCCTTGTTCCCACTACATTGCTGAAGCTATTATCACCCTCATCATCCTACTGCATCTTCCGAGGGGTGCTGCTATTGCTTTGGCAAAAGAGTTGCTTCCAGAAACTCTATTTGAAACAGAGTATCGTTCACAGTTATTTTCTTCACCGTTCTTCAGCATCTGTCAACCAAACCACCCAACCAAGGTAGGTTTTCTCAAGACTTAGCAAAACTCTACAATTAGTAAGTTATAAACATGCATATAGGTCTGTAAGAATTACCGATTTCATTTTTGATAGAGGTTTATCAGTTTTTATGATGATTTCTGTATTTCTTGAAATGATGCCCCAGATTAAGGCGTTATTTTAATTTGACTCCCTTATCAATAGTCGTCAGTTGAAACAGTCAATTAATAATTATGCATGATAAAAATTTAATAACTATGAATCCCTACATGAAAAATGATGCATGCTCATACTAATAAATTCCTGATATTTTTCTCTATCTGTTCATGCCAAATGATTCCTGATCAGACATATTTTATAAACCTTGTGTCTGTGATTGTACCTGCCCGGTGCAAATCATATGACAAAGAATTAGCGACCCTGACTAGGTCGTTATTTTGAATGGACGCCCCTATACATAGGCGTCAAATTGTAATAAATAGTGAAAATGGGAATAAAATTCTTGGACAAAATAATTGACGACGTGCATACTACCCTTTTATTTTATATACGACGCCCCTGACTAGGGCGCTATTTATAGAATTAAAGCCTTCATGAGAGGCGTCATTTTGATAATAAATGCAAATATGAAATGTTTAAAGATATTAATCTATATGTAATGACTGAGTGAACAGCCGTCATTTGATAAACTGACGACCCTGACAAGGGCGTCGATTCATGAAATGAAGACCCACATCTCAGACGTCAATTTACTGATAGTTCTATTTTCATGTTTTTCAGTAACCCTTTGACAGTGGGTTATGCGTGTTGGTACTATGTTCCATTCCGTGAGTATAGTCCCATGTTTCACGGTGTTTTTTCTATTACCCCCTATTTCTTGGTGATAGATGAACCCTCCGCGGGACATTCCGTTCCTTCGGACTGGTGACTTTATGATAGAGACCTCCGTAAGACTCCGCTAGCTTTGGATTCCCTCAAAGCAGCCGAGTTGGTTGTACCCTTAAAACCCATGACACTTCTTAATTGCCATGTCACTCTAAAGAAACATGGTATACCGGCCCTCACGACATGCTGTTCTTGAAATAATGGGATGGGTAATCCATACCATTCATATCCTTTAGGAATAGTGTGCCGTACTTGTGTACACTAATTCTATCTACCTTATCATGTACAAGAACGAGCGACCATGTTCACGTGGGCGCTTATTCCTATCGTCATGGCACCCGAGTTAGGGACTCGATTCCACCTAGTTTTATTGTTAATCATGATTATACCGTTATTATCTTCATTATACCACATGTTCAAATCCTTGAAATGCTATTCCACAAGATCTACCTTAAAGTTATACAAGTTTATTCCTTGAAACTCCATATTGGCTATAACTTTAGTGGATGTCAAAAAAAATACATGATCAATGCCTGCGCACATAGGGCCCGATCTGGTCCTAGGAGGAGCACCCGAAAGTACTTGTGCCCATAGGAGTTGTAATGATCACGGTATGGCATTGTACCGAAGTGCATGACTAGCTTGATTAGACATTCCACAATCTCGTACTTGACTCGACTTGACATAACATGACTTGCTTGACCCGAAAAGGCTATTTATGTCACGCCCCGAACAAGGCGGAAATATCAGGACGTACAGTTAGAGACACGTTGGCAAGAGAGAGAACTAATCTAAAATAATACACAAGTGCTACAAGATGGAAATACTAAATGATCATTAACAAACCACAACTGATACAATAACCTCAAGTTCAACTTACTACAACTGGAATAATCAATCACTAAAGCTCAATAACATGACTGAGACTAAATGCTCTCCAAAACACAACTAAAAGTAAGATAACACACTACTAACACACTAGAACTGATACACTCAAGACATCACTCCTACCCTTCCCCATCGGTAAGTGCGTCACCTGAAAAGCCTAGAAAAGGGGGAAAACACAACTATGAGCTGACGCTCAGTAAGAAATAACAGACAAGTATAAGTGATTAACAGTTTAATTACATTTTAAAATATCATGCTACAAATGATAAAACAATAAAAAGATAACGATGATATCACGAAACAAAATTCAAAGATCTTGCAAGGTCAAGAAATATAATGAATAGAATGGTAAGACAAGAATTTACTACAGGAGATAACGATAAAAAGTTGGCCATATCAAGACAATTCAAGTCATGTCAAGCACGTATGTAATTTCATTTCCACGTCCAAGTAATCAGCAAGTAAAGTAACAACAAGTAGAGTATAGAACAGTGAAGAGTGGAAAGTGAAAAGTAGTAGAAAGTAATGTAGAGAGTAGTGGACAGTCCTAGATTTAACACATGTCAAGTACTGGTGCCAAATGCCACACCTAGTCATTCACCTCCCCGGGGGTACACGTAGTGTTCGGGCGCTCTTCCCAGGACTAGACCGAGCCCTTAATTGTTTGCTAGGCATTGATTTCTTTGGATCAAAGATCCCACGAATCTAGACTTCCACAGTTTATGGCCAGAATTCCAAGGTTTAAACTAAGTAGCAATAACAACTTCAAGTAGGAAAGAGATTCATTACCAGAATTTCAAGGTAAGTATAATCATCAAGGAGATCGAAACCAAGTCACAACAAGAGTTAATCGTGCTGCGCTACTGTAAAACAGCAACAATCAAACAAACTAATCAACATATTAATCCTAATCACCAAGTTAAGATATCATGATTAACCATTATCATTTGTATTAGCTAAATTGCCAACAAGCTAGAAGAAGTTGTCGAGGTAAAGAACAAGCTCTCACAGCGGTGAAATAGAATGCATTATCAGGGGTTTTAGTTACACCATTAATCATTAATTATGTGAGTTTCTATTTAACCAATGTAAGTGTTGTAATGGAGATGGTAAACATCGTGTTTTGTACTATGTTTGCAAGAAAGGACCAATGCAAATTTGAGATCAAGGGGGGTACATGAATAGGTCAATTGTTCTTCAAAAATATAATTTCAGTGGGTCTAAGTTAAATGGGTTGATTCCCCACTGATTCGGAGCCATCTTCGGGTCGAAAAATGATGAAAATCGGGTTTCTGGTGTACGGGTCAACCCCTGGGGTCGACCCCTGAAAAACTGGGGTCTGGAAGCTGAATGGGTCGACCCCTGGGGTCGACCCCAGCAATTTCTGAAGATGGGTCGACCCCTGGGGTCGACCCCCACGATTTCCTTCAGATGGGTCGACCCCTACATTCTTGTGCAATGGGTCGACCCCTGGGGTCGACCCCCATGCAGGGAGATGGATGGGTCGACCCTTGGGGTCGACCCCCATGCAGGAACAGGAGGGGACGACCCATGGGGTCGACCCTCGGGTCTGCAGGGTTGCCCAGAAAATGGGTCGACCCCTGTAAGAACAGCAACGTGGGTTGCCACCGAAAACCACATGAACTCATCCAAATGGGGTCCAATTGAGTTGAAATCAAAACCACAAGATCTAGGAATATTAATAGACATTCTAGGGTCATAAAACTACAATCTTGAAACACGGATTGTTACAGAAATTGATTGAATCTCAACTTATATATGATAAAGTCATGAAAACCCTAGTTCCTGACCTACTTCTACTAAATCGTGCAATTCTCTTAACATACACAACGGAATTTAGGGCTTTTGGTGTCAAAAGAAAGCTGACTCGATTATGAATCCAACCATATATAATATGCTACATGAAGATCAGGATACATGACTCAAAATTAGCCCGTAATCAAGCTTTGACTTAAAGGAACACTATATGAATCATGTTCTAGGTATGCTCTTACAAAATTTTGAAATTTACGAGGCATGCTCAATGGAATTTGGGGCTTTCTACGTTAAATGAAAGATAATAACATGCTGATTATATCATGTAAGTTAATTAGAGTTTGGTTGTTAGATCCTATCTCAAATCGGAGAGAGAAAACTCAAACCCTAGAATGAAGAACACTTGGACAGCACCTTAGAAAACCCGTGATAACTCACTCCACACCTGATGAAAATTGGGGCTTTCAATCCCAATGGATAGATCTCGACGAGATGCACAACTTGCTATACTCATGATCAAAATTTGGTTGAGAATTCCTACCTCAATCGATGGATCAAAGAAGGATGAAGGGAAGCCAACGGTCTGCTGACCCACCTCCACAAATCGAGCTAGATATCCGCAGATCTGAAACTTCAGCAAACCCCACAGCAGCCAAATGAAAGAAGACTCGTAGGGCTTCATTTTGATAGCTCATAGAGCTTCTGGAGCCTTCGGAGTTGGGAGTATTCGCTGCTGCAAGCTACGTGTTTAGAAACGGCGCCGAAATCCTTGACTTGACCAAACTATGTCGGCAGCACACTTTGGGGCTAGGTTTACCTCAAATTGATTGAGGGTAAATGTTCCTTACATTGTGGCCTTCTATTTGCCACTGATTTCAGTTCATTTGGTTGAGTATTCAGGTCGAATTTCATGTTTTAATCTAAGGGTTAGGTATGGGTCAAAAGTGTGCACTTTAGGGTTTAAACTCTAAAAACATCTTACCACGGATTTACAATGGCTTAATGCCAGAAAGAAAAGTTGTTATCTACCTCGACCTTAACATATTTACTATTTTTACAGATTTTTCTAAGGCAGTCGAATTTTCACTCATACTATTTCTAACGAATTGAATATTAATAAATCTGAAATTCAATTATTAATTCAATAAATTTCTATTCTCAATTAATAAAAGCTAAATAAGAAATATTGGGCTCAATTAAATAATTTGGGGTCTTACACCCTCCCCTACTTAAAGGAATTTGGTCCTCCAAATTCACTGCACTAAAACTGAGAGTAGAAAAAGATCGCTCACCTAGAATAGATCGGGATACCGCTTTCGCATAGTCTCTTCAGACTCCCACGTAGCTTCTTCGGTCCCACGCCGACTCCACTGAATCTTGACCATCGGTATCGAACGATTCCGGAGTTGCTGTTGCTTCCGGTCCAGAATCTTGACAGGTCTTTCCTCATAGGTCAAATCTTCCTTCAGTTCAAAATCCACTTGCTGAATGATATGAGTGGGATCGTACACATATTTCCGCAACATAGACACATGGAAAATATTGTGTACGCCAGACAAATGCGGTGGTAAAGCCAGTCTGTATGCCACCTCTCCCACTCTATCTAGAATCTCAAATGGACCAATGTACCTCGGACTCAGCTTGCCATGAATGCCAAATCTTCGGATCCCTCTCGTCGGAGAGACCTTTAAGAACACATGCTCGCCAACCTGAAATTCCAATGCTCTTCTCCTGTTGTCGGCATAACTCTTCTGTCTTGACTAGGCTACTTGTAATCGATCTCGGATAACACGGATGTTCTGTGATGATTCCGAAACAAGATCTGGTCCAAGCAACTGTTTCTCACCTACCTCATCCCAACACAACGGGGAACGACAACTTCTACCATATAGTGCTTCAAAAGGAGCCATCTGAATACTAGACTGATAGCTGTTATTGTAGGCGAATTCAATTAATGCCAGATGCTCACTCCAATTACCAGCGAAATCAATCATGCAAGCTCGCAGCATATCTTCCACTATCTGATTGGTTATTTCAGTCTATCCATCTATCTGTGGATGAAAAGTAGTACTAAAATTCAGACGAGTACCCAAAGACTCTTGCAGTCCCCTCCAGAAATGTGAAGTAAATCTGGGGTCTCTATCAGATATTATATTCACTAGAATACCATGCAATCTCACCACTTCCTTTATATACAAAGCAGCCAATACATCAATCGTCCACTTGGACTTAATTGGTAAGAAATGAGCCGACTTTGTCAATCGATCGACAATCACCCATATCGCATCAAATCCACCACGAGTCCTAGGTAGACCCATAATGAAATCCATGCCAATGCTTTCCCACTTCCATTGGGGTATGTCGAGTGGTTTCAATTTCCCTGCTGGTCTGAAATGTTCGGCCTTAACTTGCTGACATACCAAGCATCTGCTCACAAAATCTGCAACTTCTCTTTTCATATTCGGCCACCAAAAGGACCTTTTCAAATCTCGGTACATCTTAGTGCCTCCAGGATGAATGGTATATCTGGATCTATGAGCTTCCTCAAGAATTTTGTTCTTTATTGTAGCCTCATCCGGAACACAAGTTCTGCCTTTAAATAATAATCTACCATCATCGGCCAACATAAAGTCAGGTCTGCTGCTCAAGCTTCCCTTGATCTCTACCAACTCGGGATCATTATCTTGCAAGGACTTGATCTCTACCAATAATTCAAGTTTAAGTTGAATCTGAGCAATCAAGACCCGATCATTGTCGATATTAAGATCCAGACTAGATAATTGTTCCAACAATCTCCATTCTTGTAACATGAGACTTGACAATCTAGCTACCGGCTTTCGGCTTAATGCATCTGCCACAACATTACCTTTGCCAAGATGATACTCAATCGAGAAGTCGAAGTCTTTCAAGTACTCCAACCATCTCCGCTACCTCATGTTGAGTTCCTTCTGAGAAAATAAATACTTCAAACTCTTATGATCTGAAAACACTGTGAAGGTTTCTCCATATAAGTAATGCCTCCATATCTTCAAAGCAAACACGACTGCAGCAAGTTCCAAATCATGAACAGGATAATTATCTTCGTGCTTCCTCAACTGCCTAGTGGAATAGGCAATCACCTTCCCATGCTGCATGAGTACACAGCCTAAGCCAATACCTGAAGCATCAGTATAAACAACAAATCCTCCTTCACCAGAAGGTAAAGCCAAAACAGGTGCAGTAGTCAAACACTCCTTCAGATTCTGAAAGCTTCGTTGACAATCATCTGACCAATCAAACTTATTTTCCTTGCGGGTTAATCTTGTCATAGGTACCACAATCTTAGAGAAATCTTGAATAAATCTTCGATAATAACCTGCCAGGCCTAGAAAACTTCTAACTTCTGTCACACTGGTAGGTTGTTCCCAATTCTTCACTGCCTCGACCTTCGAAGGATCAACAGAAATACCGTTCTTCGTAATGATATGTCCTAGAAAGGACACCTCTTGCAACCAGAATTCACACTTACTGAACTTAGCATATAGTTGATGATCTCTCAACAGTTGCAATGCCATTCTCAGATGCTCAGCATGCTCCTCCTCATTCTTAGAACAAATCAGGATGTCATCAATAAAGACCACGACCCATTGATCAAGATAGGGTCGAAATGCATTGTTCATCAACTGCATGAAAGCTGCTGGAGCATTCGTTAGACCAAAAGGCATAACGATAAATTCAAAATGACCATACCTACTGCGGAAAGCTGATTTATAGATATCCTCCTCCTTAATCCGCAACTGGTGATATCTAGATCGAAGATCGATCTTAGAGAAATATTGAGCTCCCACTATCTGGTCAAATAACTCATCAATCCTCGACAAGGGATATTTATTCTTGACAGTCTGCTGGTTCAATTGCCGATAATCAATGCACAGCCTCATCGAACCATCTTTCTTCCTGACAAATAGTACAGGGGCTCCCCAAGGAGAAGTACTAGGATGAATAAAACCCTTCTCAAGCAATTCCATCAGTTGCTGCTTCAGTTCCCTCAGTTCCGCAGGAGACATACGATAAGGAGCCTTAGAAATAGGAGATGTGCCAGGAATAAGATCAATAGAAAAGATAACTTCCCGCTTAGGCGGAAGTCCTGGTAGTTCCTCCGGAAAGACATCAGGAAAATCTCGGACAACAGGAATGTCCTTGATCTCAATCTGCTACTCAGGGGTTGCACAAACAAAGGCTAGAAAAGCCTCACATCCACGTCTCATCAGCTTATCAGCTCGGAGAGCCGAAATAAGTGACACCGAGTTGTGATGCTTAACACCCACAAAAGAAAGTCTCGGGTGCCTAGTAAAAGACACGGAGCTAGAACTGCAGTGAACGCTAACCTCATATCGAGCCAACCAATCTGCTCCTAGGATTACATCATAATCCTTCATGTCCATGCAGACCAAATCTGCTGGTAAGTTCTACTCACCAATCATCACCTTACTAGAAGGATAGAAATACTGTATTGTTGATCTAGTGCCAATAGGGGTTGAAATCTCTAACGGAGTATTCATCAAAACAGGTTCCACAGCTAATGACTTAGCAAATCTCCGTGAAATAAAAGAATGTGTTGCACAAGTATCAAAGAGAGCAAATGCGGGCTTATCGATTATAGTAAGGGTACCTTCGACGAGTCCGCCATCATCAGAAATCTCAGTTTCATCTGCATGTAAAGCTTGAAGCTTGCCTTGTGGTTTCTTGAAGACTAGAGGTTTTGCCGATGTAGCTTGCTCCGATATGAGAGGACAATTGGGGATACGGTGCTCCTTGCTTCCACATCACAAATAGGCGCCTAGCTTGCGCCAGCACTCCTCTATCTTGTGACCCGGACGATCACAATAGTTGCACACGCCCTTGAATGGAACAATAGGGCCAGGCTTCTTGTCTTCATGCCTCGGCATCTTGCCCTTCCACGATCCGGACCCGCTCCACGAACCAGGTCCACTAACAAGCCTCTTCTTAGTATACCCGGGTTTGACACTCCCGGAACCCGTAGGTAATTCTTTCTTGGTGCCTTTCCCATGGATTCTCTCCGTCATTTCAAGAGTATCCTCCAGAACTTGCGCTTTCCTTACCACCTCAGAATACGTGGAAATCTCCATCGGTGCCAATTGGTTGATATAATGAAGCTTCAATCCATTGAGAAAGCGCTTCACCTTCATCTTCTCGGTGGAAATGAGATGTGTAGCATATCAAGAAAGCCGTCCAAATTGAGCCTCATACTCTGCCACGGACAAACCTCGCTGTTTCAGGGCCGCGAACTCTGCAGCTTTCTTCTCTTGCACTCTATCAGAAAAATACTTGCTGTTGAAGAATTCTTCGAACTCTTCCCACAAAACTTGCCGATCACCGAGAGTTGCCTTGATAGAATCCCACCAAGTACGTGCATCATGTTCCAGTTGAAATGTGGACAAAAGGACACGCTCCTGGTTGGTGCATTGCATAACTTCAAAGATCCTCCCCATCTCATCTAGCCAGTGATCGGCTTGGTCAGGGTCGGTCGAACCCGCAAACCTTGGCGGATTCATCCCTCGGAAGTTCCGGTATAGATCACTGGTGCCATGCTGTGCCGCTCCTGCCTGAGCTACTTGCTGAAGGGCCTGAGTAAGGCCTTGAACCGTACGCTGCAGGTTCCTCCATTCAGCACGATCAGCTGCCATCTACACGAGAAATAGGTTACTTAGGTCCAATAAGATAGATAAAGCACGATTAAGGAATGAACTTAACCCAAGTTCTACCCAATCTCATAGGTCAGGTCTTAAACTTTCACAAGGTTAGGGATCTAGTGCACCTAGACACGACCAAAACTCGGTACCTGGCGGAGGTAATCGGTCCGAAGACCACTCGCGCAAGTGTGCGACCTTTCTGATAGGCGTAGCCTAACGTTCGGACAACACCTTTTGATATACCGGTTATTGGGATGCATTGCAAGAAAACCTAAAACTTAGGGAACCTAGGAATGTGAAACCTAGGGCTCTGATACCAACTAAACTGTCACGCCCCGAACAAGGCGGAAATATCAGGACGTACAGTTAGAGACACGCTGGCAAGAGAGAGAACTAATCTAAAATAATACACAAGTGCTACAAGATGGAAATACTAAATGATCATTAACAAACCACAACTGATACAATAACCTCAAGTTCAACTTAATACAACTGGAATAATCAATCACTAAAGCTCAATAACATGACTGAGACTAAATGCTCTCCAAAACACAACTAAAAGTAAGATAACACACTACTAACACACTAGAACTGATACACTCAAGACATCACTCCTGCCCTTCCCCATTGGTAAGTGCGTCACCTGAACAGCCTGGAAAAGGGGGAAAACATAACTATGAGCTGACGCTCAGTAGGAAATAACAGACAGGTATAAGTGATTAACAGTTTAATTACATTTTAAAATGTCATGCTACAAATGATAAAACAATAAAAAGATAACGATGATATCACGAAACAAAATTCAAAGATCTTGCAAGGTCAAGAAATATAATGAATAGAATGGTAAGACAAGAATTTACTACAGGAGATAACGATAAAAAGTTGGCCATATCAAGACAATTCAAGTCATGTCAAGCACGTATGTAATTTCATTTCCACGTCCAAGTAATCAGCAAGTAAAGTAACAACAAGTAGAGTATAGAACAGTGAAGAGTGGAAAGTGAAAAGTAGTAGAAAGTAATGTAGAGAGTAGTGGACAGTCCTAGATTTAACACATGTCAAGTACTGGTGCCGAATGCCACACCTAGTCATTCACCTCCCCGGGGGTACACGCAGTGTTCGGGCGCTCTTCCCAGGACTAGACCGAGCCCTTAATTATTTGTCAGGCATTGATTTCTTTGGATCAAAGATCCCACGAATCTAGACTTCCACAGTTTATGGCCAGAATTCCAAGGTTTAAACTAAGTAGCAATAACAACTTCAAGTAGGAAAGAGATTCATTTCCAGAATTTCAAGGTAAGTATAATCATCAAGGAGATCGAAACCAAGTCACAACAAGAGTTAATCGTGTTGCGCTACTGTAAAATAGTAGCAATCAAACAAACTAATCAACATATTAATCCTAGTCACCAAGTTAAGATATCATGATTAACCATTATCATTTGTATTAGCCAAAGTGCCAACAAGCTAGAAGAAGTTGTCGAGGTAAAGAACAAGCTCTCACAGCGGTGAAATAGAATGCATTATCAGGGGTTTTAGTTACACCATTAATCATTAATTATGTGAGTTTCTATTTAACCAATGTAAGTGTTGTAATGGAGATGGTAAACATCGTGTTTTGTACTATGTTTGCAAGAAAGGACCAATGCAAATTTGAAATCAAGGGGGGTACATGAATAGGTCAATTGTTCTTCAAAAATATAATTTCAGTGGGTCTAAGTTAAATGGGTTGATTCCCCACTGATTCGGATCCATCTTCGGGTCGAAAAATGATGAAAATCGGGTTTCTGGTGTACGAGTCGACCCTTGGGGTCGACCCCTGAAAAACTAGGGTCTGGAAGCTGAATGGGTCGACCCCAGCAATTTCTGAAGATGGGTCGACCCCTGGGGTCGACCCCCACCATTTCCTTCAGATGGGTCGACCCCTGGGGTCGACCCCTACATTCCTGTGCAATGGGTCGACCCCTGGGGTCGACCCCCATGCAGGGAGCTGGATGGGTCGACCCTTGGGGTCGACCCCCATGCAGGAACAGGAGGGGACGACCCTTGGGGTCGACCCTCGGGTCTGCAGGGTTGCCCAGAAAATGGGTCGACCCCTGGGGTCGACCCCTGCAAGAACAGCAACGTGAGTTGCCACCGAAAACCACATGAACTCATCCAAATGGGGTCCAATTGAGTTGAAATCAAAACCACAAGATCTAGGAATATTAATAGACATTCTAGGGTCATAAAACTACAATCTTGAAACACGGATTGTTACAGAAATTGATTGAATCTCAACTTATATATGATAAATTCATGAAAACCCTAGTTCCTGACCTACTTCTACTAAATCATGCAATTCTCTTAACATACACAACAGAATTTAGGGCTTTTGGTGTCAAAAGAAAGCTGACTCGATTATGAATCCAACCATATATAATATGCTACATGAAGATCAGGATACATTACTCAAAATTAGCCCGTAATCAAGCTCTGACTTAAAGGAACACTATATGAATCATGTTCTAGGTATGCTCTTACAAAATTTTAAAATTTACGAGGCATGCTCAATGGAATTTGGGGCTTTCTACGTTAAATGAAAGATAATAACATGCTGATTATATCATGTAAGTTAATTAGAGTTTGGTTGTTAGATCCTACCTCAAATCGGAGAGAGAAAACTCAAACCCTAGAATGAAGAACACTTGGACAACACCTTAGAAAACCCGTGATAACTCACTCCACACCTGATGAAAATTGGGGCTTTCAGTACCAATGGATAGATTTCGACGAGATGCACAACTTGCTACACTCATGATCAAAATTTGGTTGAGAATTCCTACCTCAATCGATGGATCAAAGAAGGATGAAGGGAAGCCAACGGCCGGCTGACCCACCTCCACAAATCGAGCTAGATCTCCGCAGATCTGAAACTTCAGCGAACCCCACAGCAGCCAAATGAAAGAAGACTCGTAGGGCTTCATTTTGATAGCTCATATAGCTTCTAGAGCCTTCGGAGTTGGGAGTATTCGCTGCTGCAAGCTACGTGTTTAGAAACGGCGCCGAAATCCTTGACTTGACCAAACTATGTCGGCATCACGTTTTGGGGCTAAGTTTACCTCAAATTGATTAAGGGTAAATGTTCCTTACATTGTGGCCTTCCATTTGCCACTGATTTCAGTTCATTTGGTTGAGTATTCAGGTCGAATTTCGTGTTTTAATCTAAGGGTTTGGTATGGGTCAAAAGTGTGCACTTTTGGGTTTAAACTCTAAATAGATCTTACCACGGATTTACAATGGCTTAATGCCAGAAGGAAAAGTTGTTATCTACCTCGACCTTAACATATTTACTATTTTTACAGATTTTTCTAAGGTAGTCAAATTTTCACTCATACTATTTCTAACGAATTAAATATTAATAAATCTGAAATTCAATTATTAATTCAATAAAATTATATTCTCAATTAATAAAAGCTAAATAAGAAATATTGGGCTCAATTAAATAATTTGGGGTCTTACAATTTACATACTTGCTTGATACGTGATAGCCAATTTTCGACGTGACATGATGAATATACTTGCTTGAATATCTTGACATTTATTGATATAAGTTCTCAAAAGACATGCTAGTTCACTCAATTATCTCTTGTTATACTCTCTCTCTCTCTCTCTTGTCGTTTTACGCAAACATGCATAGCTTTATTGCATTCATGTAACATGTAATTTACTTAAAGCAAGCTAGCTCTTGAGATATAATTCCTACTGAGCGTTCGCTCATCCAGTGTTTTCCCCTATTTTTTTCAGGTAAGTCCGATGATGAGACTCAATCGGACGGGGAAGGTCAAGAGTGAAGAGATTAGAGCTCTCCGTCTATCCAAGTGTTTACTAATCTCATCTTTCTAATTTCTTGAGTCAGTCATTATACTTTTTTCTTTTATTGAGTCTTGGCATTTTCATTTGTAATAGAAGTACTTTGAGGTTGTGATTGAATAAAGGACTGGGTTATCTTTACTTTTGCGCACTCTGTCTTTGTGTTGAATACACTAACATTCTAATTGACATGATCGATATAAACTTGTCACGCACTCCGGGTTCCTTCCGCGCTCGGGGCGTGACACACGTGCTTCTATAATCCTGTTAGTCAAAAGAAAATACCATCAAGCACTTTGTGATTAGTCATATGGTATAGAAAAAAGTTTGCACAGACTTAATATGGTATATGCAAGGTATGCACAAACTTTTATATGCATATAGGAAGGTATGCACAGACCTCTTATGTGTTGAACCAAAGAGTGCATCGACCTGCTACAGTGTATGCACAGACCTTCAGTATGCAAGATGCCATATGTGCATCGAATGCTACAGTATGTGCACAGACTTCACAATGCAATATGACATATGTGCATCGACTTGGCTATGCTGAGTGTAAAACATGCACAGACCTATAATGCATAGCAGTAAAACATGCACTGACTTTACATGCGTGAACCACTAGGCTAGCACAGACTTAATGGTGTCAATGCAAACGTGCTCAGACCTGTCCTAGCAGATGTGCTCGGACCTCAAATCGCATATGCACAGACTTCAACAGTATGTGCACCGACCTTTGTGTGATTGATCCAGGATGTCCATCGACGCCAAAACGGCTAGCACAGACTCTAACAAGCTCAACACTAAATGTGCACCGACTCTAACAGACCCAACACTAAATGTGCACTGACATTGTATCATACAAGGAACAACATGCACTGACCTTATGCTAGGACATGCACCGACCGTGAATGGCACAAATAAGAACTTGCACCGACTTCGTATGCCAGGGCAGATGTGTGCACCGACCTTGTATAGCCCAAGGGTAGAATGTGCACAGACATGAATGCATAGGACAGATAAGAATGCACCGACCTTGGTGTAGTCCAGAGGGATGTGCATCGACTTTATATGCAGACACACGGAATGTGCACCGACGTTACGTGCAATTGATCAAGACATTTTCAGTTTATCAAGACATGCACAGACCTCATACATGAACATATGAAATATGCACTGATATTATGAACTAAATCAACTAAATATGCACAGACCTTGATAGAATATAAGCAGACTGGCATCGACCTTAGTTAGTGAATCCATATACTACACCGACCTTAGCTATCAATGACGTTATCATGTTCCTCATACTACTATATAAAGATGATGAAATATAGTACTAAAGCCATCAAAATCATGTCATCAAGAATATATAATAAGTCATAATATTTGTCATCATCAAAACATCAAAACCACAGGGACAACAGAGCTGATGTGGAGCGTGACGGTGCAAGTATCGGAGCGTGGCGTAGGCGCGATCCCATACATGGATTCGAAGCCGGCGTGGGTTGTTCGTGTGATCATTTTCGGTGTGGTTTGGCCGTTTCAGCGCGTGAGATCTTTGGTGGAGGTAGGGGGATGGATACCGTACTCTTTTCCTGTATCCTTGTGTGATTTGGAGCCAAACAGTGTGAGTTTGAGTGGGTTTTCTAGCTTTCAGTGTGAAACAATGATCGAGGGGTGTGAGCCCTCTTCGCCGTTCAAGGCAATGGTTTTCACATTAAATGGTAACATATGAACCCCTAGCATGTTGGGAACTATTTTCTGCCAATTTTACTCCATTCGGTTGTGAATTGGGGCCGGTATGAGCCCGTTTGTCCATGTGACTCGGTTTGGGTCAATTCGTGGGAATCACCCGTTTTTAGTCGTTTTGAGGTTGGTTTGATCCCTTCCGGCTTGTGGATGGTTGATATCGCATGTATGAGTGTCCCCCTGTCGTTCTGGGATGATTGGGACGTGAAAAATGGGTTTTTGTGCGATTCTATAATTTTTGGATCGGAGGACGAGTCGCGGTGCACTAGTAACTGTGTTTCCCTCTCGACCTCTGAAGCGGTTGGTCTTGAACCACGTCTACTTTTCAGGCTTTGTCGGTTCGACGTGTATGGCAGTGGGAGAACGCGGTCGGTGTTTGACCGCGTCTGATGGCCGTGGTTGGCTTGGAACCGCGTCTGCCTATCTTCGTCTCCACCTGCCTTGTCTCCTTCTTGACACGGTTTGGGGCATACCACGTTTGGGATTCTCGCGGTCAACACGTTACCGCGCCTGGACTATCGCGGTCATGTTGGAAGTGCATCAATCTCCGAGTTGACTCTGCTTCATGAAGCTTCGACTCTGCCTTCTTCTCCTCTTTTTAGGTGTTTTCCATTCGTAGGCCTGAAGTGGTCTGTCTAGAACCGCGTCTGTGTTAACATGGCTAGTCTTTAACAGTGCCTGGGTTAGCGCGGCTTGTTGAGAACCGCGTCTGGTGTTGGGGCGGCTATCTCGCAACCGTGGCTGCCTTCGGGGTGTTTTTCTTGTCGTTTTGGTTTTCGATTGTGGTGACTTCGACCCCTTGGTTAGCCCATTGTTCCATGGATGTCTTGGACGTCCTATGAGGGCCATGACCATGTTATAGGGTGATCGAGAGTGCCATTATACCGAACTGTGTTTCGAGTTATTTCGAGGGTCATTATGGTTCCTGGTTAACCCAGTTTTGACCTAGTGGTTGACACATGACCTCGTGAATATCTCGTCTATCCTGTGAGGATCGAGACAAGGTTTTGGACGCTTGGAGGTATTATCTTATCTCGGTTTATGTGTCCATGTGGTTTGAGGGCTTTGGTAATCACTCATGTTCCGTGTATCGTGTTATGCAGAATTGTGAGTCCGTTGTGTGGCTCGGAGGCCGAGGACTCATTATTATTATCATTATTGCTGTTATGGATCCAGTAGTGCTTTTCCGTCTTCCATGATGTGTTTTACCATGATTTTGACGTAGGGACTAGGCTGATTAACGGCGTGTTGTTGTGATGTGCGACGATCTTGACCTGAGTCTTATGACTTGAGGATTGTTTTGTTAGTTGGTCTAGTTGACTATCTTGAGTCTGGTAGCAGTTGTGAGCTACCTTGTGCTTCATAGTACGTACGACAGGTGCGTACTTACCCTATCCGTACTTCGGTGTTCGTTGTTTTGAGTCTCTGTGTCTAGCCTCCACTAGTCGTAGCTTGACGACACTTTCCTGTGTGTCAGCCCACCTGGGAGTGGTGGCGGGGTGAGTTCCCGATTGAGACAGTTTGTAGGCTGGTTTCCGTGGGCCCCTTTGTCTTGCCGTGAGAGTCCTACGGGAGGAGAAAACCAGCTAGAGGCCTGGCTCAAGACATTTAGCTTGTGTGTGCGCACGTGGTCAGGGGCATTGGACGAGCACCGACGGACGTGACCCTGACTAGTCACTCGTTACTTGGTACTTGGTTCTTGTTGAGTGTCTCAGTTATCGCCGTTCTAGGTGAGTGGGAGACGCTTGAGGCACAGTATAAGACGTCAGTGGACGCATTTGGTTGTTCTTCTAGTGAGAAGGTGCTTCTGTCACACGGCACGATGACTTGTGGCTTTCGTGACTATTTTCTGTCAAGGTTGACGTGACTTGTCCGGGTAACCTGTGCTTGGCTTCACTCGAGGTTATGATTATGGTAGCATAAACGACGGTGAGTTCATGTATGTCTAGTGCTTTTAGACCGTGTGGTCTTGAGTTGGGCTGTTGTCTCTGTAGATGAGCTTGCACGACTGTGGTGTCGTAACGTGTCCTAGCTATGTAGCTAGAGTTCCTTTGTATCGATTTAGTGATTCCTGACTATGGGTGTGGGGATCCGTGTTCTTACCGATAGGAGTAGTTTAGAGGGCCGAGGTTCCTTTGGCTACCGTGTTTCCATGGTGCGGCTTTTTCTCTTTACTTTTACTGTTGTTCTTAGTCCTATTGTTATTGCTTTGCTTTAGTTTAGCACTGTTGTTACTGCGTTGTTTTGTGGTAGGGTTTTGCGGGATCCCTACTGAGCCAGTGAGAGGAGGCTCACCCCTAACTTTTCAAGTGTAGCTGTTCTTTCTCATGCTTGGAGGTGCAGTGCGTGGTTCTTAGTTGCCAGCGTTTGCCAGTGTCGGGCTTCCCTCGACTTGAGACTACGTTCTCTTTCCTGTAGTACTGTACTTTAGTTGGACTGGACTCTGCTAGCTCTCTTAGTTTTAATTGTTATAGAAAATGTAATTTTATTTCTACTATTTTAGCAATCTTGGTCATAGAAATTTAATTATTTACTGCTTTATCTAGAAGTTCAATGTACCTCAAACACTCTTTTTTATCCCTTCGGAGCTTTACCGCTCTTGGGAGGCCTCTCAGAATCCAAGTGGTATCGGGTTTACCCAGTATCTGGAGTCTAGGTCGTCACAGTTGGTATCAGAGCGTGTGTTTGTGAAAGTACAAGCGAATTCGAGATATCACAGTGCTCAGAGTCCATAAGGTCCAGTACAGTCGGCAGTTGGCATTGGTTTTGTGATTGTTTACCGCTTTGCTCTCATGCGAGTGCTTGTGTGTGCTGTGTTGGCGCTGTGCGATGTGTTTTTTTGCTCTCGTTAGGATCTGATAGAGCACCGTTCTTTCATCATGGTGTTGGTCTTGTTTGTGCTACGCTAAGCAGAGTTCGTCGGTAGGCGTCAATCTGCGTTGCGGTGTTCGAGATTTTTCTGTGGCTTGTTCAGGTGGCTGGTGGCAATATCATTGGCGTGATGGCCGTGCATGTTCTCTAAGGAGATTAATGTTGTTTTGGATGTCCATGCTTGAGGTTTGGTCAGCCCTTGAGGTGTTAAGGTTTTGTTATGGTGGTCGATTGGATGCCTTGGTTGAGAGAATGCTCGGGCAAACCTAGGCTTTCCTTCCTAGTGAGCTACTGTTAGTCGAGCTTGATTCTTCTCATCTTGTCTTGTGGCATTGTTTCCAGGTGAGCTATGGAAGTGCTTTCTCTGTAAGGCCTTCATCATGTGTCTGCTTATGAGTGGACTGTGTTAGTTCTGAACCTGATCTGCTCTTCTTCGATGGTGGCTTGCCTTTGGACCCAATTTTTAGAATTGGGGGCCGTTGTGCACCGTGTTCGCCGTGCCGTGTTTGGCGACTGTTGTGCTGTGAAGGTTCAGTAATTGTTTCGGGACGCGAGGATAGGATGAGATTAGCGTTCTTTGTGGATTGTGTTGTGACTCTTCGTACGATGGTTTGCACTATGGCAACTTGTGATCGACTGTTAGCAGGATCGGTACTCGAGGCGTGGTACATTGCAGTTTTGTGAATTACGATGGTGTCGAGAGGTGTGCTGAGATGCATATGCCGAGTTGTTTATGATGCTTGTGTGTGTTGTGTTGAGTGCGCAGCGGAAGCGTGTGGGCTTGTAACCCATGCGTCGAAAATCGTTTGGTTGGAAGATTCTGATCAGCCGAGAAGTTTGCTTCCTCGGTGTAACTTCGTCCCGGCTATGTGTGCCTTGATGCTATTGGTTGCAATGCCGTTGCTTGAGGCATTATGGTTGTTGGCACTTACAGGTTTGAGAATTTGGGAAATCTGTCGACGAATATGCTGGTCGAGTACCCTTTATTTCTGCATTTCTTAGAAGTTGTGCTCTCGGGACGGATCGTGGTCCCAGAGATGCATTTTTTCGAGAGTTGTTTGTGGGTCCTTGTTGGTAAGCTTCGAGCAGCTAGTGCATTTTAGCCGTATGGTCAGCTGAAATTTTGCCTGGATGTGACCCAGCTTGCAGTTGTGTCCCGTGGTTCTGTGTTGAGAACGGAGCCGGGATTTGCAGGTGTTGTTGTTTTGTGGTTTGTGGTTGTTGTCTGCTTAGGAGAAGTTCCCTGTGAGTCTGAATTTGACATTGCGTGGATCAAGATCTTGTCAGTTGGTTTTGCTATACTCTTTCGTCGTGATAGAGTTAGCATGCAACTTGAATCAGATGTAATGTCTGAGTGAGAACTGACTCGATTGTGCTTATGGTCCAGTGCCGTCATTGGCATTATGCATGCTAGTTTCATTGTTCATGGCGCGAAAGTCGATGGTTGGAGCAGTCAGCTGAGAGGAATGTGCTTCCTTGTTTAAGCTGATGCTTGCATGTCTACCAAGTGTGTTTTATCAGTGGCTATTTCGTGGCATGGGCCGTGTCTCCTTTCTCTGTGAGACGATAGCGATGATGCCCTGTTTCGGAGGAGCCGGACTTGTGTTCCTTTCTGTGCCATGCTCGTTCTGTGGATAGATGTGCCTTGAGATTCGGAGCGTGTGCCTGTGATTGTGGTCTGGCAGTGTCCCTCTGAATTGTGTTTTTTGAGAATTATGTTATCGTGCTTTGTTTGTTTGAGGTTTGGATGGTGCTTGGAGAGCATAGCCAGCGTTTGGGGTTGTTCTTCCCTTTTTTTTTCCCGTTAGCTCCTTAAATTTTGAGGGCAAAATTTCTTAAAGGAGGGGAGGCTATAATATCCTGAATTCTTCGGATCGAAATTGGAGAGCTTTCGGAGCTCTTTCATGGGTCCTTAAACGTGTTTTACGATCCACTTGGGTTTTTCCCTTGTATAACTTGCGGAACCCATGGAGAGTGAACCATTGAGTTTTGTGACTTCGAGACACTACAAGTGCATTGTGCTCATTCCGAGGATCGCGGAGACTATTTTTTCATATATTTTTTGAATTTATGAAATTTCATGCAGAAAATCAGATTTTAGGAAATATTGCTAATTTCCCATCTTTCTTTTCTTCTTAACCCTTTTTCTCTCCTCTCTCATCCCTCACGATCTCTCACTTCTCTCCCTCCGTTCTATCTCCTCTCTTCTCCTCTCCCCCCTCTACGCGACCGTGGCGGAGCTGGGTGAGGTGGTGACGGCGTGGAGCGTGACAGCGCGAGTAGGTGCGATTCCATTCGTGGATTCAAAGCTGGCGTGGGTTGTTCGTGTGATCATTTTCAGTGTGGTTTGGCCGTTTCGGCTCGTGAGATCTTTGGTGAAGGTAAGGGGATGGATACCCTACTCTTTTCCTACATCCTTGCTTGATTTGGAGCCGAACGATGTGAGTTTGAGCGGGTTTTTTAGGTTCAAGGGTGAAACCATGTTCGGGGGGTGTGAGCCGTCTTCACCATTACAGGCGATGGTTTTCTCATTAAATGGAAAAATATGAACCCCTGGCATGTTGGGAACCATTTCCCACCAGTTTTACTCCATTCGGTTGTGAATTGGGGCCGGTATGAGCCCGTTTGTCCATGTGACTAGGTTTGGGTCGATTCGTGGGAATCGCCCATTTTTATCCGTTTTGAGGTTGGTTTAACCCTTATGGCTTGTGGAAGGTTGATATCGCATGTATGAGTGTCCCCCCGTCGTTCTGGGATGATTAGGGCGTGAAAAATGGGTTTTTGTGTGATTCTACGATTATTGGATCGGAGGATGAGTCGCGGTCCACCAGTAACCGCGTTTGCCTCTCGACCTCTGAAGCGGTTGGTCTTGAACCGCATCTACCATTCGGGCTTTGTCGGTTCGACGTGTATGGCGGTGGAAGAATGCGGTCGGTGTTTAACAGCGTCTGATGGCCGCAGTTGGCTTGGAACCACATCTGCCTGTCTTCGTCTCCACCTGCCTTGTCTCCTTCTTGACACGGTTTGGGGTGTACCGCATTTAGGATTCTCGCGGTCAACCCATAACCGCGTCTGGACTATCGCGGTCATATTGGAACCGCGTCTATCTCTGAGTTGACGTCGCTTCGTGAAGCGTCGACTCTATCTTCTTCTCTTTTTAGGTGTTTTTCGTTCGTAGGCTGTTGGCACCCAAAATATGATCAATGGCAATCACGCCTGAACGACGAAAAGAAGGCGGCCCGCCGAAGTGTAAGAGTCGAAAGAAAATCAATACACTAGGGTGCTCTCGGACTGCTGATGCCTCAAGTCACCTGGCAAGAGCGTCAGGGACTCCACCTCAGGATGGTCGAAAGAATTCTACAACAAACTGGTAGTGCTGTTCAGCCTGCCCAACAAACCGGTATCTACTCGGTCATGCCGAACAAGCCCCCCTCCGTCGTCCGATCAGGACGAGAATGTTCCTTGTGGTCCGCCGCCTGACAAGAAACCCTCCTGAGGTGACAAGCCCCTCAAAACAAGGTGTCGAAGGCCGTGTCAGCGGGAGACCCGAGTGACCTTGCACGGGTACGTCTTCTTACCGGATGGGTCCTTTAGTGTCCGAATAGCAGTCCAGCCAAGGCGAAAGTATCCCGGGTAGTGACCCACTCCCTGGGAATGTTGCAAGTATGAATGAAGCTGGCCCGGTAGCTCAGAACAAGGTGCCGAAGGCCGTGTCAGTGGAAAACCCGAGTGACCAAACTAAGGGCACAGACACTGTCGGAATTGGCCGGTCAGTGGCCTGGAGGCTGTCCTGATACTTCTCATGGCGGTTCTACAGGGCCACGATGAGATGAAGGTTCAAGTTGGCTCTCAGAGCCAGTCCTAGATCCGCAGGTCGACTCAGGCCCTAAAAAACACAGAAAGACACTCACTCGGCGCGCCCTTAACCCTGCGTGCTCCGCTGCCACCGACACCCTCCAAACCCGGCGCCCTAAGCACAAGATCGGCGGCCTTTAACAAGCGCAATCACGCCCGTGCTATGTTAAGTTATGCCATTTAAGCCCTATAAAGAGGCTTGATTTGCTGCGAAGAAGAGAGGAGACAGACGGTAAAAAAAAGAGAGAGAAAGAAGATTGGGGAAGAAGAAACCCTATGAGAAGCGATTGGTCCCATCCAGAGGCACTCGCATAGTGAACAGAGATTCTTTGTTCCGGTGCTCTGTTTTTGCGTCTGAGGAAGTGTTGGTAGGTTTCGTGGAGTGTCTGCATCTTCTGCTCCCCTCTCTATAAATTCCCTGCGATTGGCCATGTACATGGAGATGATATGAGCCCGCCGCCGTCTGTTTGATGCTTGTTCTCCCATTCTTGTATATGTGAATCATCTTCTTCCGTTTTTGCTCTAAATGGGAATGCATGAATGGTAGCCGGCTCTTGAGTGATGATAACACAAAAGTTAGTCGTTTGAAACACGCGTATCAATCTTAAAAAATTCCAACTCGCACTAGATGAAAGAGAGACGTAATATGGTGGCGAGAAGGGTCGAATCCACAGGGAAGAAGAGATTTTTAAAGTTAACAACCTTGGAGTCTTTTGGAAAACACTTGTGATTTTATTTTATTTAAGAATAATAGTGAAAAGATGAATGAACCAAACACTTAATTAAAAACACCTATGACTATGAGCCTATGCCATGAAAAATAATTGCATAACATTGAGAAGAAGAGGTAGAAGAAGTAGAAAGAGAGGGAAGATGAACAAACTCTAGATCAAATGAATACTTCTTTCATTAACATAAAGAAACGAGTACATGAAGTGCAAGACAAGCTTACAATAAAGATGTGACGAGATTACAATGAAGTAAAATGAAACTAAAGTAATAACAACAAGAGGAGCCTGAGATGTAAAGATGGTGGCAGCAATGGTGATGATGGCGCCGTCCTCTCTTGGCCTTAGATCATGAACCACCTTGCGGAAGATGTCGTCTACGCCGGGAGGAAGTCACCTTCGTCGTTGAAGCGGCCTTTGGAGGGTGAATACCATTTAAACCAAGACGAATTAGAGGATTCCGAAGAAGAAAAAGTTGCAGAGGAGAGAGAGGGTCAGAACTTTTATGAAGAACGCAGATAGAAAAGAAAAGCACAAGGTCTTCAAAATGGAGGAATAATAGAAGCTAGCACCTCAGATGAACAGTAAAATCACAGAACGACAAGTTGACAAATCGAAAATAACTTCCAAACCAAAAATACTTATAAGATTATGTAGAAGAAGAAGTTGTAGAACACTTAAAAATAAAGAACTTTCATGAAGATAGTAAGAGAAGAAAATGACTAGAAGGGGGAGAAATAAGGGGAGGAACAGAGAGAAACACTGGTTCACAGATGAACAGGATAGCATAGTAAAAACAAAAAATAGCTTGAAAACCAGAAGAAATTAGATGATGATGCAGAAGAAGAAGTTGTAGAGGATTTAAACACAAATAACTTTCATAAAGATAAAAAGAGAAGAAGAGGGACGGAAGAGGGCGAACTCGGTGACCTAAGATGTGAGAGGGAGAGGGTGAAAATTGCCAAAAGAAGAACTCCCCTTCTCCTCCTTGTCATGGGCTATTTATAGGGAAAGTTGGGTCAATGGAGGGTGGAGATTGTATCAAAAGGAGATGGATAGCTAGGATTTAGATAGAAGATGATGTATGGGAAAAAAGAAAAGGAGGTGGGCACCCCCTTTCTTGGACTTTGGGCACCCCATTTCCCAAGGCTCATCATGTCTCTCCTTTATTTCAAACTTTGAATTCAATTTTTCCTCTAACCAAAATATGTGTTTCTTTTCATCAATTTTAAACTTTTAAAATTTCTTTTCTCTCCAACCAAAATATGTGCTTTTGACTTGGTCAAAGTGGTGATGACAGTTTTGTCCCCGACTTCTTTTGTAATTACCTTCGGTGTCCTGCACATATATAATTACGAGTTCGTCCATAAAAATTACCATAATGTGCACATAAATCACAATTGCTCATAATTATATAATGGAGAATTAATGTTAATGACTCTCGACTCCATTTTATTAAATAAAATCACCAAATTAATTAATTTGCGTGAAATGCCCAATCTACATGCGAAGTTGAGATTAACGATAGATCATGCATAATTACCTAATTATATGCACATAAAATGATGTACATGCGATGAATTATCATAGAAAATGGACACTTATCAAGCGACAACGCTCGGCCGTGTCGATGTGAATATCACTTTGAGCATCTATTCTATAATATGGTTATGCTTCTCTACTTTGGATGAAAGTGTGCGTGCGTATTTGGGCTTCCCCTCTCTCCTACTATATCCCTCTTCGTCCAGTCTGAGTCTTACCGTCTGGATTTACGCGTTAGCATAGAACACGCCCTGGGTTACCCCAAAGTGCTACATTAAAACCACCCTGTCCCCGGGGTACCTTCAATCGACTATGTCGCATCCTCTATACAGTAATAGTTCCAACCCATTCATCGTTTCCCCTGCTCAGCACTATGAGATGGGCGGAGCGTGATCATCCCTGCCTTTCAAGCACCGTGTGTCCGAGCATCCGGACCCCTCTCATATGCGTATGCTTGTCAGTTGCTCGGGTATATGCTTAACACAGTAGTTCCAAAATTGCTACCCTTTCTTCCCTTGGGCTTCACAACCTATGTGTTTCCCCATTGAACCCCTGCGATGATCAACTAGATCCCGTGTTCTTGGCCTTTCCGGTTCACTGGTGCTCAAGCAGGTTATCATGCTATTCTGTACCCTGAGATGGTCCATCAGAGTGACCTACCTCCCTCCTTCTTGTCACAAGGGTGATATTTGTGCATTATTAAATGCCATCCATATGTGTAATGATGCCAATTTGTTGGCCAGGGAGGAAGACATTCCCCATCAATGTTCCTACTGTTAATTTCTCTTCGAATCATCAGAAGGCCATAGGGTCATCTCCTCCCATGGCGTGGAGCCCTATGAGCCATCAGAGGTGAATATAAATGGATCCCTTGATCCGACATCAAACCAAACCCATATTCCTTCGGGGAATTGTGGTGGCCACAGGTCATGGAACCCCTCGTAGGCTAGCCCTCGAGGTCTTCTCCCCCGTGACCCTCTGGGTATGGGGAGATGCTGCCCAAATTTCATGTGGTCAATTTAACTAAGTTATACTACAACTCAACTTATGATGACTGTGGACACAATTTGAATTGAGAACAGACTGTGTTTGAGTATGAACCTCGCACAAGTCTTGAGCCATCATGTTTGTAGGGCAGTCAGGACCTGAAATCACTCAATAATCATCATTAATGATCTTTAAAAATAACTATTAAATGAGTTAAGTTGCAACCTAACTCAAATGAGCTTAAAAATTAAAAAAATCATCAAAAATTGGCAAACCCCTAAACTGGCGCGCCCTATTTCGGCGTCCACCGCCTCCGCGCCGGATTAGTCCCCCTCTCAAAAACACCAAATTGTCAAAACCATCCACCCGGTGCGGCCTGATTCGGCGCGCCCCTCACACCCCACGCCGTTTGAAACCTTATGGCACCCCGCGCCGTTTTAAAGCTACGCCTACGCTTCCCCGCGCTGGTTTAAGCCTACTCCTACGCTTCCCTGCGCCAAATTAGAATATATCCACCCCTGTGCTGATTTAGCTTCTCTCTCATACTTCTACCAATCCGTTTACCTCCTATTTCCCTATTACACTTAACTTATGAATGCTCCATAAGAAACCCATGAAAAAAAATCACTACTAGCTCCCGGTCGCAAGCTATTTTGGGTCTGCTTCTGCCATGCATATATATATATATATATATATATATATATATATATATATATATGTACACATGAATGCCTGCTTGTTATTGTTGCATGTTTGTCATTAATCCAAACCCTGGTATATCAAATGGTGATTTGCTGAGGGGCAGATTAGGTCTGCCTGGAAGCTCTCACTATGTGTGATGGTGGTCTTCGGACCTGTGTCCTCCGCCATGTACCGCGGGCTCAGGATAATGAATGTGACCAAACCATGTGTTTGAACTTATATTCGATTCCCGCATTATGCACTATTGTTCTGTTACTCTACTTATGCTTACATACTTATACAGCCCCGGTGGTTCATTATCCTGGCAATTAATCACGGGTTTTCCTCCTTTCTGGAGGATGTAATTAACAACATAACCTTTATGGTATGACAGACTGCCAGTCCCGACACGGACCTTACTTTCGTCTGATCAGTCAGACGGTGCGCACAATAAACTTGTCACTTAGTGAGTGGCACACCCTACGCTAAAATAAAATCCTGAATAAGTAAAATAAATAAATAAATTTAAATAATTAAATAATTAAATAAAATCCCATCCCCACAAGTTGGCACGCCCGATGGGACTCAGTCTCCTTTCATCTCTTTGCCAAGATAAATGGGCCTCGGGGCCCTCCCAAAGAATGTTGATCGCTTGCTGGTTTCTGTTCTCACAGGAAGCAACGATGGCTGCCAGAGTTGCTGCACTGACTTTTGGCCCCACGGTCGTGGCCAACCATGCTATCTCTGGGTACCTAGCGGTACTGACCATTTTTGGCACCTTTCCACCGGTGGTCGACTTCCCCAATTTCTTGGGGATAGCCTTCATTGACGTGCTGAAGGTCGAAGCTCTGGAGGTGGCCAAGGAAAGCATCAACAAGAAGCCTCGGGTTGCCGATACCCGAAGCTGCAAAGGCCTGCCAGTAGGCCGAATCCAACTAACAAGTTGCATGGTCCACCATGTAACTCAGGGGGCTCGCCCCGCCTACTAGAACAATCCCGGGGGTCGCTGCCAGGGGAACTCCCGAAGAAGAGCTGCCGCTCCTATCACCGTATGGCTGTCGTCATCTGGCAAATCCATTCTAATTGGTGGTGTCCATGTTTTTCTGGATGAACGTGATGCCCAAGTGATCCCAGATCTTGTGGTCCCTACTATACCATCCCGCAGTTTATTCAATGCCAAGTCCGGAAGAAGGGTTGAGAAAAAAGAAACTGGCTGCCAAGGCCGAAGGGAGCTGGCCCCAAGGCCTAAAACATTCAAGCAGCTATGGGTCCCTAAAAAGATCCAACATGTCCGTCAAAATACTATTCGCCACCACCCCAAGCCTACTTAGGCGGAGAGGAGGAATGAGAGGGGCTTGGCCCCAAGAAAAGAAGAGACGGTCGTGGACCCTTCACACCGTGCTACCCCCAGGGCCTGTGCCCGACAAGCTGACATCCCTGTAGTAGGGAGAAGATTTGATCGACTTGCTGGGAGAGCCCGGCTAGCTTACATTGAAGAGGTTGATAGTTATACCCGGCCCTCCACCAAGGATGGGGTCAAGAAGAGATGGCCAATATGGCCAGAAGCTACTTTAGGAGTCTAGGCAACCCCTCATTGGGACAATAGCGACTACTCCAAGTAGCCGCAGCTGAAAAAGAAGACTACTTGCGAGTAGCAGTCGAAGAAGAAGGAAGAACAACGTCATCTGTTGATGACAATGGATATGAAGATGGCCTGAATTATGAGGCCGATGAAGCCCCTCCCTAACAAGAGGAGAGAAGAAGAATTTTTGTGTTTGAAAGACTGACCTTCCCTGTCATACAAGGAGGAGGGTCTACAAAGAAGAGAAATGCGAGTCTTTGCTTGCAATATGGCCGGAGTGGCCAGCAGATATGGAGATCTGCCTGAGGAGCCCCAAGAATTGGTCCGATTAGCCGAGAGGCTAGGGCCGAACACCAGAAGAACTGAAGTCGCATGGGAAATGCTGAAAGCGGCAAAAGGAAAGCAAATACTATTCGAAGAAGTCACTACCCTGATTGCAAATGTAGTGACAGCTTAAGAGGAGGAAGTTCTACTAACACCTCGCCTGAAGGCTCTTCAGGGGAAGCAGTGGAAGCCATCCCCAGCACAACAGCTATGGACCCATCAGTATTGATGGTATTACAAAAATACCGACAGGAGATAGAGTTTCTGAAGAAACAACTGCAGGAAAGGACAGAACAAACCTCGGTTTCCAAGCAACCCGAGATGCAAGGTGAATCATTGTAGGGAGTTGTCAACCCGTGTGACTTTCCACCATTATATACTCTACCCCAGCTGGTAGAATACAGCGAGGTGGCCACCCAACAGCACCCACCCCAGCCGCCGATGCCACCAGTACTGCCTCAGGTGCACCATGCCCCTCCATTGCTGCGTCCTCGGTCGCAGGAGACCGCCTTGGTTACCCCGTACCTACATCCATCACACTTCTACCTCGAGCCAGTTGATCCAACCACTTTGAACAAGCTGATGGTGGAGAGGATGATTGAATTGAAGCTCGCGAAGCCAAATGAAGGCGACTATGTCACGTTACATGCCTGTCGGGTGCCATACCCGCCACATCATGCGGCTAAGCGGCTCCCTTCGAGGATCAGTAAGCCGCCCAAGTTCGACAAGTTCAATGGGAAGGGGTCCCCGAAAGAGCATGTCGCATACTACACGACCGTCATGGGTGACCTAGCCACAGACGAGTCATATCTGCTAAAATTTTTCGGGTCCTCACTGACAGGGCTCGCATTTGAATGGTACTCTAGCCTTCCAGCTGGGTCAATCAGTGACTGACCAGACATACAGAAGAAATTTAGAGAAAAATTTTAGGTCACCGAGAGGGAAGTCACGGTGGCTGAACTTTATTCAACAAGGCAGAGGGCAGATGAAATGGCCCTTGAATATATCAAGAGGTGGAGGAACCTCGGAATGAGATGCAAGTAACCCCCGCATCAGAAGGACGATGTGCAGATTTGCAAGCAGAACCTCGGGAGGGAGGTGCTAGAAAAGATGATTGGCATGGAAATCTAGTCGTTTGACCACCTGAATAATGTGGTGGCCAAAATCGAAGCTTTTCTGGGAAGGCCCGCCCCTACATTAACCTCTACCTCCATGCAGAAGGCAAAGGTAGTAGATCGGTGCCCAGTGCCTAAAGAAGCAAACACTCTTCACATTAAGGTGTTTGAACAACAGAGAGATAAAGGCAAGAAGGCAGTTGAGCCTCAGCCCGACAGAATATGAGAAAAGAAGGAGGGTCCCTCACTCAGGGATAAAATGAAGAAGGCCTACTCTTTTTGAAAGGAGAAGACCAAAGTTCTCTTTCACTGGGTCACCCAGTACGACAAGGTCACCCTACCTGAGCCAAGAAGGCCGGAGGGCCTGAAGAGAAGAGACAGTCCAAGATTCTACCCTTACCATCATATGCTGGGGCACCCAATTGAAGACTGTTATACATTCAAAGATGTCATTGAAGGCATGATAAGAAAAGAAGAAATGGAACTGGGGGAGTACAAAGTTGACCCTCTGCAACCCCATGAAGCACCTTTAAGGAGGGCTGCATCCAATATGGTATCTCTATACCAAGTACTGCCTCAAGAAGTTGCGGAATCCAACACTCAGCACACTTATGAGGCCTTTTTTCTGACACCAATGAAAGAATAACAGGGATGGCAGTAGGTCCCTACAAAGGCTTAGAAGAAGGCTATACCTTGCCTAAAGGCGAGAGCACATATCCATGGCATCATGCCACGACCTACTCCTCTAGTGCCAGCATTAATCTGGACCAGTCTGTCTGCGGTAATCAGAATACCCACCCACAATCGGAGGAGACAAACTCCATTGCCGCGGTCAAAGAAATTAGTCCGGAGGCCAGATAGATTCAAGACTACATAAATGGGCTAGACGAATTTGAACAGCCCGAGTTGAAACCCTTGCTAATAAGGGACCATGTCCAATGGCAAGAATTAGAACAACTCTCACTAGAGCAAAAAGAAAAGACTGACAAAGCAGCGGAAAAGGATGACAGTCTATTTTGGGGGCAAGCGCCGTCAAAGAAAAAGCAAAAGAAGAAAAGAAAAGTCCGCAAGGCCAAGAAGGAGATGGTGCTCTCCTGCAACACCCTGTTTGCCCTCTTCAATATACCCAGTGGGGAAGATGAGGAAGAAATATGCTTTATACCCACAGTTGAGGAGGGCCTGGCCGAAGCCTTGACCGCCACTCATGCAACCCGGTCAGGCCAAAAACGCTGGCGCCAGCCACCCGCTAACCACAACATTATTTTCAGAGGGGATGAACCCTATAAAATATACCCCCTCCAGAGGTCAAGGGAGTCCAAATCCCACCTCCGCCAAGGCTATACAATCAGAGTGGGGGCAGCAGCGGTGTCCCTTCCTTCCTCGAATTTCTGAAGATGTCTAAGGGCAAGCAGCCATGCCAGGATGCCAGCCCTGCAACCGAGGGCACTCACCCACGACTTCAGCGACCTTCTGGTGTGCCAGATGAAGATAAGATCAGCCCAGTAGCAGACACCAAGGGACAGCAAGGGGATGGCACCCAGGAAAAAGGTGCAGACTCAGAGTCCAATGAAGCAAGCCCATCAGGGGCTGCAGTACAAGATTTTTCCATGCCTAGATGGGCAGAGGAGATGAAGCTATCAAATGTCCGCGCTTGAAGCAGAATAATGAAGTTGTTTAAAAAGCTTCCGACAAGGTTCACCATCTGGGAGATTCTCTCCCTAAGTGAAGAGACCCGACAGGCAATTATCACTGCTCTCCATACGCCTGCCCAATACGAAGCCTGCTTGGTCGAGGCACTACCTGGGGCAAATGTGACCTTCATAGAGGAGGACATGTTACTCCCCACCGTCAGCCACAATAGACCACTATACATGAGTGGACAATTGAATGGTGGGGAACTGAACAGGATTCTGGTAGATCCTAGAGCAGCTATCAACATTCTTTCGTACAGAATTTACTAGAGGTACTACTTTAATATGCGCCTCGATAAAGTCGGAGATATGCGTATCGTCGGCTTCAACCAAAAATTTGAAGTGCTGTTGGGAGTGGCGAAATTCACCTTCACTATGGCAGATTTTACCACGAGAGTGTAGTTGCATGTTATTAACTATAGCACCTCGTATAAAGCACTACTCGGCTGCCCCTGGCTACATGAGAATCTGGTGGTACCATCCACATTACACTAGTGTATTAAATATAATCAAGAGGGGAAGGAGGAGAGGATATTTCCTGACCTTCACCCATTCGAAGTATTTGAGTTTCATATGCTCGATGCTTCTTTATATGCGGAGCAGTCACAGAAGACCTCCGAAACCAAGACCCCTGCCAAGGCACTGAAAAACAACTCCGGCGATGACTGGTTTCCACTACCGCTATCGGGATATGTGAGTCCTAAGACGGTGTCGCACATTGCCAGCACAGGGGACGTGGGCAGAGCTGCACCTCCTGCCACTTACCCTGAACTCAATGAAGCTGAGGTCGACCAGCATCATGGCCATGTCAAGATCCCGGAGGGTCTCATCAAGCTAATACTCGGCCTCGATCATACCTGTAACGCCCCGAGATCCGATCCCCAAGTTATGGGTATTATTTTTTTTCTTTCTTCCATCGGACCTCGAGACATTACATCGCACGTATCACGGAAGCACAATTATATAAACATGCATACACTTGCATGAGAGAGGGAGAGAGAAACCACGATTACCAGAAATGTCAATAGCATTTCAACCACTCATAATTTTCAGGGACAGAGTACATGTCGATTGTTTCAAAATAAATATAAGTCCTCATAGGCTCACCGCCCCATAACCATACATATAAGAGAGACTTTTATCCATAGTATACCCAGATAAACTATAATCTGGCGCTACTCCTTAGCTGCAGCCTCCACCTCAATCTCATTCTCTATGTCTCCTGAAAACATGTGTCACAAAAGGTAAGTGTGACACTCAGTAGACAGCCTAAACAAATCGGGGTTAACTCGTATCTATATAACCAAATTATATACGTAGTTCAGATGTTAATAATAGCATAATTCATTCATTATCATCTACTTAAAATAACTCATATGAGGAAAATACATATTCTTCAACAAACATATAATGTACCCATGCATGCGCTAAAACCACGGTGATTGATCAATTACACATTATCACATTTTCATTAATCATGGAACCAAACAGCTACAACAAACACAGGAGGCCTCACACACACAAACGAACGAACGAACGAAAGAGTACTATGCAGACCTGAGAGCGAACTCCCACCTAGACTCATGTGACCCACACAGTTCTGCCGTTCCATAGAACAATCGGCCGAATCATAGGTTTTTCACCTAGACTCCTGCTACACGGGGCGTTACGTACCGCCGTCCCCCGGGTTCAGTGGCGCTCCAATTCGCCGTCCGTCAGAACGAACCAGCCGAATCAATAGGATTTGTGACCAGGGCATTACATATTGCCGTCCCCTGGGTTCTTTTACTTATGCGGCGTTACGTATTATCGTCCCGTAGAAAGGGCCACCCCACAAAGGGACTGAAGTCCTATCTCACAGAATGCTGTTGTTCCCATTCATAATATTCACATCGTATTCACATTCATACTCATTTTACAAATACTAGTATGATATTTTATCATAACATGCATGCTTCCAATAGTTTAAGTGGGCTAAACATACATATATGCTGACTAGTGCGGAACGGTGCATGATCAAGTTACTATATAAAAGAACCGGTTTATCCTTCTAGGCTACACATGCATAGAAAATGATTTATATTAGAAAGTATAGAATTTTTGGGTGCATGAAATCTTTACAAGGAGGTTCTGACTTAGTTTTCTATTATTTTCAGATTTTTACGAATTAATATGCCCCCTCAAAATTCTCTTTTTCTCAGTTTCTGGAATTGGGACAGACCCACAGGTGCACCGACCTGAACCAATTGTGCGTCAACCTATATTGACCCACCCCAAATGTGCATCGACCTTATATGGCCCATTCCAAAATGTGCTCAGACCTTTCATGGGCCTAAACCAAATGTGCTCAGACCTTTCACGGGCCTAGACCAAACATGCTCGGACCTTGCATGGTTAGGACCAAAATGTGCACTGACCTTTCATGGGCCTAAACCAAATGTGCTCAGACCTTACATGGCTTGGACCAAAACGTGCTCAAACCTTTCACGTGCCTAGACGAAACATGCTCAGACCATGTATGGCTAGGGCCAAAATGTGGAGTGACCTTTCATGGGCCTAACCAAATGTGCTCAGACCTTATGAAGACCTGGGTGAAATGTGCTCAGACCTTATGAAGACATGGGTAAAGTGTGCATCGACCTTATGAAGACCATATCCAAATGTGCATCGACCTTATACGGCCCAACCAAAATGTGCATAGGCCTTACCATGATTAACACAAACGTGCACGGACCTTACTATGGCCATCCCATAACATGCACAGACCTTCCCATGGCTAATACAAACATGCACAGACCTTCCTACGGCTAGCACAAACAGGCACACACCTGTCCAAAGGCCATAACAGGATGTGCATTAACTTTATATGGTTATCCTAAAACATGCACATACCTTACTATAGCCATCCCAAAACATGCACAGACCTTCCCATGGCTAATGCAAACATGCACATACCTTCCTATGGCTAACACCAACATGCACGGACCTTACTATAGCCAACACAAACATGCACCGACCTCACTTTTGCCTGGGGAAAACATGCACCGACCTCACTTTGGCCAGGGCAAATCATGTACCCACCCCACTATGGCCTGGGGAAAACATGCACCGACCTCACTATGGCCTAGGGAAAACATGCACCGACCTCACTTTGGCCTGGGAAAAACATGCACCGACCTCACTTTGGCTTGGGGAAAACATGCACCGACCTAACTATGGCCCAGGTAAAACATGCACCGACCTCACTATGGCCTGGGGAAAACATGCAAAGACCTCACTATGGCATGGGGAAAACATGCACCGACCTCACTTTGGCCGGGGCAATACATGCACCGACCTCACTATGGCCTGGGGAAAACATGCACCGACGTCACTATGGCCATGCACCGACCTCACTTTGGCCTGGGGAAAACATGCACCGACCTTACTTTGGCCTGGGCAAAACATGCACCGACCTCACTATGAATATTAGAAACTATGCACAGACCTTGCCATGATCAACATGAAATATGCACAGACCTTGCCATGTTCAACATGAAATATGCACATACCTTGCTATGAACCATATGAAATATGTACAGACCTTGCCTCAAAGGCTGACCTTCCCAGGGGCTGTGCAAATCCTTAGAGACATAGCGGTAACTCGTGGAAGCCCAAAACGTGATGAAACCAACAACCAAAATGAACAAGATGGTGGTCCCCACGTGCCCTTAATCCCTCTTTAAAGTGTATAAAATATATTTAAAACCATTCTAATGCATCATTGACCCCTAAGTTTGAGGTTAGGTGGCTACCTTTGAGATGGTAAACCGACGATCCGGGGATGAAATCCACACCACAGATCCTCCTAAAGCTTTTCCTTCCGATCTGGGGATGAGTTCCACACCCCAGATCCACCCAAGGCTTCACCGCAGGTTCACCCTTTACGAAATGCCAAGGTTCCTCACCTCTCTTCCTTACACAAGAGAAACCGTAGGTGGTAGAGAATGGAAGATTAGTGCTGCTAAAAGGCTCATCACCTTTAGAACCCACTTATTTATATAGGTTTCAAGCCTCCCAAGGCCTTTCCCACATCCAGCAAGGTTCAACCTAGCCCCAAGGTCGCTGGCTTAAAGAGGAGTTAATGCTAAGCACCTCTTCGGGTTTGAACATGTGTGACACTTCGACCGCTGATCATAAATGCCAGTGGGCGCACTTTTTTGTTGTGAATTAGGTTGGGATGTCTTCATATGAAATGAAGAGGACTTCTAGATCTAACTCTCAGTTGTGGTTTCGTTGTATTTCATCAACGCTAACGTGAGTTATGAGTTTCTCAATATTATCATTTATTCTTCTTTATTCCAGTTGCGATCTTTCGGTAGCCCAAGGTAATCTGGGTATAACTCTAGCATTCAGGTAGTATTTAGCCTCAACCTCAACATAGAAGATGTGGCCAACATCCAGTGAAAAATTATGGTCTTAGTTTTAGGTCATTTCATTAATCAAAGAGAAAGTTATGAATTTCTCATTAATTACTTGTGAATTCGCCCAAACAGTCACACCTCTTCGTGACAGCTGGCAGCAGTAGGCTCAGGACCATGGGTTCTGATGCGAATTAGGTTTCCACCTCCACAGAAGAGTTTGGGTCAAGTTCCCAACCTTTCTAATGGGCCAGGTTTAATCTCATTTGGTTGACTGTGGGCCGAGATACCCATATTGCAACGGGTGAGCATTTTTCTGCAACTATTTCGACCCATTATCATAAACTCCTTATTATCACCTATTAGGCCTATTATTCAGATGTTATACTCTTCATCAAAATTTTTCCTTACCCTATGGTCATCGTATGGGATTTGGTTTCACCTAATTCTGACCTCCCTATATTAAGTTCCTAAATTTTTCTAAGGATCCTTCCATAGTATGTCCAGATTTCTGACTCATTGAGTTCATAGGCCCAAATTGTACACAATTAGGCTAGTGCCCAATTCGTGGTCATAACATCCTCTCCCCCTTAAAATAATTTCATCCTCAAAATTAACTCGAGAAATTTCCTTTTCATTTTTTCTTTAAACATATGAACTGAAACGACTGAGCTTTACAAAGCCTGTAACTCCATGTTAAAGCCTACCCGCTCAATAATCTGAAAAAAATGGGGAAACGATTTCATACCGCATGCAACTCAGAACATCAAAACTAACTTGGTGAGGCACAGGGCAACCCATTGATGCAATTGGTGGGGAAGCCAGACTGTCGATCAATACTGAATTGACATTATCATTCATGGCAAAACTATCACTATGAACCCCCAGCAGAACCCCCTTCTAAGCGTTGATAAGCATTTTGTAGCTAGTTAGGGAGCAAGGTCATTAGTTTAAAGTATGCAAATGAGTGTGTTTGCCTAGAATCCATGGCATCAATCATAACGAGATATCTTAATAGGCATTAAATGTGTCAGAGACAGGAAAGATATGACCCTAGATATCAATTTCTTAAAGTTTAGGGCTGGCAAATATCTTAACCAGACCTTGATGGTATCCTGGATAGTCCTCCTTGCTGCAACCATGTCAGGCGGGATTGTTCATTTCTTATAATGCCTCTGGGAAGTTTAAGCTTGCTTGTCTTACTTCCTAATCTAGACATAAATGATCAGTTGACCTCCTTCTGTTCTGGAGAAGAGGCTTACACGTGTAATGCATAAGCTGTACTTTAGGGGCTTATCGAATATCAGCTTACTTAAAATAGTTGTGACCTACAACATATGCTACAATGTATGCTTTTTTTTTTCTAAGATTCAACTTGTTATGTGACTTGCAAACTAAAATGGGTCATTGCTCTTGTACCTTCAGTCACGGTAGGGGTACTATCTGCCTCCTCTTACTGTAGTGTATAAACTCGCCCTCTGTACCAAATCCTCTCCCGCGGTGGTACTGGCTTTTGCGGAGTCTTCTTAGGGCAGTCCCACGCAAAATGTCCGGCCTCACCGCATCCATAGCACTTGTACTCTGCCCTCCAGCACTCCTGCCTCGGATGGACGCGCCTACAATGGACACAGACTGGAACCCCCGGCCTGTTCCTTGGTACCGGCTCCTGACGTGCCACCCTTTCCTTGTCCTGCCATCCCTCTGCCCGCCTAGGTCTTTTGCACATCATCTTCCGCTCCTTGGCGAACCTATACATAGATATTCATTAGAACTTAACTTAATATGCCCCTTAAATTCGAATGGTTTCAATTGTTACCTGTGAAGGTCTGTTTTAAAATGGGTTATAAATACACCCCACCCTTCCTCACTCTAGCCTACCTCTTCTTCTAATATTGGGACAATTAGAATGGTTGTCACCATGCTTTGTCTCTCGTGCTCTGATACCACGTTATAATGCCCCGAGATCTGATCCCCAAATTATGGGTATTTTTTTTCTTTCTTCCATTATACCTTGAGACATTACATCGCACGTATCACGGAAGCACAATTATATAAACATGCATACACTCGCATGAGAGAGAGAGAGAGAGAGAGAAACCACAATTATCGAAAATATCTATAGCATTTCAACCACTCATAATTTCCAAGGAGAGAGTACATGTCCATTGTTTTAGAATAAACATAACTCCTCATAGGCTCACCGCCCCATAACCATACATATAAGACAGACTTTTATCGACATCATACCCAGATGAACTATAATCTAGCACTACTCCTCAGCTACAGCCTCCACCTCAACCTCCTTCTCTCTGTCTCCTGAAAACATTGGGTGAGTGTGACGCTCAGTAGGCAGCCTAAACAAATTGGGGTTAACTCGCATCTATATAACCAAATTATATACGTAGTTCAGATGTTAATAATAGCATAATTCATTCATTATCATCTACTTAAAATAACTCATATGAGGAAAATACATATTCTTTAACAAACATATAAGGTACCCATGCATGCGCTAAAACCACGGTGAATGAGCAATTACACATTATCACATTTTTGTTAATCATAGAACCAAACAGCTACCACAAACACAGGAGGCCCCACATACACAAACAAACGAACAAACGAAAGAGTACTGCGTAGACCCGAGAGCGAACTCCCACCTAGACTCATATGGGCCACACAGTTCTGCCGTTCCACAGAACAATCAGCCGAATCATAGGTTTTTCACCTAGACTCCTGCTACACGGGGCGTTACGTACCGCCGTCCCCCGGGTTCCGTGGAGCTCCAATTCGCCGTCCCTCAGAACGAACCAGCCGAATCAATAGGATTTTTGACTAGGGCGTTACATATCGCCGTCCTGCAGAAAGGGCCGCCCCACAAAGGGACCGAAGTCCTATCTAACAGAATGTTGTTGTTCCCATTCACAACATTCACATCGTATTCGAATTCATACTCATTTTACAAATACTAGTATGATATTTTATCATAACATGCATGCTTCCAATAGTTTAAGTGGGCTAAACATACTTATATGCTGACTGGTGCGGAACAGTGCATGATGAGGTTACTATATAAAAGAACATGTTTATCCTTCTAAGCTACACATGCAAAGAAAATGATTTATATCTGAAAGTACAGAATTTCTGGGTGCATGAAATCTTTATAGGAAAGTTCTGACTTAGTTTTCTATCATTTTCTATTTTTTTCAGATTTTTACGAATTAATATGCCCCCTCAAAATTCTCTTTTTCTCAGTTTCTGGAATTGGGACAGACCCACAGGTGCACTGACCAGAACCAATTGTGCATCGACCTATATTGACCCGCCCCAAATGTGCATCGACCTTATATGGCCCATTCCAAAATGTGCACTGACCTTTCATGGGCCTAAACCAAACGTGCTTAGACCTTTCACGGGCATAGACCAAACATGCTCAGACCTTGCATGGTTAGGACCAAAATGTGCACTGACCTTTCATGGGCCTAAACCAAATGTGCTCAGATGTTACATGGCCTGGACCAAAACATGCTCAGACCTTTCATGGGCCAAGACCAAACATGCTCAGACCTTGTATGGCTATGATCAAAATGTGCAATGACCTTTCATGGGCCTAAACTAAATGTTCTCAGACCTCATGAGGACCTGGGTGAAATGTGCATCTACCTTATGAAGACTCGGGTAAAGTGTGCATCAACCTTATGAAGACCATATCCAAATGTGCATCGACCTTATACGGCCCAACCAAAATGTGCATAGACCTTACCATGATTAACACAAATGTGCACAGACCTTACTATGGCCATCCCAAAACATGCACAGACCTCCCCATGGCTAATACAAACATGCACAGACCATCCTATGGCTAACACAAACATGCGCAGACCTGTCCAAAGGCCATAACAGGATGTGCATCAACTTTATATGGTTATCATAAAACATGCACAGACCATACTATAGCCATCCCAAAACATGCACAGACCTTACTATTGCCACCCCAAAACATACACAGACCTTCCCATGGCTAATGAAAACATGCATAGACCTTCCTATGGCCAACACCATCATGCACGAACCTTACTATAGCCAACACAAACATGCATCGACCTCACTTTGGCCTGGGGAGAACATGCACCGACCTCACTTTGGCCTGGGCAAAATATGCACCGACCTCACTATGGCCTGGGGAAAACATGCACCGACATCACTATGGCCTGGTGAAAATGTGCACCGACCTCACTTTGGCCTGGGGAAAACATGCACCGACCTCGCTTTGACCTGGTGAAAACATGCACCGACCTCACTATGGCAAGGGGAAAACATGCACCAACCTCACTTTGACCTGGGGAAAACATGCATCGACCTCACTATGGCCTGGGTAAAACATGCACCGACCTCATTATGGCCTGGGGAAAACATGCACCGACCTTACTTTGGCCTGGGCAAAACATGCACCGACCTCACTATGAATATTAGAAACTATGCACAGACCTTGCCATGATCAACATAAAATATGCACAGACCTTGCCATGTTCAACATGAAATATGCACAGACCTTGCTATGATCCATATGAAATATGTACAGACCTTGCCTCAAAGACTGACCTTCCCAAGGATTGTGCAAATCCTTAGAGACACAGCTGTAACTCGTGGAAGCCCAAAACTTGATGAAACCAACAACCAAAATGAACAAGGTTGTGGTCCTCACGCGCCCTTAATCCCTCTTTAAAATGTATAAAATATATTTAAAACCATTCTAATGCATCATTGACTCCTAAGTTTGAGGTTAGGTGCCTACCTTTGAGATGGTAAACCGACGATCCGGGGATGAAATCCACACCCCAGATCCTCCTAAAGCTTTTCCTTCTGATCCGGGGATGAGTTCCACACCCCAGATCCACCCAAGACTTCGCTGCAGGTTCACCCTTTACGAAATGCCAAGGTTCCTCACCTCTCTTCCTTACACAAGAGAAACCGTAGGTGGCGGAGAATGGAAGATTAGTGCTGCTAAAAGTCTTATCACCCTTCGAACCCACTTCTTTATATAGGTTTCAAGCCTCCCAAAGCCTTTCCCACGTCCAGCAACGTTCAGCCCAGCCCCAAAGTCGTTGGCTTAAAGAGGGGTTAATGCTAAGCACCCCTTCGGGTTTGAACAGGTGTGACCCTTCGACCGCTGATTATAAATGCTATTGGGCGCGCTTTTCTGTTGGGAATTAGGTTGGGATGTATTCATATGAAATGAAGAGGACTTCCTGATCTAACTCACAGTCATGGTTTCATAGAATTTCATCAAAGCTAGCGTGAGTTATAATTTTAGCAATATTATCATTTATTCTCCTTTATTCCAGTTGTGACCTTTCGGTAGCCCGCGATAATCCAGGTATAACTCTACCATTCGGGTAGTATTTGGCCTTGACCTCAACATAGAAGATGTGGCTGACATCCAATGCAAAATTATGGTCTTGGTTTTATGTCATTTCATTAATTACAGAGAAAGTTATGAATTTCTCATTAATTACATGTGAATTCACCAAAACAGTCACACCTCTTCGTGATAGCTGGCAGCAATAGGCTCAGGACCATGGGTTCTGATGCGAATTGGGTTTCCACCTCAATAGAAGAGTTTGGGTCAACGACCCAACCTTTCTAATGGGCCAAGTTTCATCTCATTTGGTTGACTATGGGCCGAGATACCCTTATTTCAATGGGTGAGCATTTTTCTGCAACTATTTCGACCCATTATCATAAACTTCTTATTATCTCCTATTACGCCAATTATTCAGAAGTTTTACTCTTCATAAAAATTGTTCCATACCCTATGGTCATCATATGGGCTTTGGTTTCACCTAATTCTGACCTCCCTACATTAAGTTCCTGAATTTTCCTAAGGATCCTTCCATAATCTGTCTAGATTTCTGGCTCATTGAGTTCATAGGCCCGAATTGTACAAAATTGGGCCAGTGCCCAATTGGTGGTCATAACAATATCACTGTCGAGTCATTCAAGACATTGGAGGTGGCACAATCCGAAGGCCCCAGAAGCTTATTCTATGCAGCTGAAGAGCACCCTGTACAGGAGGATACCGACTGTCATCTCCCTGAAGACATAGAGAACCCGTTAGTCCTCGTTCAAGGGATAACATTCACAACAAGCCGAATGGCTAAGATGTTTCGGAAACAGTAATCCCTTTCGGCCAGCCTCGCAAAGAGAAGGAAGCATTCAAAAGGCTTTGGTATCCTGCGCGGCTGGCCAGTTAATTTGTAACTGTTAATTAAAAAGTAATTTTATTTCTACTACTTTAGCAACCTATTTAATGAAATTTAATTGCTTACTATTATATCTCTATGGCTTCAATGTACTACATGACAATCCTTTTTCCCTTCGAAGCTTTATAGCTCTTGGGAGACTTTACGGGTTCCAAGTGGTATCGGGTTTACTCGGTAGTCCTATCGGGTATATCTGGCATCTGGGATTCGGGTCCTCACAGGTGGTATCAGAGCATTGTTGTGTGAAGTACATGGGAATCCGAGATATACAGTTTCCAGAGTCCTGAAAGTCCAGTACAATCTTTCACTGGCGTAGGTTTCACGATTCTTGTCGCTTTGTTTTCCCGATAGCTGTCGTCGTGGCATGTGTCGTGTCTCCTTTCCTGTGAGACATAAGCGACGTTGCCTTGTTTCGGAGGTGTTGGACTTGTGTTCACTTGGGTGTCGTGCTCGATCCAGAGCGTGTGCCTGTGATTATGGTCTGACAGTGTTCTTCTGAACTGTATTTTTCGAGATTCGTGTTGTTTCAAGTTGTGTCTTTGGGTTTGTTCTTCCCTACTTCTTCTTGTTCGTTCCTTAAATTTCGAGGATGAAATTTCTTGAAGGAGGGGGGGATGTAATGCCCTAGATCTTTATTGGATTCTTATTAGGTCTTTTGGATCCTTTTCGGAGAGTTTCAGATCGCTTTTGTGGGTCTTGAGTTGAGTTTAATGATCCACGTGGGTTTTTCTCTCGTACTAGTTATGAAACCCTGTGGTGAGTTTATTTCTCAGTTCATCAACTCGTGAACGCGGCAGTTGCGTTGTACTGTTCCTGAGGATCGTTTCGACTATTTTTACGTATTTTTCTGAATTAGTCCATTTTCGGGCTAATTATCGAATTTTTGAAAATTAGGGAAATTTCCTAATTTCTTTCTTTTTCTTTCCTTCTTCTCCCCTCCCTTCTGATGGGGACATCACCTCCCATGCCCACGTTCACAGCTCGTCTCCTCGCCCCGGTTGCATCCGGCACGGTCTAGTTATTTAATTTTAAGTCCTATGTAATTTTTATTTGAGTCATTTGATGTATTTTCCCTTTTATTTGAGTCATGTCCTTAGGTCTTTGCTAAGTTTGTGTGTCACTAGGCTCATTAGATTAGTTTTGGGCCCAATTCTTTGGGCTAGGCCCATGGGCGCCCCCCCCCCCCCTTCCTTGGTTATTTGTCATTGAGTCAAATGTCTAGGTCTTTTTGTAAAATGTGGGTTCCCTATATATAGGACCCCATTCCCCCCATTTCAACTTAATGAATCAATGCAAATTTTCCTTGAGAGTTCAAATTATTTAGTTTTGGTGGAGAAATCCAAGAGTGGGTGAGAAGCCCTAGGGGAGAGACTCCCCCCCCATTCCTCTCTCTCTCTCTCTCTCTCTCTCTCTCTCTCTCTCTCTCTCCCCTCCCTAAGGGGTTCGCCCCCACCTTCTCTCCTCCCCCCTCCCAACCACCAACCAACCCCCACCTACCCCATTAAAGCATCTCCCCTTCCCCACAACTCCATTACTCCACCCCCCTAGTCCGAAGGGAGATCCCCCAATCCCCACTCCACCCCCCAACCACCAACCACCCATTTCCTATTTCCCAAACACTTTCCCTTCTTCCCCATGCCACCCTCCACCTCCCAAGACCATTTGAATTTGAAAATCCCATTCCCTCCATAGCCTTTTCTGCCCCAAGCTCCCCTCCTCTAGGCCTGGTCGCCCCTCCCCTTCCCTCCACCCCCATTCCATGTAGAGCCTCCACCATCCCCCTCCACCCTTCCATATCCCCCCCACCTTGTGTAGAACCAGCAAGACCCTGATTATCCCCTCACCAAACCCTGCTAACCATCACCATTACCTCCTCCCACACCTCCCCCACATCCCCCCCATCATCTCCCCACTCCCCTTCATCATCTAGTCACTCCAATACGCCATCATCCGCCCCCACTTGAAGAGACAACTCAGGTTCGGTTGCGGTTGAAGACCCGCATAAGAGCAGCATCTTGAAGAGGCGACCACGGCCTCCTCCAAATGTTTCTGAAGGCCCAAGAGGAACCGTCGGAAGCGTCCCCCAGTCAGCTTCGCAACGCCGGTGGTTTCGACATCATCCGAGCACCGAGCTGATCGGGAGAACATTTCTTCCTAGACTGCGCAAAGCTTCTCTGGCAGAACACCAGAACCTGAGTGGACGATCTACTGCGGCAATCCTGCTGGAAATATGAACGAGAGTTCTTCTGAAAAAGTCTTCTACATTGAGCTTTCTTTCATCCTCAGAAAGCAGAGCTTGGTTTGGCATCCGGATCTGGAAGTTATCAATTTTCTCCCCCGGGTGCGCGGTTCTGCCTCCACTTAGTCTACACCGACCCCTCCCCAGTGTTCAGAGCCTGCCGGTCTGCTCCGACAACAATTAACATTCCCGTCAAGCTCACATCGAAGAGGACTCGTCAAAGCTTCCAATGACTTCGGCGGCACCTGATTCTAAGCTCGGGAGCGATCGTGGCACCCTCTTCTTTCTGCTGTTGGGAACCTGAAGTTGTCAGAACCGAGGGTCTGCCACCCTGTTCAAGCACCTACCCTGACCAGCAGTAGTGCCCAAAGAAATCAAAAAAATTCAAGCATCATCCCAATCCAGCTACGAAGAATTTCTAGGTGGTTTCGTCCCCAACAAAATTCGGGAGCAGTCACAAAAGCTACTTCTTCGACCTTCTGTCAGCACTCACAGAAAGCGGGCAGAGGCGACATCGGTCTCCTTATTGGTTGCGAGTTCGGTTCCACCCCTCCCCGCTTGGCCGGCTGAAGGCCCCTCCCTGTGTGGAGGTAGTTTTGGATGTAATATCTATTAAACCCCACCCCAAGGTCCCCCTCCTGTGAAAGGTGTAGTGTTGTAACTTCCTAAACAGGTCAAGCTACCCCGACGCGGCGTGTGGGGACCCCACGCCTCCCCGCTCGCCCTCGTCTCCGAGCGGGACCAGTTTCTTCAAACCGATCGAGTAAGTGCTCCAAACTTTGCTCTAATTAGTATTTGTTCAGTCAATATTAGTTCATAAACTCCGCTGGCAGTGAATCAGAGCCCGATCCTTAAGCTCCTTTGCTATAAGTGATCACCGTGGGAAAAGAGTGGAACCCATGCCCTCGGCACGACGTCGGCTCCCTTGAATTGGGCAGCCATACCCTTGGGGAAACAAACCTTGGCCTTGCTGGCCCTCTACCAGCAAGGGCCCAGCCCACACAACCTCCACTTGGCATTGCCAAGTTACCCCGGGTCTTGGTGAGCATCGGGTGAGCGGTCGCCAATATCGATCCGTTTGATTGCAAATTGTGCATGATCATTTTGGTCGAAGGGTGTGTCATATCAAATTGGTATCAGAGCAAGTTCTAGACTTGTCTCTACTAAGTCTTGTCTTAGGGCCATGGCATTTAGAGTCTCCGGTGCATCAACCACTAGCATGGCCACCTCCTACTTAGCCTACTCGCCACCCATGGACTTCATCCTAGATAGGGATATTACCTTTGACGGATCATATTCTAGTGACTATCTTAGGTGGGAGGCTACTATAGAAAAGTACTTTGAAAAGACTTGGGTATATGGACCCGCGAGAGTCCGAAAGGCCAAGGGACGATTTCGGGGTCCAGCCAAGAATAAGTGGGAACACATAGAGGGCTTAAGGTGGGTTGGAAGATAAGAACCTATTCACTCATGGGAAGAGATGAAGCTAAAACTTAGAAAGATCTACATCCCCAAACATTCCCACCCCTCCTACTCAAGCACCCCTAACCCGAGGAGCACTACCACTCCTCCATCCCCACCCGGCCAACTTGAGACCGCCCTTTGGTCTCCACCCCCACCACTCCCAACAAATCACCTCTCAACCATCATAACTACACTTCGCGACCAAGTCCTCTCCCTTAAGACCCAAATAAACCAAGCATCCACCTCTCCACCAAATCCCATGAGGATCCCCACACCCCAACCAAAACCTCCTTCCACAAACCTCACTATCCAAACCCAATTGGCCCCCACTTCCACCCCCCCACAACTGGCCGATCCAAAGGGGAAGAGACCCCTAACTGACCCAGTTTCCCCAATAATGACCACCACTACCCCTCCATTTTTCCCTATAAGGGACACTCCCCCCAAGACCGACCAACCGAAGCCACCCCAACCAACCCATCTCCCACTCCCTCCCCCAAAACTCCCATGTCCTAGGCCTCCGCTACTTCCACTCCCAAACCCAACCCAAGTTCGACTTCACTCACCACCCCGGGTGCACCATGCCCCAACCATCATCACCCCATCCCCAAAAGACCTTCCCATTCCCTTGAGAAAGGAGGTCACGCCCACTCACATAGAAGTAGTTGCTAGTCCGGACCCTCTCCCCACCCATGAGGAAACCCAAGTTCACACCAATGGTGAGGAAGAGCCTCAACCCTTTACCACTTCAAATTGTCCGAGTCTTCAAGAGCCACAAACCTTCACAAATGGCACCATAATCATAGATGGGCCCCTAGCTAGATGGCTAAAGGAGAAACCAATTCACCCCATCACGTCCTATGTCTACCCTCTCATGGAGCTAAAACTCCCCATAGTACCCTTCTCCACCTATCACAACACCATCCAATCATCCTACCAAGTGGAAACTTTAGGGGATCTTCTTAAGGGCCTAGCATGACAAATTGAGTTCACTAACATGTTGACCCCTATGGCCGAACAACCTAGGAGCCTTGACCTCCTACACCTTTGTGTCGGGTCTATCACCTCAATGTACACCATTGGTTGTTACACTAGCGATCTCCTTCTATTCATTCCCACACCCGATGAGCCCGACCTTATCCTCAAATTGGAGTCCCTCATATCGGGTAGAAAGTCAAACCCTCCTCTCATGGCCAACCCACCCACAAAGAACTTCGGCCCAATTGTCTCATTAGAGGAGGATGACCCACCACCACTTAAGGATCTTGAGGACATAGGGCCCCTCCCCCTCGATAACCCTTTTTATGATCACTTTGATCCCTTCCAATGGGGGTCAAAGAACACATGGGACCCAACCACCTTATCCACCACCCACCTTTCCCTATCCCAACCCACCATGTTTGACCCAATCCACCCCATCCTAGACCCGGGTTACACCTTGGGAGCCATGACCTTGGGCCACATATCCTTAGGTAATAAGGTTGTGCCCTACCCCATGATGACCACCTTCTTAGATCCATTCGATCCCTTCCAATGGGAGTTCAAAGGTTGTCCCACACCTATACACATGGAAGTCACCTTTGGGAAAAGTATGCATGTGTCTAGGCTTACCACACCCCTTGGCATGAATACTATGTTGGGTCCATTCATTCATATCACCCACATGTCAAGTAGAAAGCATGAGTGGTCTAAATTCGGATGTAGGGGTCCACCTTCACTCATCATGAGTCGTAGGCATGATAGGAGTATTCATGGATGTCCGAGTCCCCCAGTATTTGTCACCCCCATGCATGACCGGATCACCTATGGATGCCCCGGTCCTCCCCATTCCATCAAAGTCTTCTTGGCGTCAAAGTATGATTGGTCTACTTTTGGTTGCCTAGGTCCACCCATCACCCCTAGAATGTCAACATTCACAAAATTGCATGAAAATCTTTGCAGCACATTAGCAAGGAAAATGAGATCTATAAGAGGCAGGCTGACTCCCTTTGGCGTCACCAAGAATTCCACGTGGGTGACTTTGTGATAGTGAGGAAGGAGAGTGTAATACCCTGGATCTTTAGTAGGTTTTTCGGATTCTTTTGGAGAGTTTTGCATTGCTTTTGTATCTCCCGAGTTGAGGTCTTATGAACCGTGTGGTTTTTCTCTCGTATAATCTACAGAACCCTACGGTGAGTTTACCTCTCAGCTTATCGGCTCGTGGACAATACAGTTGCAGTGTACTCTTCGTGAGGATCGTTTCAACTATTTTTGCGAATTTTTAGGCCTTGGTTAGGCATTTATTCGAATTAGTTAAAGAATTATTAAAATTTAATGGGCATATTAACGATTTTAGTTCTTTGAGGGGTTAAAATGTAATTTGATGTTTTTTTTTCAAAAAAAAAATAGAAAAAATCAGTTTTTATAAAACTCATGCACACCTCTCTCTCTCTCCCCACTCACTCTCGATCTCTCTCTTTTTCTCTCTCTCCCTCACACGTTCTCTCTCCCTCACACGTTCTCTCTCCCCCTCTCCCTTTCTCTCTCGGTTTTGGCCCAGGCGGGGTCCGATCGAGGCGTGGGAGATACCGTTGGAACCGGCTCGACACGAGGGACGTTTTGACGCTGACCTCGTCTCGATCCGTGGAGCGTGGGGACGCGTGGGAGCGAGAGGACGGCGTGGCTTCCGTTGTCCGATCTGCACCGATTTGCGTGTTTCATCACGATCGAGGTAGGGGAATGGACTCCTCGTCTTTCCAGGAGCCCAATGACGCCACATGCGTCGCCATCCACTGTCATTTTCATCGTTTTCTGTGCAAACCCCTTTTTGTGATATTTTAGGCCTAATTTCTTGAAATCTCTCTTTCGCTCGGTTTTAGCCCAGATGGCTGCTGATCGAAGCAAGGGAGGTACCGTCGGGAAGGTCGTTTCGCGTGGATCGCGGTGACGCCCTTCTTCCCTCGATCCGCGGAGCGTGGTGACGCTTGGCGCCGTGAGGACGGCGTGGCTCTCGTCGACCGTTCGGCACCGAATCGGCGTTCCCACCGCGTAAGAGGTAGGGGGATGGAATCTTCTCCTCGCTAGGGACCCGTTGGTACCACATGCGCCGTGGTTCGACGCCAGTTTTCTTGATTTTTGTGCAATTTTCCATGTTAATGTAATTTAGTGTTATTTAGCCTTAAATTCATGAAATCGATTCCATGGCCATCGTCTTTCAATTTTAATGGCATGATTGGTGATTGAATGTTGTTATGGCAGGGTGGTTTGACAGGTTACAGGTTTTACGTCGTTACCCGGTGATTTAGATCGTCTGGGAGGGAACCGATTTTTTAGATATAACCCGTCCGCGACCCAGGTGATGTGATGGTCTCGCCAGGAACCGTCACATCTCCGACGGTCATTCGTGAGCACGTTACTTCAATGTAACGGCCCATCGTGGGTGCGTTACATTGAGAGTAACGGCGGGGCTCCCGGCCATCGCTCTCGCGTTGATTTCTGTTGATTCGGTCAGGCGGTGCGCCCGACGGCCAGTCGGCCGGCCGTCGTTTCCAAGCGACGTGCCTTGACTAGCGCGTCACTTCGCCTGCGAATGGTTTTAAACGCAGCACGTTGGTTTTTGGCCTCGGGTGGATGTAACGGCGGTGATCCAACGCGTTGCATCGATGTAACGCGCTGGGCCCCTACCGTTACATTCCCTTTTGGGTCTCTTGAGCTGGAACTCCGGTGGAAGTAACGGAAGGAGACGGACGTGTTATTCTTGGTGTGACGCGCCAGTCCCCGACCGTCACATTCATATAGCGCGTGAGCAGCCGACCGCCGCTTGCCTGGAAGTTTCATTATGTTGCCAGCCTATTAGTTATGCATTCCATGTTGCATATACGCCATGTTTAACTTATTTTATAAAAAAACTGTGGCATTATTTTAGATCCCAATAGAGTAGCTCTCTCTTTCCTTGTGATGGAGCCACTAGTCGTAGCCCTCCGACTTGGAGTGTCGGCCCACCTGGGAAAGGTGGAAAGGGTAGTTCCCGTTACACGGTTTTTAAGCTAGTTACCGTGGGCCCTCGGCCAATAGTAGCGTCCTACTAAGAGGGAAAACTAGCTGGAGAGCCTGGCTTAGGCACGAGCCAGTGTGTGCACACGTGGTCAGAGGCTTGGACTGACACTGACGAGTGTTACTCTAACTAGTTACTCGGTTCGGTTTGGTTCTGTTACGCCTCTCGCTTGGAGACTCTAGCCATGCGAGTTGCTTGAGATGCAGTGTAAGCCGTCAGTGGACGCATTTGGTCTCTCACTTCTTGTGGTCTCTTCTTTTTCCTATCTCCGGGTTAGTTGAGCTTTTCTTTCTATTGGTAGATGTAGTTCTTGACGCTTATATCTATATTTAATTGGCATGTAGTTAGCTGTTTAAACTACTTAGTTAGGTTTTACAGCTTTACTATAAATGAGTTTTATTTATGCCAATTGCATGTTTATTACGTTAAATGCATGCTTTAATTGCTGATATATTTGTATGCCTGCGTGATTAGTTGCGAGGTAGGGATCCGCGTGACCCCTACTGAGTCTGGCTGTGACTCACCCTTCCTACTTTCAGGTGAGCCACATCCGCCGTCTCTTGGAGCTTCACGTGGTTTTATCGGCAGCTAGTAGTGTGCCAGCAGTAGTCGGTTGGTCTTTTGTACTTTTGACCGGGGTATGCCCCGTGTAGTTGTACATTTGGACTCTCTTTTCTGTCAGTTTGGACTTGCTACTGTTGTAAATCTGGACTATTGTATATATTTTATCATTCTGATAGTTTATTTTGCTTCCGCACTTAATTAGTAATTGTTGTTCAACTAATATTGCGCGTTGTAGTTCCAATTTGTTATACAACTCCTCAACAAACTTCACGAACCCTTCAGGGGCCTCATCAGCCTCTTGGGTGGCTTCCCCAGTTCTTGGTATCGGTGTATCGATGTTATCGGTATATCGGTATCCAGAGCTCTGGGTCGTTACAGTTGGTATCAGAGCTGTGTTGAGAGTTTGTATAAGAAATTGAAATTGCATAGCGTCTGTCCAGAGCGAGTCCACCTGCATCGTCTATTGCTGGCTTAGGATGTTTTCCGTGATTGCTGATACGATTTTCGTTGTTATGTGCTTCCTAGGGTTTGATGGCACGTCGTAAAAAGGCGCGTGTTTCTAGGGAGGGAAGTGGCACTTCTCCTCTAGTGGTTGTCGTGTTGGTTTATGCACCTATGCCTGGTCAAGTTCCTGCAACTCCTGCTCAAGTGGTGGAAGGTTTATCGGGTGATCAGGTTGGAATGCCGTCTGGTGAGGGGCAGGTGAGACTTCAAGGGTGTACTCAGGCCGAGTCTACTCAGCCAGGTGTGCAGTATTACTTTGTCCCTCAGCCGACAGGACAGTTCCAGCAGGTCTATTTGCCGAGCGTACCCGGAGTCCCTTCCGTTATCCCTGCTGCCGAAGATGCTTCTTCCTCTAAGTCTAAAGGCAAGAGACGCCGATACAAGAAGTCTAAGAAGATTCGGACATCTAAGGATCAACAGGTCAGGCAGTCGGGTGTGACTAGGGCCCCATCTCTTGTGCCAGTTGATCGTAGTACATCTCCATCCATGAATACCCGGAGCAAGTAGAGGGAGCGTGAGAAGCGGCTCGCCCAGCAGCCTTCTGCCAGTGTTGTTCCGTCGTCAATACCTTCTTCTCAGCAGCTTCGGGGGTCTGTCGTTAGTCAGCCATGGACGTGTCGGAGATGCGGTGGTCATCATAAGGGCCAGCCATGTTCTCTGCCCGTTGTTTGCTTTCGATGTGATCAGCCGGGTCACGTTGTTCGAGATTGCCCTTTTAGGTCGAGACCGGTGCAGTTCTCACGGTTTACCCAGCCGCAGCAGTTCCAGATCCAACCTTTGTCATCGCAGCCCCAGCAAGATTTTTCGGCATCTCAGCTTCCCCGTGCTGAGCAGTGACGTCTTATGTTGTGGAAGGTGCGATTCTGCTTCTCGATCAGTTAACTTGTGTTTTATTTGTCTCAGTTACTTGAATTGTATGTGATCTAGTTATTCCTTAATTGTTTATTGTAATAATTCTATCCGTATGATTTTGGTTTTCTCCTCTCCTATCCTTTTCAGTTCTCCCATTCTACTTTATCCTCGTTTCTCTTTTTCCTCTGTTTCTCTCGACGTGGGGCGCACGACCGTGTCGAGTTGACCGAGGTAGAGACGCGACAGAATGGGTTAGAACGTGATGGAATGATGGATGAGGTGGACGTTAGCTAGATTCGTGGGTGGATCCTACGCTAGCGTGGTTTAATCATTTTGTGGCCTGTGATTTTCTTAGAGGTCTATTTCTCGGTGTGGGCTAAGTGGCTTGTCACCGTCAGTGCCGACAACCATGTGAGTAGTCTACGTTGTGCTTTATGTTATCTGAATTTGTAGATCATTTGATGTTATTGATAGGAGGTTCTTAGCCTCAGTAGTTATCTTTTCCTACTATTTGTGAGTTCCTTAGTTTTTCCCTGTTAGCTTTTCCCTTCTTGGTTGGAATTGCTGGCATTGGGTTTGTGATTCCTTATTGCTTGGTTTTTTGTCATTTACTTAGGTTGCTGTTGACTTTTCGAGTTGTTGTGGTGGCCGTACACGTTTTTACGTTGTTTTGGTCATCCCAGCTCGAGTCTGTTCAGCTCCCGAGATGTTCCACTTCTGTTGAAGTGCTCGATTAGACCCCTTTGATTGAGAAGTTGTTCGAGTGAGCTAGGCTTTTCCCTTCTTAGTGAGCTTCTGTTAGTAAGCATGATGCTTCTCACCTTGTTTGGTGATTTCCTTTCAAGGTTGGCCTTGGAATTGCCATCTTAGTAATGCCTTTGTCCTGTATATGCTTAATGAGGACAGCTTTTATTCTGAGCCTGATCTTCTTCTTGCTTTGCGGTCGCTTGGCTTGAGACTTAATCTTTGTTTCGAAAGCTGTTGTGTACCGTGTTTCGTCGTATCGTGTTTAACGGCTGATATGTTGTGAGGCTCACTTGTCGTTTTCAGGACGTAAAGGTAGGCTGAGATTATCGCTTTTCCTTGGGCTTTGTGTTAAGGCTGGTACTCTCCTCTGTTGCACTTAGGCTATTTATGATCGGTTGCTCGTGGGATCAGTACTCGTGGCGTATCACATTGCGATTTTATGAGTTGTAATGGCGCCGTGTGGGTGCTGAGATGGGGATACCGAGATATTCCCTGTTGCCTGTGTGCGTTACTTGAGTACGCAGCGGAAGCGTGTGGGCTGGTCACCCATTGGTCGAGAATCATTGTTGTGAGATTCTGGACAGTCGAGAATTCCGTTCTTCTCGACATAACTTCATCCTGGCTTCATGTGCCTGGATGTTGTCTGTTCCCGTGCTATTGCTGATCATCTTCTGGTATTGGCATTGACCATTGCGAGTATTAGGGAATTTGTCGGCTTTCCTGCTGATCAACTACCCTCTACTCTGCATTCTCTTTCTTGGGTGTTGTGCTCTTGAGGTGTGTTCATAAACTTTGAGATGCATTCCCCGAGATTATTGTCGTGTTCTTATTATATGGGTCTTTTCTTGGTGAGCGGCTTGATGCATGACTAGTCCCTTGAGGTCATGTGTTCAGCTGTTCTTGTGCCTTGATGTGACCCTGCTTGCAGTGTGCCCGTGGTTCTGTGTCCAGTACGGAGCTGGGATCCTGCGAGTGCCGCTGTGTTGTTGATTTAGTGTTATATCTGTATGATTTTGTGTCTCAGTCGAGGACCATTGTCTTCTCTGTTAGCTTGTTGTACTCTTGTCCCCTGTTAGAGTTAGCTCGCGACTCGATTAGATGTGATATCTGAATGAGGGCTGACTTGATTGTGTTTGTGGTCCGGTGCTATTGTTGTGTTACTATTTCCTGCGAATTTGTCGTTGGTATTCAGTGTGCCCGGTGTTCCTTATTGCCTTGGGCACTGGAATCGATGATGTCGTCAGGATGTCAATCGTAAGGACCTTGTTTCCTTATTTCAGCCACTGCTTGAGGTGTTTGTTGTTTCATCTCCTCGAGATTGGTGATTTGTTGCTGAGGCAGTCGTGTCTCCCATCCTGTGAGACGCAAGCGACGTTGCCCTGTTTCGGAGGTGTCGGACTTGTGTTCACTTGCGTCGTGCTCACTCCTGAGCGTGTACTTGTGATAATGGTCTGACGGTGTTCCTCTGAGTTGTGGTTCTCGAGATTGCATTGTTGTGTGTCGGGTTGTTCTTCCCTCGCTTCTTCCTTGTTAGTCCTTGAATTTCGAGGACGAAATTCCTTAAAGGAGGGGAGGATGTAATACCCTGGATCTTTAGTAGGTTTTTCGGATTCTTTTGGAGAGTTTTGCATTGCTTTTGTATCTCCCGAGTTGAGGTCTTATGAACCGTGTGGTTTTTCTCTCGTATAATCTACAGAACCCTACGGTGAGTTTACCTCTCAGCTTATCGGCTCGTGGACAATACAGTTGCAGTGTACTCTTCGTGAGGATCGTTTCGACTATTTTTGCGGATTTTTAGGCCTTGGTTAGGCATTTATTCGAATTTGTTAAGCATTATTAAAATTTAATGGGCATATTAACAATTTTAGTTCTTTGAGGGGTTAAAATGTAATTTGATGTTTTTTTTCAAAATAAAAATAAAAAAAGTCAGTTTTTATAAAACTCACGCACACCTCCTTCTCTCTCCCCACTCACTCTCGATCTCTCTCTTTTTCTCTCTCTCCCTCACACGTTCTCTCTCCCTCACACGTTCTCTCTCCCCCTCTCCCTTTCTCTCTCGGTTTTGGCCCAGGCGGGGTCCGATCGAGGCATGGGAGATACCGTTGGAACCGGCTCGACACGAGGGACGTTTTGACGGTGACCTCGTCTCGATCCGTGGAGCGTTGAGACGCGTGGGAGCGAGAGGACGGCGTGGCTTCCGTCATCCGATCTGCACCGATTTGCGTGTTTCATCACGATCGAGGTAGGGGAATGGACTCCTCGTCTTGCCAGGAGCCCAATGACGCCACATGCGTCGCCATCCACTGTCATTTTCATCATTTTCCGTGCAAACCCCTTTTTGTGATATTTTTGGCCTAATTTCTTGAAATCTCTCTTTCGCTCGATTTTAGCCCAGACGGCTGTTGATCGAAGCAAGGGAGGTACCGTCGGGAAGGTCATTTCGCATGGATTGCGGTGACGCCCTTCTTCCCTCGATCCGCGGAGCGTGGTGACGCTTGGCGCCGTGAGGACGGCGTGGCTCTCGTCGGCCGTTCGGCACCGAATCGGCGTTCCCACCGCGTAAGAGGTAGGGGGGTGGAATGTTCTCCTCGCTAGGGACCCGTTGGTACCACATGCGCCGTGGTTCGACGCCAATTTTCTTGATTTTTGTGCAATTTTCCATGTTAATGTAATTTAGTGTTATTTAGCCTTAAATTCATGAAATCGATTCCATGGCCATCGTCTTTCAATTTTAATGGCATGATTGGTGATTGAATGTTGTTATGGCAGGGTGGTTTGACAGGTTACAGGTTTTACGTCGTTACCCGGTGATTCAGATCGTCCGGGAGGGAACCGATTTTTTAGATATAACCCGTCCGCGACCCAGGTGATGTGACGGTCTCGCCAGGAACCGTCACATCTCCGACGGTCATTCGTGAGCGCGTTACTTCAATGTAATGGCCCATCGTGGGTGCGTTACATTGAGAGTAACGGCGGGGCTCCCGGGCGTCGCTCTCGCGTTGATTTCTGTTGATTCGGTCAAGCGGTGCGCCCGACGGCCAGTCGGCCGGCCGTCGTTTCCAAGCGACGCGCCTTGACTAGCGCGTCACTTCGCCTGCGAACGGTTTTAAACACAGCACGTTGGTTTTTGGCCTCGGGTGGATGTAACGGCGGTGATCCAACGCGTTGCATCGATGTAACGCGCTGGGCCCCTACCGTTACATTCCCTTTTGGGTCTCTTGAGCTCGAACTCCGGTGGAAGTAACGGAAGGAGACGGACGCGTTATTCTTGGTGTGACGTGCCAGTCCGCGACCGTTACATTTATATAGCGCGTGAGCAGCCGACCGCCGCTTGCCTGGATGTTTCATTATGTTGCCAGCCTATTAGTTATGCATTCCATGTTGCATATACGCCATGTTTAACTTATTTTATAAAAAAAACTGTGGCATTATTTTAGATCCCAATAGAGTAGCTCTCTCTTTCCTTGTGATGGAGCCACTAGTCGTAGCCCTCCGACTTGGAGTGTCGGCCCACCTGGGAAAGGTGGAAAGGGTAGTTCCCGTTACACTGTTTTTAAGCTACTTACCGTGGGCCCTCGGCCAATAGTGGCGTCCTACTAAGAGGGAAAACTAGCTGGAGAGCCTGGCTTAGGCACGAGCCAGTGTGTGCACACGTGGTCAGAGGCTTGGACTGACACTGACGAGTGTTACTCTGACTAGTTACTCGGTTCGGTTTGGTTCTGTTACGCCTCTCGCTTGGAGACTCTAGCCATGCGAGTTGCTTGAGATGTAGTGTAAGCCGTCAGTGGACGCATTTGGTCTCCCACTTCTTGTGGTCTCTTCTTTTTCCTATCTCCGGGTTAGTTGAGCTTTTCTTTCTATTGGTAGATGTAGTTCTTGACGCTTATATCTATATTTAATTGGCATGTAGTTAGCTGTTTAAACTGCTTAGTTAGGTTTTACAGCTTTACTATAAATGTGTTTTATTTATGCCAATTGCATGTTTATTGCGTTAAATGCATGCTTTAATTGCTGATATATTTGTATGCCTGCGTGATTAGTTGCGAGGTAGAGATCCGCGTGACCCCTACTGAGTCTAGCTGTGACTCACCCTTCCTACTTTCAGGTGAGCCACATCCGCCGTCTTTTGGAGCTTCACGTGGTTTTGTCGGCAGCTAGTAGTGTGCCAGCAGTAGTCGGTTGGTCTTTTGTACTTTTGACCGGGGTATGCCCCGTGTAGTTGTACATTTGAACTCTCTTTTCTATCAGTTTGGACTTGTTACTGTTGTAAATCTGGACTATTGTATATATTTTATCATTCTGATAGTTTATTTTGCTTCCGCACTTAATTAGTAATTGTTGTTTAACTAATATTGCGCGTTGTAGTTCCAATTTGTTATACAACTCCTCGACAAACTTCACTAACCCTTCAGGGGCCTCATCAGCCTCTTGGGTGGCTTCCCCAGTTCTTGGTATCGGTGTATCGATGTTATCGGTATATCGGTATCCGGAGCTCTGGGTCGTCACAGAGAGGCTCTCCTCGGGAGTCATCTCCAAATTGAGGCCACATGGGGCTGGTCCCTTCCAGGTCCTGAGGCGCATTGGCGCTAATGCCTATAAGCTAGATCTCCCCGAGGAGTATGGAGTGAGTCCCACATTCAATGTAGCCGACCTAGTGCCATATAAGAGACCCACAGTGGTACCCAGTGAGGATATTGAGCCTATTCCCTCCGTTGAGAGAGCACCAGCCAAGAGAGCCCAACGTGAGCGCATTGAACAAATATTGGATGAACAGGCCACTACCACCAGGAGCAAGGTATACGAGCGCTATCTCGGCAGGTGGATGGATCGGTCTCGTTCAGAAGACTTGAGGGCAGTACCACTTATACACCCTCCGAGGAGGGAAGGACACTTACTCGACGGAGTCGAGTTCTCCGCACCCCGGGAGTATGATGGGGACATCACCTCCCATGCCCACGTTCACAGCTCGTCTCCTCGCCCCGGTTGCATCCGACATGGTCTAGTTATTTAATTTTGAGTCCTATGTAATTTTCATTTGAGTCATTTGATGTATTTTCCCTTTTATTTGAGTCATGTCCCTAGGTCTTTGCTAAGTTTGTGTGTCATTAGGCTCAATAGATTAGTTTTGGGCCCAATTCATTGGGCTAGGCCTATGGGCGCTCCCCCTTCCTTGGTTATTTGTCATTGAGTCAAATGTCTGGGTCTTTTTGTAAAATGTGGGTTGCCAATATATAGGACCCCATTCCCCCCATTTCAACTTAATGAATCAATGCAAATTTTCCTTGAGAGTTCAAATTATTTAGTTTTAGTGGAGAGAATCCAAGAGTGGGTGAGAAGCCCTAGGGGAGAGACTCCCCCCCCATTCCTCTCTCTCTCTCTCTCTCTCTCTTTCTCGCTCCCCTCCCTAAGGGGTTCGCCCCCACCTTCTCTCCTCCCCCCTCCCAACCACCAACCACCCCCCACGTACCACATTAAAGCCTCTCCCCTTCCCCACAACTCCATTACTCCACCCCCCTATTCCCAAGGGAGATCCCCCAATCCCCACTCCACCCCCCAACCACCAACCACCCTTTCCTATTTCCCAAACACTCTCCCTTCTTCCCCATGCCACCCTTCACCTCCCAAGACCATTTGAATTTGAAAATCCCATTCCCTCCATAGCCTTGGCCGCCCCAAGCTCCCCTCCTCTAGGCCTGGTCGCCCCTCCCCTTCCATCCACCCACATTCCATCTAGAGCCTCCACCATCCCCCTCCACCCTTCCATATCCCCCCCACCTTGTGTAGAACCAGCAAGACCCTGCTTCTCCCCTCACCAAACCCTGCTAACCATCACCATTACCTCCTCCCACACCTCCCCCACATCCCCCCCCATCATCTCCCCACTCCCCTTCATCATCTAGTCACTCCAATACCCCATCATCCGCCCCCACTTGAAGAGACAACTCAGGTTCGGTTGCTGTTGAAGACCTACATAAGAGCAAGATCTTGCAGAGGCGACCAAGGCCTCCTCCGGATGTTTCTGAGGGTCCAAGAGGAACCGTCGGAAGCGTCTCCCAGTCAGCTTCGCAACGGCGGTAGTTTCGACATTATCCGAGCACCGAGCTGACCGGGAGAACATTTCTTCCTCGACTGCGCAAATCTTCTCTGGCAGGACTCCAGAACCTGAGTGGACAATCTACTGCAGCAATCCTGTTGGAAATCAGAACGTGAATTCTTCTGAAAAAGTCTTCTACTTTGAGTTTTCTTTCATCCTCAGAAAGCAGAGCTCGGTTTGGCATCCGGATCTGGAAGTTATCAATTTTCTCCCCCGGGTGCGCCGTTCTGCCTCCACTCAGTCTGCACCGACCCCTCCTCAGTGTTCAGAGCCTACCGGTCTCCTCTGACAACAATTGGCATCCCCGTCAAGCTCGTGTCGAATAGGACTCGTCAACGGTTCCAACGACTCTGGCGGCACCTGATTTTGAGCTTGGGAGCGATCGTGGCACCCTCTTCTTCCTGCTGTTGGGAACCTGAAGCTGTCAGAACCGAGGGTCTGCCACCGTGTTCATGCCCCTACCCCGACCAGCAGCGGTGCCCAAAGAATTCACCAAAATTCAAGCATCATCCTGATCCAGCTACGAAGAATTTCCTGGTGGTTTAGTCCCCAACAAAATTTGGGAGCAGTCATAGAAGGTACTTCTTCGACCTTCTATCATCACTCACAGAAAGCGGGCAGAGGCGACATCGGTCTCCTTATTGGTTGCGAGTTCGGTTCCACCCCTCCCCGCTTGGCCGGCTGAAGGCCCCTCCCTGTGTGGAGGTAGTTTTGGATGTAATATCTATTAACCCCCACCCCAAGGTCCCCCTCCTGCGAGAGGTGTAGTGTTGTAACTTCCTAAACAGACCAAGCTGCCCCGACACGGCGTGTGGGGACCCCACGCCTCCCCGCTCGCCCTCGTCTCCAAGCGGGACCGGTTTCTTCAAACCGGTCGAGTAAGTGCTTCAAACTTTGGTCTAATTAGTATTTGTTCAGTCAATATTAGTTCATAAACTCCGCTGGCCGTGAATGAGAGCCCGATCCTTAAGCTCCTTTGCTATAAGTGATCACCGTGGGAAAAGAGTGGAACCCGTGCCCTCGGCACGACGTCAGCTCCCTTGAATTGGGCAGCCATACCCTTGGGGAAACAAACCTTGGCCTTGCTGGCCCTCTACCAGCAAGGGCCCAGCCCACACAACCTCCACTTGGCATTGCCAAGTTACCCCGGGTCTTGGTGAGCATCGGGTGAGCGGTCGCCAATATCGGTCCGTTTGATTGCAAATTATGCTTGTTCATTTTGGTCCAAGGGTGTGTCACATCCCCTTCTCATTTCACCACTGTGACCTCTCTCTCCCCCATTTTCTCTCTTCTCTTGCCCTTCCAGCTCCGGCTGCAAATGAAGGAGGCTCGGGCAGGTAGAGGTGATGAACTGTGAGTGGTCCGGAGCGTGATGGGGCGAGGATCAGATCGGTTTTGGCGCGATCCCGAACGGTGGATTCAAAGTCAACGGTTGAGCTCGCGATGTGATTTCAGCATGGTTTAGTCGCTTCGGCGCACAGTTTCTTCGGTGGAGGTAGGGAGACGGATCACCTACTTCTCCTCTGCGTTTTCCCTGCAGTTTCGTGTTGTTCGGTGCTAGAATGGGCGAGTTTAGGCTCGTTTAGGTAAAATCATGATTTTAGGAGTTCGTAGGGTTTGCCAAAAATTGGTGATAGTTTTCAATAAAATTAGTATGAAACAAACCCTCGGGATGTCTGGATCCCGTTCCCGCAAGTTTCGTCGTGATTGGTCGTCATTCGGGACCGGTAGGAGTCTGGGAACCCCGGTGACGCAATTTGGGTCGATTCGTTGGTATCGCCCGTTTCTCACGAATGAATGGTTGCATGTCACCCTTCCGACTTGTGGAAGGTGTTTTTCGTCGTCTAGGACTGTTTCCCCTACGTTTAGAAGCGAATGGGGCGTGGAACGGCTGAGATCGGCCTTTTCCCTAGTTTTCCCAACTGTATCACTTTGGCGGCCAATCCAGTGACAGCTACAGGTCTCTGGCGACCCCATGATAGACCGCCATATCCCTTGGCATGTCGATCAGTTCGAGGTTCGGTAAGGGTGGCGGCCCACCCTTGGACCGCCTCTTGCCTCTGGCGCCCCTGTGCTGGAACGCCATCCCTCAGAGCGAGCAATGAATAAATGTCAGCCTCCCTAGACTGATAACTCACTAGCTGAAGTTGAAACTACAAAAGGCCCACTAGCAGAACAATGCACACAGCCACCACTGGCTGAGCTAGAAGCTCCCAACAAGGTCCGGGGGCAACATGACGAAGAGGTCAAAGTTTTTGAACTCAAGGATGATGTTCCAGACTTCATCGACATCCAGTCGGCGCCCCTAGAAATAGAATATGGAGGCCAAGCCACGGTCGACAAGGTAATAGAAGTCAACTTGGGAAATATGGATGACCCCAGGCCAACCTTCCTGAGTGCTCAACTGTCTTTTGAAGAGCAGAAGTTGTACATCCAGTTGCTACAAGAATATCAAGATTGCTTCGCGTGGAGTTACAAGAAAATGCCAGGACTTATCCCTGCAATTTCACAGCATGAGCTGTCCATAAGTCTCGAAGCGGAGCCAGTGAAGTAGTCACCATGTCACATGAGGCCCAAGCTCATTACTCAAATATGTAAAGAACTAGACAAACTCATTGAGGTGAGTTTCGTCGAAGAGAACCAATATACCACATGGCTGGCCAACATTGTGCCCCTGAAAAGGAAGAATGGGCAGATCCGGATATGTGTAGACTTCCGAGATCTTAATAATGCATGTCCTAAGGATGACTTTCCGGTGCCAATAACGGAGGTTATGATTGATGCTACAATTGGTCATGAAGCCTTGTCGTTTATGGACATGTCGTCCGGTTATAATCAAATATGGATCACGGAACATGACCGGGTCCACATTGCCTTCCGAACCCCCAAGGGCATCTACCACTACAAAATGATGCCTTTCGGACTGAAGAACGCTGGTGCAACTTACCAGCGAGCAATGACCAGGATTTTTGATGAGCAGCTCTATCACAAGGTCGAGTGCTACATAGACGATCTGGTGGTCAAGACCAGAAGAAAAGAAGACCATCTGCAGGGCCTCTGAGTCATATTTCAGAGGCTCAGGAAAGATGAACTAAAGATGAACCTCATGAAGTGCACCTTCGGAGTGTCAAGAGGATAATTTTTGGGCTTTATTGTCAGATATCGGGGGATTGAAATAGACACCGCAAAGATCAAGGCAATTCAGGGGTTACATCTGCCAAGGAACCTCTCCGAATTGAGATCTCTACAAGGCCGGCTGGCTTACGTCCGGCGGTTTATATCCAACTTGTCAGGTCGGTGTCACCCCTTTCACAAGTTGACGATGAAGGATGTTCCCTTTTACTAGGATGAAGAATGCCAAATGGCTTTTGACAAGTTGACGGATTATCTGAAAACTCCTCTAGTGCTTGGTGCACCGGTGAAAGGACGGCCGTTAATTCTGTATATAGCAGCCACACACTACTCTCTGGGGGAAATGCTAGCCCAGAGCAATGAAGAAGGGAAGTAACAAGCCCTCTACTATCTCAGTCAAAGACTGGTTAGAACTAAAGAGAAATACACCTTCATTGAGAAGGTCTGCTTGGCGCTGGTCTTCGCAGTCAAGAAACTTCGGCACTATATGCTGTCGCTTGAGATAAGGCTGATATCCAAGGAGGATCCGCTGAAGTATATCCTGTCCTAACCGGCACTCAAAGGCCGCTTAGGCAAATGGGCGATAATTCTAATAGAATTTGATATCTCTTATGTGCCGCATAAAGCTGTTAAAGGCCAGGTCATCGCAGATTTTTTTGCTGCGCACCCGGCACCTGAAGACTATCAGTTAGAGACAGAACTCCCTGAACATGAGACCCTGGAAGCAGACCAAGTGTAGCACACTCTGTGGCAGTTGTACTTTGATGGCGCATCCAAAATTGTTTCTCCGGCAACTAGATCAGCTAGAGTCAGAGCTGGTGCAAGCATAGTCCTGAAATCTCCTGAGGGGTGTGGGTGTAGAAATATGAAACGTGGCGTCACAAGTCACATGAACAAGCATATGTGTATAAGTGATAACATAATGTGCCAATCAAGTGAATAGCATGAATATGTGACTATGTAAACATGGTAGCATGATCATACAGCAAGGGAAAGGCGATAAAAGGTAGAGAAAGAATACCGTGATCGCCACCAAGGAATGACAATGCCAAAGAATGTGAAAGAAGACTATGTGCGCGTTGTGTACCTTGGAAAAAAGAAGATGATCGTGCTCAATATAAGTAATGCGGGGACAATGTGGAATACCTCTCCTCGTCTTCCAACTGGCTAGAAGGTAAGGGCCACACTTTTCATGCTTTCCTGCGAAACGAAGACAACACAAGTGGCAAAACCCATTAGAAAATGCTTAGTGTAGAAATCTGCCTAAGTGCATAAAGTATCATGAAAGATTGAGGACACACTTACCGGGGGAAGATTTTTAACACATGTAAATGGGTGCAAACAATAGGTGTGTATATTGTGATGAGATTAAAATGCAGAGATTGATTTAATATGCCACGATTAACATAGATAAACAAGGTGCAAAAGTGCATGTTACAAGAGAAACTGTGCAAACATGGTGCAAAGACTGATGAAAATAGTAGGGCAAACGAAGTCCATACGGGGTGAAAATTGGGATGACAGAAGACTTTAGTATGGTTAAGAAGTAGGAACAACAATCACGCTAAAAGGAGGTTTGGACAGAATGTTATGGCGCTGGAGATTTGGTGAAAAATGTAGACAGTGCAGAAAATACAGAACAGTGCACAAAATGGACTCAAAGAATGATGCATAACTCACAGGATAGGACACCAGAAAGGGAAAGAAATGATGCTATGGAAAGGTGGGAGTATTGTGGTAAAACTAGGGTAAAATGAGGGGTTAAAAATAGGGAAGAGAGTAGTGAAAAATGGGGAGAAAATGCATGAAAATAGAGGGTGCGGAACAGGATAGATAAATGACTTAAAAATGTAAAAATAGAGTGAAAGTGTGAAAAGATGGAGAAAAATATGCATGAAGAGGGCTAGATAATGAGCCCATAACGGATGAAAACGAAGAGTATACTTCCCTTAAGAGCCTAGAGTCAAAGGGAAGGATCAGAAGTGCACCATGGCTTCGCTCCAGCAACATAAACGTGCCCCCGCCGCAAGAAATCTAGGTTTCAGATTAACAGAACAGAATGGTGAAACCTGAAAAGTTGGGGCTTGGAAGAGGGGGAAAAGATGAGAGAAATAAGGCACATATATAATCAAAACAAAGCTAATACTCTCCTCTTCGAGATGGAGTCGAAGGAGGACGAAGAGGATGAAGCATGACTACGCCCCGGCTTGAAGAAAAGGCCCCCGTCGCGGAGTTGCAGCAGAAAAATAGAAAACTATGATGATTTGCAAGAAGTTGGGGCAAAGTTAAGAGGGCAAATGTTGATGAAATCTAACAAATAAAGAACAAAAATGAAGCTTATACTTCCCTCTACGGGCTAGGGTCGAAGGAAGATGAAGAAAATCTGGCATGGCTTCGTCGTCGCCCCGAAAACACGACCCCGTCGCGAGGTTCGCACTTGGGCCCTTTATATAGAAAAATGCATAAATCTAGAACTTTCCACCACGATTTTAAGAGATATAGTGCACTAAATCTCGAGATCTATGGATCAATCTCGAGATAATAGTTAAGATAAGAGGTAAAAAGAAGTGGGACTCAATTTGGGGGAAGATTCTAGAAGATATTCGTGCCGCAAGAAGGGCCCGGAGCCAAATCAGGCGGAGTTTGACTTGAACTGGGATTGCATAAACCCTGAACTCGTTCACGTTTTGAGATGATATAGGCCACCAAAATTCGAGTTCTATGAGTAAAATTTGAGATAATAGCAAGGAAAAGAGATAAAAATAAACGGGACTCGATTTGGTGGAGAATTCTAGAAGATAGAGACCTCAAAAGGGACTCCTGGACGCACAAAACAGAGTCCTAAACACTTGGGACTCCTCAGCCAATTCAGTCAATAAACAGTCAATTTTAGAAAGTAGAGAATATATCGATAATGGTGCAGAACTAGTGAAAGGCGTGGAAGAATAAATTGTAGATAACAAAAAATTGAACAACTTTCATGAAGAGAGCAAGATGAGAAGATAATCACAAGAGGGAAAAAATAGGGTGAGAATAGAGAAAAATGCTAGGACTTGAAAACGGTGGAGAATTGGCTAATGGCGTAGAAGAGGAAATTGTAGAGTTTTTAAAAATGAACAACTTTGGTAAAGGGCATTTAATGAATGGAGGAACATAAGGGGATGAAAATGGGCCACGTTCAGGACTGCGCAGTGAAAGGGGCCGAATGCTTGATGGAAGTCCACCTAAATGGGCCGTAAGTCGACTTGGAAAGCTGGAAGCTGATAAAATTATCCCCAGGGCTCTAAGAAATAATGATCTCCAAGGCTCAAAGGCTAGGGAACAATGAAATGTGCTCGAAATATATCCAAGGAAGGCTCCAAAATAATGGGTAATTCGGGACATCAAAAATGATGAATAAGAGAAATGACGTAACTTGCGGGCTAAAAATGGGTGTTAACAAGAGGGAACTCATATATACCTCCTGCTCAATAAACAAGCCATGCACGAACAATGAAGCAGAATATGAAGCCTTGGTTATCGGGCTACAAATTGCTCTATCCATGGAGATTCAAATGCATGCGGCGTTCGGGGATTCCATGCTGCTTGTAAAACAAGTGGGAGGAGAGTTCTATGTGCGGAAGCAGGAACTTCTCCCTTACCACCAATTGGCGCTGCACCTGATGGCAAAATTCTACTTCATTAAAGTCAAACACATCAGTCAAGGATAAAATGCTCAGACGGATGCCCTCACAAAGCTGGCCAGTTCCTTGGCAATCCCGCCAGACAAGAGTCTAAACATAACTATCATCAATAGACGTTAGGTCCCCAGCATAACAGAGATCCTATCCAACGAAGAAGAAAATGAAGTGGAGACCATGGAGGAAATACGACAACCCAATTGGCGAGAGCACCTACTACGCTGGTTCCAACACCAGTAGCTCCCGAAAGAGAAAGAGCAGAGAATGAAATTACTCAGAATCAAAGACTCTTACGAGTTAAGGAATGGAACTTTGTTTCGAATGATGGCTGATGCCCAAAAGAGGATTTTACTCCATCGCCTATCTACAGAAAATGAAGTTCATGTCGGGTCGACCGGGGCCCACCAGGCTGGTCCGAAAATGAAGATCGAGATAAAGAAGTTGGGTTACTATTGGCCCATTATATTTGATGACTGCTGCAAGTTTGCTAAGTCACGTCAGAAATGCCAAGAGCACGCCACCGTGTCCAGGAGGCCACCAATGCCATTACACCCCACTATCCTAAGTTGGCCATTTGCCCAATGGGGCACATATGTAGTGGGGCAGTTACCAACATCTTCATCAGGATGCAAGTATATTTTAGTAGCCATAGACTACTTCTCCAGATGGGCGGAGGCTGTGGCACTAAGAGAAGTGACAGGGGAGTTGGTCGCTAGGTTCTTCTATCAGAACATAATATTCTGGTTAAGGGCTCCTAGTCGAATTATTTCTGACAACATAAGCCATTTCAGAAACCAGAGGGTCTACAGGCTAGCTGATAAGTATAAAATTGATTGGAGGACATCATCCCCCTACAATCCACAGGCCAATGGACTTGTAGAGGCATTTGACAAAACTCTCTGCACCCTGCTAGCCAAGACCGTCAACTCTAACAAGTGAGACTGGGAAGAGAAAATATACGAAGCACTATGGGCCTATCGTACAGTCTATAAAACTCCAACCGGCTGTTCACCATTCTCCCTAGTATACGGGTCATAGGTACTGGTACCAATAGAGCTCGAAGTGCCGTCACTGCGAGTCACTATACAAAATGGCTTGGCAAATTGTGAACAAACAAACATCGAAAGAAGACTAGAGGAGCTTGTTGAGCTCGAAGGAAGACGCCTCCAGGCGCAACAAAACATGTAACTATATCAAGCTCGTATGGCCCGTGCTTTCGACAAGTTGGTCAAAGGGCAAGAATTCAAGAAAGGCAACCTAGTGATGGTCAAAAGAAGAGAAGTAATGGCCTCCAACCCTAAAGGGAAGTTGGTTGAAAACTGGGTTGGACCATATGTTGTCCACCGAGTCTACGAAGGTGGTGCTTACGTTCTCATAGAGCAAAAGGGGGTAGTTTAGTTCTCCCCTCTCAATGGGAAACACTTGAAGCTATACCAAGCAGCCTTGCTGGCATTCGAAGAATGACCGAGATCTACCTTGGTCTAGTGGCACTCCGCCCTGGCCGAGCTCTCCAAAATACACACCCAGTTCAAACCAACTCCGAGGTCGTTGGCTCGCAATTGCAAAAGCCTCCCCAGTGTACACTAATCCCAGGATTCCTTGAGAACCCCACATAGTCCCACTGGGCTAACAACACATCATCACCATGTTGGAACTTACGTCCTCATCAGTGTATAAACCACTTTCTTTGCACTGGCGTTATCCCCACGCTTGTGAATACATAGTTTCGGTGCAAGGCTTCATGCCTGAGCCAATACCTACACATTATCACCATTGTGGACCCTACGTCCGCACCGGCACATAAACTCCTTTTCTTACGATGACATTCCCCTCTTGTCAATGAATAAACCTTTTTGGCACAAGGCTTCATGCCCTAAGCGAATAGCTACATGTTGCTACCACACGAACGAACCAAACATTCAGGATTGAGCGCCATACGCATGTATGATATCTCCATTCAAAAAAAAATGGGGCTTAAAAATAGAGGTGTCATGTCGGTTTTATTTAGATACCCAGGACAAGGGCAAAAATGGCTATAACCCGGCTATGGTGAAAACCCGAAAGGGTGTTATAGGCAAAATTGGGAATCCCCGCCACGTGAAAATCCAAAAAGGGCGCGTGGGCAAAAGCAAGTGGGGGCTGGCCCCAGTGAAAACCCAAAAGGGCACTTGGGTCAGTAATGTGGTAATCAAAAGTTCCTCTTTGCCTTCATCCCTATGAAACTACGGATAGGATATTCATCACTAGTCCCACTGGAGGTCTGCTTTTAATGAACTATTAACCCAGACCTTTCATCCTTGTTAATGAATAAATATATCTTTGCTTCAGCATTTAGCCAATGTCGATGAACAAAGCAATGCTGATTCTTATCATCATCGGAAAGGTCAGTCAATGAACTGTTAACTCGGACCTTTCGTCTTCGTTAATAAATAAACATATTTTTACTTTGGCATTTAACCAATGCCGATGAACAAACCAATGCGGATTATTGTCATCATCGGCAAGGTTAGTCAATGAACCGTTAACCCGGACCTTTCGTCCTCATTAATGAAGAAACCCATCTTTGCTTCGGCATTTAGTCAATGCTGATGAACAAACCAACACTGACCCTTGTCATCATCATCAAGATCAGTCAGTATCTCGTTAACCTGGACCTTTTGTCCCCGTTAATGAATAAACCCATCTTTGCTTCGGCATTTAGCCAATGCCGATGAATAAACCAGCACTGACCCTTGTCATCATGGTTAAGATCGGTCAGTATCCTGTTAACCCAGACCTTTCATCCTTGATAATGAATAAACCTATCTTTGCTTCGACGTTTAGCCAATGTCGATGAACAAATCGACATTGATTCTTGTCATCATCGGCAAGGTCGGTCAATGAACTGTTAACCTGGACCTTTCATCCTCGTTAATGATTAAACCTATCTTTGCTTCGGCATTTAGCCAATGTCAATGAACAAATCGACGTTGATTCTTGTCATCATCGGCAAGGTCGGTCAATGAACTGTTAACCCGGATCTTTCATCCTCGTTAATGATTAAACATATCTTTGCTTCGACATTTAGCCAATGCCGATGAACAAACCGACGCTGATTCTTGTCATCGTCGACAAGGTCGGTCAATGAACTGTTAACCCGAACCTTTCGTCCTCATTAATGAATAAACCTATCATTGCTTCGGCATTTAGCCAATGTCGATGAACAAACCAATGATGATTCTAGTCATCATTAGCAAGGTCAGTCAATGAATTATTAACCCGGACCTTTCATCCTTGTTAATGAATAAACCTATCTTTGCTTCGGCATTTAGCCAATGTCGATGAACAAACCAATACTGATTCTTGTCATCATCAACAAGGTCGGTCAATGAACTGTTAACCTGGACCTTTCATCCTCGTTAATGAATAAACCTATCTTTGCTTCGGCATTTAGCCAATGTTGATGAACAAACTGACGCTGATTCTTATCATCATCGGCAAGGTCGGTCAATGAACTGTTAACCCGGACCTTTCATCCTCGTTAATGAATAAACATATCTTTGCTTCAACATTTAGCCAATGCCGATGAACAAACCGACACAGATTCTTGTCATCATCGGCAAGGTCGGTCAATGAACTATTAACCCGGACCTTTCATCCTCGTTAATGAATAAACCTATCTTTGCTTTGGAATTTAGCCAATGTTGATGAACAAACTGACGCTGATTCTTGTCATCATCGGCAAGGTCGGTCAATGAACTGTTAACCCGGAACTTTTATCCTGGTTAATGAATAAACATATATTTGCTTCAACATTTAGCCAATGCCGATGAATAAACTGACGCTGATTCTTGTCATCATCGGCAAGGTCGGTCAATGAACTGTTAACCCGGACCCTTCATCCTCGTTAATGAATAAACCTATCTTTGCTTCGACATTTAGCCAATGCCTCTGAACAAACCAACGATGATTCTTGTCATCATCGGCAAGGTCAGTCAATGAACAGTTAACCCGGACCTTTCGTCCTCATTAATGAATAAACCTATCTTTGCTTCGGCATTTAGCCAATGCCGATGAACAAACCGACGCTGATTCTTATCATCATTGACAAGGTAGGTCAATGAACTGTTAACCCAGACCTTTCATCCTCGTTAATGAATAAACCTATCTCTGCATCAGCATTTAGCCAATGCCGTTGAACAAATTGACGCTGATTCTTGTCATCATCGGCAAGGTCAGTCAATGAACTGTTAACCCGGACCTTTCATCTTTGTTAATAAATGAACCTATCTGTGCTTCAGCATTTAGCCAATGTCGATGAAAAAACCAACGCTGATTCTTGTCATCATCGGCAAGGTCAGTCAATGAACCGTTAACCCGGATCTTTCGTCCTCGTTAATGAATAAACCCATCTTTGCTTCTGCATTTAGCAAATGACGATGAACAATCCAGCACTAACCCTTGTCATCATCGTCAAGATGGGTCAGTATCCCATTAACCCGGACCTTTCATTCCCGTTAATGAATAAACCCATCTTTACTTCGGCATTTAGCCAATGCCGATGAACAAACCAGCACTGGCCCTTGTCATCATCGTCAAGATCGGTCAGTATCTCATCCATGTTAATGAATAAACTGATCTTTGCTTCGGCATTTAGTCATTGTCGATGAACAAACCAACACTGACCCTTGTCATCATCGACAAGATCGGTGGGTATCCCGTTAGCCTAGTCCTTTCGTCCGTGCTAATGAATAAACCCATTTCCTTGCTCCGGTAGTTAGCCAATGCCGACGAATAGACCCCCCCCGCTGGCCTTGGCGTTAGTTCTGTAAATCAACTCGTTGCCAAAAGCCTTGGCAAAGACAGGCAACTATGTTGCAAATAAAAATGATGATATATATAAAAAAAATGAAAGGGAAATGAGGCTTAAAATAGCGGTGCCTCGCTAGACTTGTTCAGATACCCAAGATAAGGGCAAAAATGGCTATAACCCAACTATGGCGAAAATACGAAAGGGCGCTGCAGGTAAAATTGGGTACCCCATCACGTGAAAACCCAAAAGGGCGCGTGGGCAAAAGCAAGAGGGGGCTGACTTCGGTGAAAACCCGAAAGGGCACTTAAGTCAGTAATATGGTTCAAAAAAAATGATGAAAATGATGTTGCTACCTCATTCTTTATTCATGTCCCGTGGGAATCCCTGTGTTTGACCGAGATATCACGTCCCACCGGCATAAGCCTTACGCCTATGCTGTAACAAACTTTTTGCTTCGACATTTAACCCATGTCGATGAACAAACATGCCGTCGATTTTCATCATCATCAGCGAAATCAATGAACAAACCATCAACTCGGGCCTTCCGTCCCCATCGATAAACAAACTTTTTGCTTTGGCATTTATCCATGCCGATGAATAAACCTACCGTCGATTCTCGTCACCATCGGCGAAATCGACGAACAAACCATCAACTCGGACCTTCCGTCCTCGTCAATGAACAAACCTCTTTGCTGCGACATTTAACCCATGCCGATGAACAAACACACCCTCGACTCTCATTTTCATTAGCAAAGTCAATGAATTGGCCCTTAACTCGGACCCTTAGTCCCTGTCTAGAAATGAACTTGCTCCTTGTCATTGGCATATAAACGTACCGACAAGTATGTCATTTACAAACCTCATCACCATCGGTGAGGTCCATGAACAAACTATTGGCTTCACCCTGTGGCCCTGTCGGCCCATAAAACCCCCTTCATCCTCCGGCATTCAGCCTATGCAAATCAAAGTTTTGCCTCGAGAGAAGTTGCACCGTGGTGGAGCGAACCCCTCATACCTTCCCTGAAGGCGTGAGCGCTCTCCTGCCCTAGCAGCTAATATACCCCCGGGCTAGATAAATTGGCGACATACCCATGTCCAAACGAAGAAAGAGAGAGAGAAAGAAAGGAAGGAAAGCTGTAACTTAGCAGTAAATGTGTGTTGCATCCCCATGTTGATATTGGTGTTTGGTTTCAATGATATCAAAACGATTGTGCTTGTGTGTGTATGTATTTCATTGAGTAACATGTTTATATGTTGATTGATGAGTGAAAAGATGACTCCAAGGTTCTCACTTGGAAGTCATATGAATGATTGTTGTTTAAGAAACTCATGCTATATTTATCCTAGCTTGCAGGATCAAAATCTATGGCTCGTGTATTGGAACTCAAAGGAGTGCATCAATGAAGTTCTTATTCCAAAAGGGAGTTGACTCACTCATCGCATTGTGTTGACTCCTTCCATGTTTCATGCATTTCATTAAATAGGTTTTTAATGTCTTGGTTGGGGCATTTTCTGCATTTTCCTCATGGGGTTTTTGGGCTTGAAATATCCTCAACCTATTAACTTGAAATTTGATGAATGTGACTTTAATGATGCATACTCATTATGTGGACTAATGGTCATTTGGTTTTAGCAACTCAAGTGAATGTGCTTAGTATGTGCTTGAGGTTGATATCTTGGTTGAATGATGGTCTCAATTGTTTTGTATTGAATGAGCTATCAACTTTGACATCTTATAGTGTGTTTGTGTTGAGCCCTCAAACTGAGATCATCTAATGATTTTGTGAATCTTGCTCAAGAAGGTTGATATCTTGGTTGAATGATGCTCATTCTAATGTTCTATAGATGAGCTTTCATACATTTGTTCTTGGTCTTGGCAATACAAATGAATGTTCAAGATTTTCATGCATATCTCTTCATTAGCTCTTAAAGTGGATGAATGTACTTCATGCATATTTTACTAAGGCTTTATGAGCTAGCAAAGTGTTAATGAACTCCTCATGCAAATCTTGGTATATATGAGTGAATCATGTTTTCATGATCCATGATACTTAGTTTCTCAATGCTTACATCATTCTTGGAAGATTTGGCTTCATGATGCTCATTCAACTTGCATATCTCCATGGCTATATGGTGTTGATTTTTGGTTAAGCATGATTTGACAAGTGTTTATATCCTCCTTGTTATTGTGTTTTCATGAGTGCGTTTCATAGATATTTTACTTGGGGTGATTGAGTTTATATCTCTATTGTTCATTCATGAAGGTTGATTTCATATGCATAGGGTTTAAACTCTTAAGACCAAACTGCACAAAATCTGGAAATGCAACATATTTCGGTCGACCTCCCATAGGGTTTCGGTCAATTCGGTCAACCGCCCCTGGGGTTTCGATCGATCGAAATCCCCAGTGAGGGTAGGTTTTGTGACTGCAAAAGTTAGGTCGACTGCCCCATTCTTTAGGTTGACCGTTTGCGGCAAAAACTGAAAACCGTGGATCCGAAACCCATCTAAACCCAATCCATTTGTGCTCCAACCTTTACCCTTTTTACCCTAGGTTCTTAAGAGTCATATTAGTGTCTTTTTGGATGGTTCTAGAAGGGTTATAATAGTCTTTTCATGTCTTCTATATATACTCTTGTGTGGCCTACGAATTTGATAAGAGAAATACCCTAATGAGCTTATTTTCTATCTTGTAGGAGAAGAAGGCCAAGGCGGAGAAAAGGAGGACTTGGAAGGTGGATTTCATCGACTCCAAGGAGCTTCTAGAGTTCATGGAAGAAGAAGAAAAGGAGCAGATCGATGAGAGGATCAAGAGGACGTAAGAACCGCCATCATCCGATCCAAGAGTCGAGCATCAACATCCATTAGCTTTGGAAATCAAAGGGGGTCAACTTCTACATCTCATTCCTATTTATTTGTGATGTTTGTCATGGGTTGTATTTTGATTTGAGCATATTTTGATATTTATGTTTATTTTTTGAACATTTGAGATATTCGTGTGTATGAACCATCTGCGTACGGTTATGTTTATTGTGCTGCGGTTGTTGGAGCGTGTGTGTATGTACTGCTGGATTCATGGTCCAGAGTGTTTGGGGTTCGTCCCTGTGTTGCTGTGTCTATAGCGTGAGGAGAGTTCTCCTCGTGGGGATTTATCCCCGTGTGTGTGCAGGCATCGTCCTGCGTGTGTTTGGAGCGTCGTCTCCATTTGGGGATTTATCCCCAAGTGTAACCTTACCGGTTTGGTAAGGGGTGGACGTAGGGAGACCATCGTGGTTCCAAACCACCTTAAAAACTCTTGTGTTATGGTTTGCTTTGTGGTTGTGCATAATAGCTTATTCTATTTATCTTGATAGTGTGTGAACAGTGAGACTGAGAGAACTAAGTTTACCTTGCTTAGTTTAATTTCTTCAATCACGTTCAGAGTTGTTAATTCCATTCCGTTAGTTTTTAATTTACCATCGATCGTGGGGGACAATTCAACCCCCCCTTCTTGTCTACTCGCCTAGCCGGGGTCCAAAAATTGGTATCAGAGGCACGACTCTATTGTCTTCGGTCTAACAACCTTTAGAGTGATCACTCGGCGAGTTTCAGTAAGCAACATGTCTAGTTTTACTCTTCCTTCTCGTTATAATGGAAATAACTATATTTCTTGGAGAAATAGCATGTGTGCTTATCTTGGTTTTAATGAGCTTGAAATTTGGGAAGTTATATATAACGGTCCACATAAACTTCCATCAAATAAAAGAGAATGTAGTGCAAAGCATGAAAATAAAAATGAAATCAATATTAAGCCTTTGAATTTTATGAGGAATTGTATTGAGTCTAATTTCTTTCTCGAATTTCTCCTTGCTGGTCAGCCAAAGAAGTATGAGAAAAATTGGCAAAGTATGAAGCAAATGAAAAGACCTCGCAAGTTGGCTCAAGCTTGATGGCCAATGATGAAGAAAGCAAAGAAAGCTCGGAGGTAGGATCCGAAGGTGAGGAAATTTCTTTTGAAGAGCTAATGGAGCTTTATGAGGAATTGTTAGGTAGATACAAAAAGGACAAATCTGAAAATAATAAATTGACAAAGAAAATTGAAGATGTTGTGAATTCTCCTACTTCATGTGAAAATGTGCATACTATCTTTTCATGTGAAAATTGCAAAACTTTGAAATTAAAAATTGAAAATCTAGAAAATCGAAATGAAGATCTAGAATCCAAAGTTGAACTATATTCAGATGAGCTCTCTTGCTTGAATGAAGAGATTGAGACAGTTAGAAAAATCAATACATCTCTTGATTCTAAAAATGATTGTTATGACTTAAGTGAACAAAATAAACTTTTGATGTCTAAAATCTCCATGCTTGAGAAATCCGAGAAAAACTTAAGAAATAAATTAGCCTCTCTTTCTGATGATGAGAAAATGTTTGAAAAATTACTTGATTCTGGAATTGATAGCACGGGCATCATGAATGAAAATGAAGAACTTAAAAAGAACAACAGTGCCATGTTAATTCAAATTTCCTTGCTTGAAGGTAGATTGAAATGTTTTGAAAAACATGAAAAAAAGATTTCTTTGTTAAAATGTGAGAATGAACGGTTGCTTGAAAAGAGTTCAAAACATGTTGAAACTGAAAATGTTCTTGAGAAACTAACAGGGAAATTGAACTCTTTAAATGCTGAAAATAAAGAAATCATGGAAGAAAATACAAATTTCAAATCTATGAATTACTTGTAAAATGATAAAGTGTCTGCATGTGAAGAAGAAATCACAAGTGTTGAATTGCATATCTCTGCTCTAGAAGAAGAGGTGCAAACATTAAAAGATGATTTGTCTAGATTTGTGAAGGGAAACGAAAACTTCGATAATGTGTTAGGTGTTAAAGTGAATTTTCAAAAGGAATGTCTTGGATACACCCCGGTCAATAAAAAATATTTTGAAAATAAATTGAAACCTCTTTTGTTCATGCATCCGACATTCCAAGTACTTCAAAAGTACCTCCTCCAAATGCTCAAAAGAAAATTTCTGAAAATTTTTTTACGAAAAAAAATATCAACACAAAACCAACCATGCAAATAGATTTCAAAAAATGAAGTCTAATGTTGAATGTTTCTATTGTAGTATGCTTGGGCATATCATGGATGAATGTGTTGTCGTGAAGAAAGATAGACAATATGCTTTCAAGATTAAAATGAATTTTTCTTCCTTCTATTGTCACAAACTTGGTAATGTGATGAATAATTACTTCGTGAAACAAAATGATGATTATCATACCATGAATACTAAGTTTAACTTTAAAAGAAAATTCAGAAATGAACATATTTCTTATGCTCAAAGGTTTACATCCCATAAGAAAAATTTGTTTACAAACACTCATGCAAACAATGAAAAGTCATTCCGTAAACTCACGTCTCCTTGTTGCTATCATTGTGGGAAGTACGATCATGTTATAAAAGAGTGTTGATTTTTAAAAATTGATAATCTCCATGCTTCTAGAATGAATGCTAGGTTTAATTTTGTTAAATCTAGACCTTTTGAAAATAGAAGAAGGAATATTTTTGAAAACTCTTTTGAAAATAGAAGAAGGAATATTTTTGAAAACTCTTTTGCTAGAAATGCCACCCCTCAATACTTTTATTGTAAAAACCATGGACATGTCATTGAGGATTACAGGATCATGAAGAATGATAATATGGTGGCAATGAGAATGTCAAAGAAAGCTTCAGTTAGAAATGCTTCTAACCTCAAGGGACCCAAAAAGATCTGGGTGCCTAAATATGTTGAATGAGTTGTTTTTGATAGAGCTGTGCCTTGAGGTAAATAAAGAATGAAATGTGTTCAAATAAAAAGGAACAAGGCACACTCGAATGGTAAAATCCCAACTTTGCTTCTTCTTTGTTAAATTGATGTTTTTGATGTTTTCCTTCTACTTTGTTTTTGGTAAGGAAGTTGCATTGTATAAAAGAAGAAAGCTGTACATCATAAATGTGCTAGATGAAATAGGAAATGAGAAAAAAATACCTCCGGACCACACAGGCTGTGGACTCAAAGGCTATCCAAAATTAATGTTAAACCTTTTGAAAATATCTTTCTCCCTCCTTGATAAACTACTAGGCCCATAAAATTCTAAACAACTTCTTGCATCTACAAATCTTTCTAAAAGGAGTTTAATTTTTGAAGTGGCCGTTGAGTCCTCAAAGATTCTTAAACACCTTTCTCTCCAAATCTTCCAAATTGAAAGTCGGAGGAGGATTCTAATCAACTTGACCAAAGGTGAATATCCTGTGAATTCCTGCTGCAGCTTCAGAATTTCTTGTTGAATTCCTATGACTGGTTGCCTTTGAAGGTCAAACCGAAGAAAAATGTGTTTCCAAATCCAATTAGTATAAGAGCATTCAAAGAATAGATGATCTTGACTATCACTTGCATTTCTGCATAACACACATATGCTGGGAAGATTATATCCTCTGGACTGTAGGTTGTCAACAGTGGGTAGTTTTTGAATAGCAGCCTGCCAAGTACAATGTGAAGTCATCTGAGCTGTCGGGTTCTTCCAAATCCATTCATGTCTTGATTTTTTCACAAGCCATACAAGCTTTCATGAATGAACATTTGGTATATCAAATGATGATATGTGAAATGACAGATTAAGTCTGCGAGGAAACTGTCACTATGTGTGAGTTGGATCTTTGGATTAAGACCTCCACCTTGTACCAATATTCAAAAATTCAATTTGTTTGACTTATGAGGAATCATGTATTTTGAATGAAATCAATTTGCCTTTGATTTGCATGTGCTTTCAAACTAAAATCTGAAAAACTTTCTTATTTCAAAAAGGCAAAATCTCTGAACTATGGAAGTGCTTGATCAATTGCAACAATTGGTATTGAATGATGACCATGACTCAATTTAAAGCTCATTGACCTTGTATGGTTGCTTTGCATGAATGACAAGTTGCTTGATTTGTTCAAACTGAAAATTTATCTATGCAATACTATTTTGAATGATCATGGTTGAATGTCTTGGGTTCTAAGGAAAATGGTTCATCATGAAGAAATCTGAAATAAAATGCACATGGTTCAGTTCTAGATTCATTGAAAATCCATCTCATACACGTATTGGTTTCATGCTTTCTTAAATGTTCAAGTCCATACACATAAATTGAAAACATGCATAACAGGATTACATTGGCACTTTTGCATATCATTCATAGACTCTGCATATCATTGTGAATATGAGTCTCATGCATATCTTGACTCATGAATGCTTGTATGAATGGCTCCTAAATCCTTGCATGTTTGCTTGTATTTAGCCTATGAAACCATTTCTTGATCTTTCTAAGGCTTCACCTCTTTCCTAAATAACAATGTAGTGATCTTATTCATATGTGATATATGTCATACACTAAGGGGAAGGATTCATTTTCGACCGTGCATGTTTTAAGGGGGAGTCATAACTGTGTCTTGTCAAATTCATTTTATACATACAAAATAAAACTATTACCCCCACACTTTTGCGCAAAATAAATTTAATGACTTTAATTGATAAGGATATGAGAAATTCTTTCCAACACTTTAAAGGGAACTTGAATCTCTACATGGACATTAAAGAGTAATCGTGAGGAAAAAGTTGCCTACCCCACAATGATCGAGTGTGGTATGTCGAACCTAGTAGCCGGGAATCTCCATTGAGACAAATAAGGAAACTCGTGCCGAATGGTGAAACTAAAAGATCCACAAGAAAAATGAAAATGTGTGACTAATCTAAGTAGCCGAGAATCCCCATTGAGACATATGAGGAAACTCACGCCGAACGGTGAAGTGCATTAAAAGAATCAAAAAAAGGGGTTATGCGAAGCTACCGAAAGTCGAGAATCTAAAGTGAAAGTGTAGAGAGGAGATTACCTTCTAGTGTTCTTTAGAAAATCTGAATATCCATATAGTTTGAAGCTCATTGTTCATGCATCACATTTCACATATGGGTATCTTTGTGAGGAATGTATACTATGAATTTGCCTTCATTCATGGTTTATGTAGTACTTCTAGTTGTGTATGCAAAACTCTTTTAGATATGCTTCATGTTTTACATGTTGAATTTGAATCACTCGCTTCTTTCTTAACCCGTGCCTCATTTAGGGGGAGTTACTATATGTAATATTTGTGTTCATGACAGTTGTACTTGTGTGCTTCCATGTTCATGCATTCCCCTTTGGTTTAACTCTAAGTATAAATCTTGCATTTGAAGGATAGAAGTCATCATGTGCATAGTTGCATATCTTGCACACTTAGCATTCACATAGTGCATATTCATTGCATTTGGAAGATGAAGCTCATCGTGTGCATATTTTCAACATACATATAGTTCATACATGATATCATCTTGAACAATTCACATTTTCCAGCAATTGGTATAGTTCATTTTGAAATGTATCATTTTGAACACTCCATGTTGCATAAATGCTAAAATGAGTTCTTCCAACAATTTGAACAACATTTAGTATCATATCTTTGGGCCAACAATTACTATCATTTGGCATAAAAAATGTTATCAATTAGCATATCTTATGGGCCAACACTTCAAGAATTAAAATTGCATATCTTTGGACCTTTAGTTAGCATCAATTGGTATTCGAATTAGTATCATATCTTATGGCATACCATGTTCATATCATGTCATATAACACCCCTGTCTTTTTGTAGATGACAAAAAGTGGGAGAATGTTGGTTGTGTGTGCTCAATACTTTATGAATGCTTTATTGTTTATGCTAAATGAGAAAGGGTTGTTTTGAGGGAGAATTGGTGTATGTGCTCAATGTCAATGTCGATGCGTAGTGCTTAATGCTTGGTCTTTCATAGAGATGTTTACAAAACTGTTCTATCACACACATCGTTTTGTCATCATCAAAAAGGGAGAGATTGTAGCATCCCCTAGTTGATATTGGTGTTTGGTTTCAATGATATCAAAACAATTGTGCTTATGTGTGTGTGTATTTCATTGAGCAACATGTTTATATCTTGATTGATGAGTGAAAAGATGACTTCAAGGTTCTCACTTTGAAGTCATATGAATGATTGTTGTTTAAAGAACTCATGCTATATTTATCTTCGCTTGCAGGATCAACATCCATGGCTCATGCTTTAGAACTCAAAGGAGTGCATCAATGAAGTTCTTATTCCAAAAGGGAGTTGACTCACTCAATGCATTGCATCGACTCCTTCCATGTTTCATGCATTTCATCAAATAGATTTTCAAAGTCTTGGTTGGGGCATTTCATGCATTTTCCACATGGGGTTTTTGGACTTGAAATATCCTCAACCTATTAACTTAAAATTTGACGAATGTGACTTTAATGATGCATACTCATTATGTGGACTAATGGTCATTTGGTTTTGGCAACTCAAGTGAATGTGCTTAGTATGTGCTTGCGGTTGATATCTTGGTTGAATGATGGTCTCAATGGTTTTGTATTGAATGAGCTATCAACTTTTACATCTTATAGTGTGTTTGTGTTGAGCCCTCAAACTGAGATCATTTAATGATTTTGTGATTCTTTCTCAAAAAGGTTGATATCTTGGTTGAATGATGCCCATTTTAATGTTCTATGGATGAGCTTTCATACATTTGTTCTTGGTCATGGCTAGAGGCTATATAATGGCTGATGCCTCCCATATTCCTAATGTTCGCATTCGGCGTATATAGTTACTGAATTTCCAAGGGCATGGCGAGGGCAATGTATAGACTTCAGCAGCATAAAAGAGGGCAATGTGTAGACTTCATAATGCATTGTATAGACTTCAGCAATGTACAGACTTCAGCAGCATAAAAGAGGGCAATGTGTAGACTTCATAATGCATTGTATAGACTTCAGCAATGTACAGACTTCAGCAGCATAAGAGAGGGCAATGTACAGACTTCACAATGCATTGTACAGACTTCAGCTGTGTATGGGAGGGAAGTGTATAGACTTTACAATGTACAGACTTCATAATGTACATACTTCACAAACTCTGTTGAACTTCACAATGTACAGACTCTACTGGACTTCACAATGAATGTACAGACTTCATATTGTACAGACTTCACACACACTGTACAGACTTCACATTTCACAATGTATAGACTTCAGCAGCGAAAGGGAATGCAATGTATAGACTTCTCAATGCATTGTATAGACTTCACAAAGCTCCTGCACAATGTACAGACTTCACATATGGACTTCACAAACTAACTTCACAATGCCTCAGACTTTGAATGCAATGCAGTGTATGGACTTCACAAAGCTTATGCACCACAATGTACAGACTTCACACTCTGCACCGTCTTCATCAGTGAATGTATAGACTTCACAGTATGGACTTCATACAATGTACAGACTTCAACATTTCACAAAGCTTATGTATCACAATGTACAGACTTCAGCAACTCAAGGAAGTGCAGTGTATAGACTTCACTTTGTTCATTTTTGGAACTTGTAACAGGTTACGGTTTGTAGACTTTCATGGCTGCAAACTGTAACTGTTCAGGGGTATGCCCCGATGAGCCTGTATTCATTACAAAAATCAATAAAATTCTATGGCCACAGTGTTAGTCTGGGGGAGTGAGAACATTGTCCCCTGCTGGGGGATGGTGCACTCGACTGGACCTTAACTCTGTTGGTTGGTGCTTATAAAAAAATGTTCAAGATTTTCATGAATATCTCTTCATTAGCTCTTAAAGTTGATGAATGTACTTCATGCATATTTTACTAAGGCTTTATGAGCTAGCAAAGTGTTAATGAACTCCTCATGCAAATCTTGGTATTTATGAGTGAATGATGTTTTCATGATCCATGATACTTAGTTTCTTAATGCTCACATCATTCTTGGAAGATTTGGCTTCATGATGCTCATTCAACTTGCATATCTCCATGGCTATATGGTGTTGATTTTTGGTTAATCATGATTTGACAAGTGTTTATATCCTCTTTGTTATTGTGTTTTCATGAGTGTGTTTCATAGATATTTTACTTGGGGTGATTGAGTTTCTATCTCTATTGTTCATTCATGAAGGTTGATTGCATATGCATAGGGTTTAAACTCTAAAGACCGAACTGCACAAAATCTGGAAATGTAGCATATTTCGGTCGACTGCCCCTAGAATTTCGGTCGACCAAAATCCCCAATGAGGGAAGGTTTTGTGATTGTAAAAGTTAGGTCGACCGCCCCATTCTTTAGGTCGACCGTTTACGGTGAAAACTGAAAAATGTGGATCCGAAACCCATCTAAACCCAATCCATTTGTGCTCCAACCTTTACCCCTTTGCCCCTTGGTTCTTAGGAGTCATATTACGGTATTTTTGGAGGGTTCTAGAAGGGTTATAATGGTCTTTTCATGTCTTCTATATATACTCTTGTGCGACCTATGAATTTGATAAGAGAAATACCATAATGAGCTTATTTTCTATCTTGTAGGAGGGGAGGGCCAAGGAGGAGAAAATAAGGACTTGGAAAGTGGATTTCATCTACTCCAAGGAGCTTCTAGATTTCATGGAAGAAGAAGAAAAGGAGCGGATCGATGAGAAGATCAAGTGGACGCAAGAATCACCATCATCTGATCCGAGAGTCAAGCATCAACATCGATTAGCTTTGGAAATCAAAGCGGGAACAACTTCTACATCTCATTCCTATCTATTTGTGATCTTTGTCATGTGTTGTATTTTGATTTGAGCATATTTGGATATTTTTGTTTATTTTCCGAACATTAGAGATACTCTTGTGTGTGAACCGTCTGCGTACGGTTGTATTTATTGTGCTGCGGTTGTTGCAATGTGTGTGTGTGTACTGCTGGATTCACAGTCCAGAGCGTTTGGGGTTCATCCCTGTGTTGCTGTGTCTACAGCGTGAGGAGAGTTCTCCTCGTGGGGATTTATCCCCGTGTGTGTGCATGCGTCGTCCTGTGTGTGTTTGGAGCGTCGTCTCCATTTAGGGATTTATCCCCTAGTGTAGCCTTACCGATTTGGTAAGGGGTGGACGTAGGGAGCCCGTCGTGGTCCCGAACCACCTTAAAAACCCTTATGTTGTGGTTTGCTTTGTGGTTGTGCTTAGTAACTTAATCTGTTTATCTTGATTGTGTGTGAACAGTGAGATTGAGAGAACTAAGTTTACCTTGCTTAGTTTAATTTCTTTAATCACGTTCAAAGTTGTTAATTCCATTGCGTTAGTTTTTAATTTACCATCGATCGTGGGGGACAATTCAACCCCCCTTCTTGTGTACTCGCATACCCAGGGACCAACAATGTGCAAAGCAGATAAAGAAGAAATTTCATTTGCATAATAAGAAGAGTACATAGTACGGGGGACATCCCCCAGGATACATGAAGATTCGCAAGAACAGAAGGGGGGAAAGCAAAAGAACTACTGCAATGAACGACGGAAGATGTCCTCAAACTCAAAAATCCCAAGAGAGGGATAATAGATCAACTCATATAAATATGATTCTTCAGCTTACAGCAACATCATTGTCTCCACAAGCAACGCGGCTTGCCCTTTCGCCAGCTCCGCCTCCTCTATATTCTGGACTTGCAGCTGCTCAGTCGATTCCAGTTCTGCTTCGGCCCGTGTGAGTTAGACACGTAGTTCAGCTATCTAGGCGTTCAAAGAAGTGCGACGTTGAGTGGAGTCGTCGGCGGCATCCCGCATCTGTCGAGCAGCTCCCCTCAATGACTGAAGGGTAGTCTGGCACTCTGCTCGCTCGAATTTTATGGCCGTCAGCTGGTCTGCTAGACCATGGCCGATGAACTCCCTTCTGTTCACATACTTCAGAAGCAGGATCACCCGCTGCGTCCAGTCCTCCATGGGGCAGCCAAAAGCTAATAGCGTGCAGGAGAGGTGCTCTACCAGGCCCCTTAGCTGCACGTAAGATAGGTCCTGGCAGGTCGTCCCGGTCTGCCTCAGCGTCTCTAAATATTGCCATACCAGGTCACTCGATGACTGCAGACCGAGTGATGGCGTATCAAGGAGGTGAAATTCTACACAACCGTCGACTGTGGCCCAAATATCATCGTTTGGTTCTGAAGAAGATGATGGCACGTCCTGTATAGCACTTGCACTGGGATCGGCCCCGATGGTTAATGCAATGGAGGAAGTGTCAATAACGGCAATCTCTCTCCCAACCTTTGGCAAGGGCACCGCAGCTTGAGCCTCAACAACAGGAAGTGGTTGGTCACCATCGTCGGCTTGTCCAGCTTCCACCAACGCTGATTCAGTGGCAAGGGCTAAAGCCATGGAGACCCCGGCTGCTCCTTCCACAATCCCTCCCGCTGCAATTGCAAGAATGTCCTCTTCACCCTGAAGTAATTCTTCACCGATGCTGAATTGCTACTGCTCCAAAGCCACCGTCGGTTGGTCAGACCTGGCAATCACTCCTGGCACTTCAAAGCCTGATGTCGTGATATAATCCTTCGATTACCACGGGGCTATGGGCCTCAGGACAGGCAGGAATACCGACGGGTCGACACCAAGGGGTGGAAGGGATATCTTTACGGTCATGGCCGGCAAGGTCACTAATTAAGGCCAGAATGGCGGAAGCCTTCAAAGAAATCAGCATAAAACATCTTAGAGGGTTGATATAATGACCAATGATAATAAGTGCACGATTAAATGGGAGACTCTTACCTTAACCGGCACCAAGCTCAAATCTCCGGCAGCAGAGACTACCATCCCCATAATCCCGGCCCCCTCTCCTACAAAGAGACCTGGTGGCCCAAAGCTACTCCATGACAGCCGTGGTGGACTGAAAGTTGTGAAATGACTTTAGTAAGCAGAGGATACCCCAGCATCTTTGGTCTCTGTTTCCACCATGGGAAACTCCTCATCAGTGGATCTGCCACTATAATCCACCTGCTCCGCCGAAGGCGAGCCCTATTCCAGCGCCAAACTTTTCCCCTTTGAAATAGACGGCTCCTCAGGAGGATGGCTAACAGGAGGAGCATCTTGCGCAATAGAAGCCTGCTCAGCTGGCTCCGTAGCAAGGTCGATAGGCGAATGAGCTTCGGGAGTAGGCTGACTCCCTAAAATGATCCCCTGCTCAGCAAAAGTTCCCTCAGTCGGCTCCACAATGATGGAAATGTAAGTCACGGATTCAGAGGGGGGTGAATGAATCCCCTTTTAAAAATTATTATGGAATTAGAAACTAGAAGAAGTTAGGGACAAACAGTTAACGGTGCAGAATTAATAGCTCAATCTTTAAGAGTATTTTTGCCCTAATAAAAACCAAGAGCATAGCTTGCTCACAACCTGAAATAATATTGGATGCGTTCGGCACACTCAAAAGGGCAAGTCTCACTGAGTACAGAAATAGAAATGACTTGGAATCAAAACCTGTGAAGGGGATAGATGAAATGGATTCACACTGATAAAGCAAACCACTAACACAGAATTTTTAGGTGGTTTGGCCAGACACCAAGTCTGCCTACATCCACCCCTCACTAAACACAGTGAGAATTACCACTGACAAACAGCTTCAAATGCTGAGCCTCACAGCTTGCTACACATATTGATCCTCACAGCTTGCTACACACGCTGAGCCTCACAGCTTGATACACACGCTGAGCCTCACAGCTTGTTAACAAAGGAAAAAATCCTCAACGTTGAGCCTCACAGCTTGCTAACAGAGGAACAAATACTCAACGTTGAGCCTCACAGCTTGCTAACACCGCTGAGCCTCACAGCTTGCTAACACTGCTGACTAACAGATTGATGAAAGGAATCAAAGGAAAATGGAAAACAAAAAACAACTGGAATAATAGGAATGGTCGCTATGAAACTGAAAAACACGATGGCTTGGATTTGATCCAGAGGATAAGAAAGAACACACAGTTCTGAAAGGGAAATCCAAGATACACACTTTTCTTCCACGGGCTCTCTCTTTCTCTTCTTCTTCTCACTTTTCTTCTCTCGAGCTGCTCCTACCCTTCTTCTGTCTCTTCTTTCTTTTCTTCTGGCGGCCTCTCTTCTAGCACCACCACCCTTCTTAGAAGGGTAAGGTATTCTTATATAGGAGTAGGGGCTCCGTAAGGATCAAGCAACAGAACCCTACTAACATTCCATTGGTCCACGTGTTAGGGAATAGAAGCTTCCTTTCCTCGGATCACGTGCCCATCATTTCTCCCTTTATCCACGGGCCAGCCTTCTACCTTTTCAGAGGTCACGTGCCTCTTCTGTGAACGAAATTGTTCCCTGTAAGTAAAGTCAACAAAGCTTTTAGTCAAACACCTTATAAACATTAGTCATGAAGGGTGTATAGACTCCTAAATTGTAACGTGCCAACATGCACATACCTTAGGTTGCTATGAATAGGACATGCACTATCAAACTTGCACCGAGGCAAAGAATGCACAGACCTTATATTGCTCAAGGCAAAACTTGCACCGAGGTCAACAATGCGCAGACGTTGTGTAGATCAAACATATGTAAAGACAAGAATGCACCGACGTTGATCCTTTGAAACCAAACCTTGCACCGACCATGCTATAGAATAGCACAGACTTTAAACTGCATGAGACAGACCATGGGTGTGCATGTAGCACGGACCCTGGTATGTGCATAAGACGCACTCAGACCTGGTATGTGCTTAGATGCAACCTGAGACGAAACTCAGACACAAACTGCATGAGACGCAAACACGGTCGCAGCTGTGCATGAGACGCTAACAGAGACGCAAGACCATTAGGCATGCGCTAGAGACGCAAATATGAAACACATATGTGCACTGACCCTAGGTGCGCATGAGATGCAAATGTAGACGCATTGACTTTATATAGTCGCAACACTGAGACTCGAACGTGCACCAACCTTGCACGGACCTTGCTTGGCCTAACACGAGATATGCATAGACCTTGTTTTAGCACGAGACAGATATGCACGGACCTCTACAAAGATTGCACCAAGGTTGTGTGTGCATAAAGAAGAGTTTGCACAAACTTCAACTATGCAACGAGTCATATGCATAGACTATACAGCAAAAGTATGCACGGACTATGTGGAGAAGTGCACGGGCCTTATATGCAGTTGAGTAGAAAGTGCACAGACTTTGAATGTAATGTTGCACGGACCTTGTGCAACATGCACAGACCTACATGTTGAACAAGAGAAGGTGCAGTGTATGAAGGATTTAAGCCCATGAACAGAAATGCCTTCATCAAAACCAAAAGTAGTCACGCAGGCAACATAAAATCATCAATGTGTAAATGTGCGCAGATGCATCATGATATGAAGGATTTCCATAGTGTCTAACAACATCATGGTCATATCAAAATAGCAGCATAGATAGTGTATACATGACTCATAGTTTTGACAACATCAAAACATAGGGACACAACAATCTCCCCCTTTTTGATGATGGCAAAATTATGAGTCATTACAAGTCATGTCAATCAAACAACTATCTCCCCCTTAGCAATGCAGCATATTAAGGACACAGCAAGCATCATGCAACCAATGACCCCAATGACTGACTAAATGACCCCAATGGCTGACTAACTCAACTATTCTCCCCCTTTGACAACTTCAAAAAGGAGAGGTTTGAGAGTAGAAATGAGAGATGGAGTCAAAAAGAGAATTATCACCCCCAATTTAGCAGATAGAATGAATTTGTAGATAGGCCAATGTAGCAGATAGGAATGAAGAGATTCACAATTAGATACGAATTTCATAAATCTGAATGAATTCAAGTTCAGACTCTGTCATTATAAAGGAGTTATGATAAGATCCTTATTTAGATGCGTGGTTCAAATCTAATAGATTCAGAGTTTATCAATGAAAAAGCTTTAAAAAGAAAGAACTGTATTCTTGTTTAATAGAAATGAACCAAGATTCCAAAATAGAGCCCTATCAACCTCCTATTATCTTACTCAAATAAACCAATGACACTTCTAGGAGTTAGTTAAAAAATAGTATTGAAGTTAAACACAAAACTGTTCTATTCAGGTTCTCAGGGTTTCAGCACAATAACTTGACCTTCGATCACATTTTAAGAATTTTCTTTTTAGCTCAGAATATTTTTAAGAGAAATCAAGTATAGTCAACACCTTTTGACTTAAGGGTAGATGTTTATCAGACGCCAGTACCCCTAGTTATTCAGTGAGACTAACTGTCTTGCTTCAATTTGAACAGAGATAACAAGGACACTTCATGACTAGGTCCACTCCATTTCTTTGATGGAGGGCTTAGTTTCTCAGTGAATCCTTTGTCATTGCTCTGCCATGAGCAATGAAATATTCTTTTATCAGGCTGCACATAGAGTTTTCAGATTGTTCTATGTTTAAAAACAATACTCTATCTAAGTATCTCAACCAAGGGTAATCATGATTCTAGATTTTTAGATATTAGGTATATTTAACAAAACAGAACAATGAGAGAACTTGTTAAGACCTTTTAAACTGAAAACAGCTTCTTTTCAAGACAATTTATCTTTAAACTCAAAGAAATCATTAAAATCAAACCAGCAAATTATTTAAGAGTATCATAATCCTGTATAATAGAAGATTTCGAAACAAGAATGTTCAGATTTATGATCATAGTACACAAATTGGAATCCTTCTGAATTTTGGGTGTTCTTGAAATGGGTGACAGATAAAGCAGAGAAGATAGTCAAGGCGAGTTCAAACAATAGTACTTGACTCCCCCTCAATAGATGCAGACAATTTGACTGACTGAATGGAGTGAGTCATGAGGTAAAGAGTGAAAGACAGTCAAGCAATTTAAGAGATATGCCTTATGCTCCCCCTAAGTGTATGCACTCAAATAGCTTTTTTGGTATTTTCAATATGAATGGCATGCAATGAAATTTGAAATCAGTATATACACTTAAAAACATGTAGGCATGTGCATTGACTCCCCCTAACTAAATGCACTACATGTACTCAATGTATGCAGAAGCTCAAATTGTGCAATTAAAATGACTATTCAGTTAAGAACATGTACGCATGAGATTTTATTTGACAACTTAAGCATTAAATGCATCAAACGAGATTTCTAATGAATTCAGATAAACAAGCCTGAGTGAAGTCGGAATGTTACCTGAAGGGTGCAAAAATGGGGTTCTTACACCAGGGTGCGTTGGTTTATTTACCCCTTTTATTTCTCAGCTCCAAGGCACACCTGCAAGTTAGCATCCTAGTTTGCATAAGCAGGTACCCAAGCAGTCTTGGGTCTTGAAGTGACAGTGGCACATTTGAATGGTGGTCTCAACATTTTCTGAGCTAACATGTCATCAAATTTCATCAGATAACAGTTAGACATAGAATGTCCTAACTGTCCACAATAACGGCATGATGCAGTATTTTTAAAATTCTCTCTATGCACATTACTGTAATCATGGAATCTACGTGCATTTTCATAGAAATTTTTGTTAACAGAATAAGCATTACTATGTTTACTAAAACCAGCCAGCCAACAGTTAACAGCTCTATGGCCTGGCTTTCCACAATTGAAGCATGCAATGAATTTTCTGTTAAAAATAAATTTATTCCTATCAATAGCCTTTTGGTTTGCAGGGAATTTAGCATGATATGACTGTGAGTTTTTCTTACCATTTGCAAACCAGCATTGTGAACTAACATGTCCTATTCTCTCACAATGAGAATAATAAATTTTTCTTTTCTGTTCAGCAGGGTGTTTTCTATCATGAAACTTCCTAGCATGCATTCTATCATCTTGTTCCATCAATCTACACTCATGCATCAAATGACCAAATTTATGATAGTAATGACATGATATTTTTTTTTTGTATGCATGAATGCATGTGTTCAGGTTATGAACCTCATGCACAACACCAGCATGAGTGTTTCTTTGCTTGTTCTACATGTTAACATTCTTTTTCACTTTTTTAGTTTGTTTCTGATTTTTCTCAACAATGGACTGTTTGACTTGAGATGTAGTGGCTACATTTGACGTTTTTACAAAAGAAGTCGTTAGCTTGTTTTTTAAGGCTTTCTTGTTGACATTGTTGTAGCCCAGCCCTTGTTTTTGAACATTTACCTTAATTCATAGCAGTTTGTCTAGGTTTTCTTGCCCACTCACAAACTTAGCCAAAGATTCATTCAAACTTGAAATTTCAGATTGCAGTTTGGAAACATGAAGCTCATAGTTAACAATTTTATCTTCATAGCACATAGCCTTTTCGTTTAAAATCTGATTGATGGTCCTTAGGCTAGCAATTTCTTGTTCAGCATTCAACAACTCATCAGAGCTTCCCATACTTACACTCTTCCCCTTTTCAAAAGTGATTAGCCTCTCAGATAGAGCTGTGTTTAGGTGTTTCAACTTGTTAATTTCCTCTTTCAATTTACAATTTTGCTCTTGGAGTTCATCATCAAACACCAAATCATCTAAGGAAGACTGACATTCATCAAACATTTCTCATTGATTTCAGATTGAAGTTTGTCAAGATTTTTCTGAAGTTCTAAATTTATTGCTCTATCAGTCTCCAGTTTTTCTGACATCAATCTATTTTCACTTTCAAGATTCATTGATCTACATTCAGATTCCTTAGACTATTTTTTGAGTTTTTCATTCTCAGACTTCAAATGTTCCAGTTCTGAAGTAATGGCATTAAAATCTACTAGCTATCTTCTGAATATCTCATTTTCTGTTTTCAGAATTTCACTATCACTTCCTTTAGCTATTTTTCTTGAGGGATTCATTTTCAGATTTCAGCTTGTTTAGATCTGAGTTAGCCTGTTCAAAATCTTTCAACAATTTTTCATTCTGAACAGTATCATTAGTAAAATATTGATCATCACTAGTTGCGTTAAGCTTTTCTTCTAGTTCAGAAATATCATTTCCAAGATTTTGATTTTCAGTTTTGAACACGTCAATTTGTTTCTTAAGCATTTGAATATCAGACAAACAGGCATCACGAGATTGTTTCAATTCCAAACACTTTTCACATGTGGAATCTGAAGTACTCTGACAAGTTTTCTTTTTCAATTTTTTGTATTATTTTCTTAATTGTTCATGTGATTCAAATAGCATAGTATATGCATGCTCCCAATCATCTATAGTAATGTTTTCAAAGGGTTTTACCTGATCATCGTCTTCTTGATCACTATGGTGATCACTTCCATCTTCAATGGCCATAAGGCCGCAGACTTCAATTTCCACTTCATCACTCGAAACACTTTCATCCTCATCACTCCAAGATGACACCATGGCCTTGGTTTGCTTTTTCTTGCCCTTGGCATCCTTCTTTACCAGCTCCGGGCATTCATCTCTGACATGCCCTGATTTCCTGCAATTATAACAGATAATCTTGTCAGATTTCTTGTTTTGGTCAGATTTAGAGTGATAGCCTCTATATGCCTAGTAGGGTTTGTTCTTCTTGGCATACTTATCTCTCATTCTTAAAAATCTTTTGAAATCTCGGGTGAGGAAAGCCTGTTCAGAGGCCGACAGTTCATTAAACTCCTCACTTAGTTCATCACTGCTCTCACCATTGCTACCATACCCCTTGAGGGCCAGTGTCTTGGGTTTCTTCTACTCATCTTCAGGCTTCCTGAAGTTTAAATCATATGTCATCAAAGACCGACAGTTCATTAAACTCCTCACTTAGTTCATCACTGCTCTCACCATTGCTACCAGACCCCTTGAGGGCCAGTGTCTTGGGTTTCTTCTACTCATCTTCAGGCTTCCTGAAGTTTAAATCATATGTCATCAAAGACCCATGTTGGGTTCGCTGCACTCCTTCTTTATCTTTGATAATGGTTTTGATGATTATAATATATTGTGCGATTTGCATTTGCATTGAAGTGAAATTCATTCATGATTATCTTGTGGAAAATGTCATGTTGAAATGAGCTAAAACATGTTATCTACACTATCAATTGGCTCTAAATGTCTGGGTGAATGAATTATGTTCAGACTGCTTTTGACTGAGAATGAAGTGATTGGATTGAATATTGAAGGTTTCTGGACTGAACTTGTAATCCATGTGGATCTTGATGATATGATTTTTCAAGCTATTTTAAATGACTTGAATGACTGATGTTTATCGGTTTTACATTGGCTTGATAAAGCATGTTGCTAAAATGATCAACTCTGCTGCTCATGTTTCATGAATTGTTCTCACAAGTTTGAAATGGTTTCCTCTAAATGCATGAGTAAATGAATTAAGTTCAGATTGATTTTGACTCATTCAGCTCTTGTGGAATTCATGCTGGTCTTTGATGAATTGAGTCTGAATTTAATTGGACTGAAGTTGAAAGCTTTGAAGTTGGTTTTCATGAATGCTTGGCTGAATTCTATTCAGAAATAGTTCTTCATGTTTGAAGGAAGTTCTGATTTGATATATGGAATTCATGCTTGTGCTTTTCATGGGATATGGTTTGGTGATAACATGGCCAGGCTCATCTGTGTTAACTGTCATTAAAACTTTCTTTGAATTGGAAATGGCTACAGATTTGCATTGATTTGTCTTCCATGAGAATGAGCCTTTTGTGTGATGTATCTTGCATTAATGGCTATCATATGCACAGACATTTTCAATATATGCACTGATATTGTCCTTGTGTTACACATTCCTCTAGTGCCTAATGCTCATGCGTGAACCTTGTTTCTATACATTCTGTCATGAGATTATATTATGGAGGAATCACTTTGAAGTTAGTTTCTCATATACATTGGTTAATATTGACACACTTCTGAATTTTCAGAATGTGCAGGTTCATATTGCCCACATTACGGTGGATCCAAAGAAAGAGTTTGTTTCGGATTATTGGTAATATTCTTCTTACCTTGAGTTGGGAAATATGAGTCTTCAAAGTACCTTCAAGCTTATTTCTCATATCTTTCTGAATTGGACTGCTTCAGTCTAATTGATATGTGTAGGTTATGAAGGTTCAGGTTACTTTGATCTGACTTAGCAACTCATGAGAGGTTTGATTGAACGGATCTTGTAATAGCCTTCCAATGCATGATCAATAACTTGATAAGTGAGCTGGCATAGCTCATTACTGAAATCTTGAACTGCCTTGACTTATAATTCTCAAGAATTCAAATTACTTGATAGTGCAGGTTTTAATTCCCCCACATATCTCTCAAATCATGGTAAGAATCTTCTTATGATGGATTTCCATGTGGGGAGATTATGCTTAGTTTATGCTTCATGGCTTTGGGGTTAATTGGCTTCCAAATTGTCAATTTGATAATTGTAGTTCATATTGCATCATGCTCATGTTGATTTCTATTCTTTCATGCAAGATCTGATTGGATTTGGTGTTTCTTTACCAAGTGCTTTATGCATGTTCTTGAGGAGGTTTTTGAGTTTTCTTTATAAAACATTTATGTGCCTCATACTAATGCCTTCATAATCATATTTCATGTCCTTTGGGTGTTGGACTCAAAACTAGTTCCATATGTTAATGAATGATCCAAATATTTTAATTCATGATTGGTTACATTGGGTTACATGTATAGGTCTTAAGGAATGCATTGAATATCATTTCATAAGGTTTCAAGGTCAATAGGTCGACCCCCCCCCCACTCAATGGGTCGACCCTTGGGCAAGAAAAAGCCTAAACAGAATGCTGTCTGAAAGTGGGTCGACCCCCATCACAAAGTGGGTCGACCCCTATAAAAAAGTCTGCAGCAGATAGAGTTCTGGATAGAGATGGGTCGACCCCCACTGACAGATGGGTCGACCCCCCCATTCTGGCAGTTCCGCGCGAAAATTTCGCGGCCCACCAAAACCCTATGAAATCACTTACAAATGGGCTAGTCTTTTACCCTAATGCCCTTGGGTTATTAATGAATATATTAGAGTGGTTTTCCTAGGGTTTTCCAAGGGCTTTATGGTCTTTTCATCATTCTATCATGGGACTATATATATGATGCGATTTTGGGGATTTTAGAAGAACAAGAGGCTAACATTAGTGTTCTTTGTGCAGGTGAGAGAGGAAGGAGTTGGAGAGGACCTCCACGCCATATCTGATCTACTTCCGTTGAGATTTGGAGCTCGGTGTAGAAGAAGATACCAAGCGGAATGACGCAATGAATCTGAAGATGTCAAAATCGCGAGCATCTGTCGACATCGTCTTGGAGATTTGAGGAGTTTGCAAAAGGGAAAAAATCTCTACATCTATTTCTAGCTTATTTGAGATGTTTTCCATGTTCTATCTCTATCTTGGATGTTGTTGAGGTTTTATCTTGGTCATTTGAACATCCTATAATGGCAATATATATATGCTGTGATTTTCATTCTTTGGTATGAAAGGAATGAGTTAATGTGTTCTATCTCTTGCAGGGAAAGAAGGGAAAGGGCGGCCATAAGATGGAGAGGAGAAAGATTTTCTATATCTATTAGTTTTTGATGTCTAGAGGTGTGATTGGATCGTGAATCTGAAGGAAAACATCTTGGATCATCAAGGAGGTTGACCGGCGATTCCGACATCCTGTGGTTTCGACTACCTCCGACCAAAGCTTCAAAGAAGATCTTCATCGGCCATTGAAAGTCAAAGGGGAAACGTTCTATATCACTTATCCATTTATCTATGATGCCCTTCTTGATTGATACATAGTCTTGAGCATATCTTGTATAATTTTTGGTTTCTTCTGAACATTGGATAACCGTGTGTGAGCGGAGCTGCGTCTCCGTGTGTTGGGTTTTATTGGGGGAAAGTTTCCCCGTGGTTGGTTATGTGTTGACGGAGCTGTGACTCCGTGTGGTTTGAGTGTCTGGGGTGTGTTCCCCTATTCTGTGTGTGGGTGTGTGCTGCGGTGGCAGCGTGTTGGGGATTTTCCCCGTGTGTGGATATTGCTACGGAAGCAGCGTGTGTTTGTGGTTGGGGTTCGTCCCCGTGTTGCTACGAAAGTAGCGTGTAGTGAAGCCTCACCCGGTTTGGTGAGGGGTGGATGTAGGGAGCCCGTCGTGGTCCCGAACCACCTAAAAATCTCCGTGTTGCATGTGGTTTGCCTATGCGATTGTCCATTTCTCCTATCTCCATTCACAGGTAAATTTATAGATTTTTATTCACTGCTCCACTACACACTACTACCTCTGCTATTTGTATTTGGGCATAGTTAACTCGTTCTTTGCATTGCATATCCGTGTAAGATAGGAAAGATTGAGGATTCTTCTAATCTCACTTAAGTTTATGCTAATTAACGCAGTTAATTTTAATTCCACCGTGATCAGTTTAGATTATTTTTAAAATCCGCCATCTAGGCAAAGGGGACAATTCAACCCCCCTTCTTGTCCAACATCTAGTCTGGGCCAACAATTGGTATCAGAGCCCAGTCTCTGATTTTTTAGCGGACCTTGCGGTCTTGGAGTAAAGATCTATTCATGATGGCTGGTGTGAATTCTGTTCCTATCTTTGATGGTTTTGATTATGTATCTTGGATTGGAAAATTTACTATTTGGATTTCGGGTACTGATCCTAAGCTTATGAAATTAATTACTCATGGTCCTCATGTTTTACCAAAAATGAGTTAAGATGGACTGATGAACATAAGAAAAAAAATTCTGATAATCTTTTTATTTTGAATGCTCTTAACGCTGTAGTTGACTCTAGCAAATCTCCGCTTGTTTCTCATTGCAGCTCAGCCAAAGAAATAATGGATCAATCAAGTTTCATGAAGGAGGGCTAGAGGATGGGTGCATGATGGCTAATAGTAGGGATGATCATTCAAGCTTAGAGTCCAAGGAGGTACGTTCTGACTCTGAACTTGATGAAATTTCATTTGAAGAATTACTGGAAGCTTATGATGAATTATCGAGTAAGTACAAGAAACTAAAGTCTGAAAATAAGAAGCTCCATAAGAAACTTGAAAATACTTTTCATGAAACTCCTTCTTGTGAAACATGCTTAGAATTCAGGAATGTAAATGAGTCTCTTTTGTTTGATGTGGAAATGCATAGAGATAAAAACTATTGTCTGAACGAAGAAAATGACACCTTGCTTGACAAGATCAATCAACTTGAAGAAACTGAAAAAGAGTTAAATGACAAGCTAGATGCTATGTCAAGTGATCAAAGGCTCATTTAATGAATTGGCTATCAATGATGAACTTGCCAAGGAGAATGAAGTGTTGAAGCATTTAAACATAGTAATGTCTGAAAAATTGCTTCTCCTTGAAAATGAAAAATGGTGGTCTAATAACAAGTCTGAAAAGCTGAAGGACTGAGAGAGGAAATAGAAAGCTTCAGGAACATGAATGATAAATTTGAATGCAATGAAACCATAAATAAAATGGTTGATGAAAATGAGAGCTTTCAAATAAAAGATCTTGAACACACTTCTACAAACAAAGAGTCATTTGAAAAACTCTAAAATGAAAATAGTGCACTGTTAATTCAGATTTCATTGCTTGAAAGTAGATTGAAAAATCTTGAAAAGGTTGAAAAAGGAAAAAGTGTGATTGTTGATGATCATGATAAATTATTTTCTCTTGAACAAGAAATTGAAAGTTACAAAAACGTCAATTTTTTGTTGAATGAAAAAATTGCTTCATGTGAAGAAGAGCTTGCTAATTGTGAATTGCATATTTCATCTTTGCAAAATGAAATCAAAATTTTCAATGAATCATTGTCCGTGCATGATAAAGGAAATCAAAATCAGAAAAATGTTGATCATCACTCCTGTGTGCATGAAAAACTTCAAACTGTCAAATATGATCATGCGTCAAAGAAAAGAAGAAATATTTCATGTTTCTATTGTGGACAATATGGTCATGACATGTATGACTGTCTTCTAATGAAATCTGATGATGAACGAGCATTGCAGTCACAAATGAAAATTGTTAATGAGTCTAAAGATCATGTGAAACCTACTAGGAAAACATTCAACTCTCATTGCTATTACTGTGGATTACATGGTCATGTCTTTGAACATTGCTTCACGAAGAAAAATGATGATGAATGGTTTGTTAAAAAAAATTTTACATGTCATTACTGTGGAAATTTTGGACATGTAATGAATGATTGTTATGTAATGAAAAATGTTGAAAATGGCTTTTTGAAGAGGAAATCTTCTTACTGTTTTTATTGTGGAGAGAATGGTCATTCTATGGATGACTATTCTACTAGGGTATTTGATGATGAATGATTTGCTAGGAAAAATAAGAATTCATTTGTTCATGTAAGAACTAACCCCTCGGGACCCAAGATGGCTTGGGTACCCAAAACTCCAAAATGAGAATCTATCTAGTAGGGGTGCCTTGAGAAGGAAGAAACCAATGACAAATAAAGATCCTTCAAGGCAAGGAAATGATGCGCTTATCAGGTAAAGAATTTGGTATACTGTTTCCTATTGGATTACTTAACCTTGGTAAGAGCTTGAATCTTGAGAAAAACTTGGTACCTCCATTTGAACAGTTTCCATTTCACATTTTGTGAATAAATTCAGTTCTTGAACGCTTCATCTTTGACATACATGACTTTTCTTTCATATACACCTCTTACTTCGCTTCTTGCAAATAACAGTTTAGGTTTGAAAGTTTTGGTCTGTGGATAAAAATTTTCACTCTTCTAATCACATCTTGTAAATAATGATTCACTTTTGCCAATTCACTTTATATGCTTACTTGCATGATACATTGCACATATCATACATATATTTTCATACATGTGAATAGGAATAATTTTTCAATCATCTCTTCAAGTTACATGCATATACTTCATACACGTGTGCTTGAATGCCATGGTTATTTGGTATATCAAATGGCGATAGTGGAATGTTGGATTATGTCCAATTGGAAGCTCTCCTCATGCGTGATGGTGGTCTTCGGACCAATGTACTCTGTCAAGTACCGATAATCATTTGCTTGAAAACATTGAAGGATCCCTGGTTGATTGCATGTATATACTTTATACAACCACTTTTTGACTCCTTCTATGACTCATCCTTTGCTAAATGAAATTGGATTGATTTAGACATATTTGTTACATGGCATATATTAAGGGGAAGATTTTTTATAATCGTGCATACATTTAGGGGGAGACATTACTATGATAAGACTAATTCATCTTTTACATTCAATACAACCACCCACACAAAATGCACCTTTTTGAGATAATGATTCAATATAATAAGGATTACGATTTTCTACTCTACACTTTTAAGGACTTTTGATTCTCTACATGAAATTCACATGTCTCGTGAGGAAAAAGCTATATACCCCACCAAAAAGTCTTATAGTGGAACGTGGATCCGAGTAGCCGGGAATCCCCCCTAAAAAAAGAGAGGAAACTCGCGTCGAAAGGAGAAACTAATCCACACTAAAATAAGTGTGATTTGCCACCGAGTAGCTGGGAAGTGCCCGAGAGACAAAGGGTACAACTCGCGTCGAAAAGTGCCTCATCCACATCATAAAAAGTGACGAAACTGAGTAACCGAGAATTACCCCTGAAACAAAGGGCATGACTCGTGCCAAAAGATGAGTCACACCATTGTTAGTAATTAAAAAAAATTGGGGGTCATACGTAGCTACCAATATTCGAGAATTGTGTTGAAAGTGTATGGATGATAAGTTCTTTGTAGTGTTCTTTAGAAAATCTGATTTTCCATACTACCTTGAAATTCAATGCTCAAACATCACATATGCACCTTGGGTTTGATTGTTTGAATGTTCCTTATGAATCTGTCGCTTATCATGGTTTATGCAGTACTTATTTATGTAAGCACGACCCACTTAGTATTTTTCATGCACATCATGTTCTATAATCGATTGCATAATCCTTACACCCATCCCGAAGGGACTTGCATGAGTCTAGATCTTATTATGCATACTTGAATGCATGATTGCTTGATCCTTTTTATTCTTATCATACATCATTTCATATTGATGCATCTTTGGATCATACATGTACATATCTGCTTAAATAACCCCATTGCCAGTCAGTTTTTGTTCATGACAAAAAGGAGAGAATAATAGGCTTTCCAGAAGAACAATTGCATATAATTCAGTTCAGTCATACATTTGCATATAACTCAAAAATTGACAATCTGCACATATTTCAAATTTTAGTTCTAGATACATGTTCTTAGTTTCACACATGTTTTTAGTCTTATACGTGTTCATAATTCTCACACCTTCCTTTTCATGGTAGGTTATTGCTGAGTTCGTGCGCCATGGTCTTTATATTTCTGTCTCATTCATCTTTGAAAACTCATCATTTTGTTCCTCTAGTCCCCCACTTTTTGATAATGCCAAAGGGGGAGAGAGAGTTGTAGATTGCAACAATATCTTGTCATCATCAAAAAGGGGGAGATTGTTGGGTTCGCTGCACTCCTTCTTTATCTTTGATAATGGTTTTGATGATTATAATATATTGTGCGATTTGCATTTGCATTGAAGTGAAATTCATTCATGATTATCTCGTGGAAAATGTCTTGTTGAAATGAGCTAAAACATGTTATCTACACTATCAATTGGCTCTAAATGTCTGGGTGAATGAATTATGTTCAGACTGCTTTTGACTGAGAATGAATTGATTGGATTGAATATTGAATGTTTCTGGACTGAACTTGTAATCCATGTGGATCTTGATGATATGATTTTTCAAGCTATTTTAAATGACTTGAATGACTGATGTTTATCGGTTTTACATTGGCTTGATAAAGCATGTTGCTAAAATGATCAACTCTTCTACTCATGTTTCGTGAATTGATCTAACAAGTTTGAAATGGTTTCCTCTAAATGCATGAGTAAATGAATAAAGTTCAGATTGATTTTGACTCATTCAGCTCTTATGGAATTCATGCTGGTCGTCGATGAATTGAATCTAAATTTAATTGGAGTGAAGTTGAAAGCATAGAAGTTGGTTTTCATGAATGCTTGGCTGAATTCTATTCTGAAATTGTTCTTCATGTTTGAAGCAAGTTCTGATTGGATATATGGAATTCATGCTTGTGCTTTTCATGGGATATGGTTTGGTGATAACATGGCCAGGCTCATTTGTGTTAATTGTCATTAAAGCTTTCTTTGAATTGGAAATGCCTAAAGATTTGCATTGATTTGTCTTCCATGAGAATGAGCCTTTTGTATGATGTATCTTGCATTAATGGCTATCATATGCACATACATTTTCAATATATGCACTGATATTGTCCTTGTGTTACACATTCCTCTAGTGCCTAATGCTCATGCGTGAACCTTGTTTCTATACATTCTGTCATGAGATTATATTATGGAGGAATTACTTTGAAGTTAGTTTCTTATATACATTGGTTAATATTGACACACTTCTGAATTTTTAGAATGTGCAGGTTCATATTGCCCACGTTACGGTGGATCCAAAGAAAGAGTTCGTTTCGGATTATTGGTAATATTCTTCTTACCTTGAGTTGGGAAATATGAGTCGTCAAAGTACCTTCAAGCTTATTTTGCATATCTTTCTGAATTGGACTGCTTCAGTCTAATTGATATGTGTGGGTTATGAAGGTTCAGGTTACTTTGATCTGACTTAGCAACTCATGAGAGGTTTGATTGAACGGATCTTGTAATAGCCTTCCAATGCATGATCAATACCTTGATAAGTGAGCTGGCATAGCTCATTACTGAAATCTTGAAATACCTTGACTTATAATTTTCAAGAATTCAAATTACTCGATAGTGCAGGTTTTAATTCCCCCACATATCTCTGAAATCATGGTAAGAATCTTCTTTTGATGGATTTCCATGTGGGGAGATTAGGCTTAGTTTATGCTTCATGGCTTTGGGGTTAATTGGCTTCCAAATTGTCAATTTGATAATTGTAGTTCATATTGCATCTTGCTCATGTTGATTTCTATTCTTTCATGCAAGATCTGATTGGATTTGGTGTTTCTTTACCAAGTGCTTTATGCATGTTCTTGAGGAGATTCTTGAGTTGAAAATACGAATAAAACATTTATGTGCCTCATACTAATGCCTTCGTAATCATATTTCATATCCTTTGGGTATTGGACTCAAAACTAGTTCCATATGTTAATGCATGATCCAAATATTTTAATTAATGATCGGTTACATTGGGTTTCATGTATAGGTCTCTAGGAATGCATTAAATATCATTTCACAAGGTTTCAAGGTCAATGGGTCGACCCGTGGGCGAGAAAAAGCCTAAACAGAATGCTGTCTGAAAGTAGGTCGACCCCCCTCACAAAGTGGGTCGACCCCTGTAAAAAATTCTGTAGCAGACAGAGTTTTGGATAGAGATGGGTCGACCCCCCCTGGCAGATGGGTCGACCCCCCCATTCTGGCAGTTCCGCGCAGAAATTCTGCGGCCCACCGAAACCCTTTGAAATCACTTCCAAATGGGCTCGTCTTTTACCCTAATGCCCTTGGGTTATTAATGAATATATTAGAGTGGTTACGCTAGGGTTTTCCAAGGGCTTTATGGTCTTTTCATCATTCTATCATGGGGCTATATATATGATGCGATTTTGGGGATTTTAGAAGAATAAGAGGCTAACATTCGTGTTCTTTGTGCAGGTGAGAGAGGAAGGAGTTGGAGAGGACCTCCACGCCATATCTTATCTACTTCCGTTGAGATTTGGAGCTCAGTGTAGAAGAAGATAGCAAGCGGAATGACGCAATGAATCTGAAGATGTCAAAATCGCGAGCATCCATCGACATCGTCTTGGAGATTTGAGGAGTTTGCAAAAGGGAAAAAATCTCTACATCTATTTCTAGCTTATTTGAGATGTTTTCCATGTTCTATCTCTAGCTTGGATGTTGTTGAGGTTTTATCTTGGTCATTTGAACATCCTATAATGGCAATGTATATATGCTACGATTTTCATTCTTTGGTATGAAAGGAATGAGCTAATGTGTTCTATCTCTTGCAGGGAAAGAAGTGAAAGGGTGGCCATAAGATGGAGAGGAGAAAGATTTGCTAGATCTATTAGTTTTTGATGTCTAGAGGTGTGATTGGATCATGAATCTGAAGGGAAACATCCTGGATCATCAAGGAGGTTGACCGGCGATTCCGACATCCTGCGGTTTCGACTCCCTCCGACCATACCTTTAAAGAAGATCTTCATCGGCCATTGAAAGTCAAAGGGGAAACGTTCTATATCACTTATCATTTATCTATGATGCCCTTCTTGATTGATACATAGTCTTGAGCATATCTTGTATAATTTTTGGTTTCTTCTAAACATCGGATAGCCGTGTGTGAGCGGAGCTGCGTCTCCGTGTGTTGGGTTTTATTGGGGGAAAGTTTCCCCGTGGTTGGTTATGTGTTGACGGAGCTGTGACTCCGTGTGGTTTGAGTGTCCGTGGTGTGTTCCCTGATTCTGTGTGTGGGTGTGTGCTGCGGTGGCAGCGTGTTGGGGATTTTCCCCGTGTGTGGATATTACTGCGGAAGTAGCGTGTGTGTGTGGTTGGGGTTCATCCCCGTGTTGCTACGAAAGCAGAGTGTAGTAAAGCCTCACCCGGTTGGGTGAGGGGTGGATGTAGGGAGCCCGTCGTGGTCCCGAACCACTTAAAAATCTCCGTGTTGCATGTGGTTTGCCTGTGCGATTGTCCATTTCTCCTATCTCCATTCACAGGTAAATTTATAGATTTTTATTCGCTGCTCCACTACACACTGCTACCTCTACTATTTGTATTTGGGCATAGTTAACTCGTTCTTTGCATTGCATATCCATGTGAGATAGGAAAGATTGAGAGGATTCTTCTAATCTCACTTGAGTTTATGCTAATTAACGTAGTTAATTTTAATTCCACCGTGATCAGTTTAGATTATTTTTAAATTCCGCCATCTAGGCAAAGGGGATAATTCAACCCCCCTTCTTGTCCGCCATCTAGTCTGGGCCAACAACCCGATTAGCTCATCCACCTTCATGGTGGTCAGATCCTTAGACTCTTCTATCACAGTGGCCTTTATGTGCCACGCAGGAGATAAAGACTTGAGTATTTTCCTAACAATCTCACTATCAGAATAATCCTTGCCTAGTGCTTTAAGATTGTTAGTGAGCTGAGAAAGCCTAGAGAACATTTCCTTTATCGACTCATCAAACTTCATTTTAAATACTTCATACTCGGAGACCAGCATATTTACCTTTGTTGCTCTTACCTGGGACGTTCCTTCATATATCAGCTTCAGCTTGTCCCACATGTCTTTAGCTGATCTGCAAGCAGAGATCCTAGAATACTCTTCTGGATGAACTGCGCACTGCATTATGTTCAGAGCAGTCCAGTTCACCGTTGAGTGCCTGATCTGTTCCCTTGACCATGCGTTCTCATCTGGTGGGACCTCAAATGGTCCTAAGGCAATCACTCTCCAAAGTTCGTGGCTCTGCGCTCTCAGGAATACCTCCATCCTGTGTTTCCAATAAATGTAATTAGCGCCATCAAAGAAAGGAGGGCGGTTAATAGAATGTCACTCAGCTATGAAGCTGCGAACATTTCCATTCCCATGTCTTCCCTGGTCGTTGGACCACATCATGGGAAACCGGGCTCTGATACCAATTGATGGAAATGTAAGTCACGGATTCAGAGGGGGGTGAATGAATCCCCTTTTAAAAATTATTACAGAATTAGAAACTAGAACAAGTTAGGGACAAACAGTTAAGGGTGCAGAATCAATAGCTCAATCTTTAAGAGTATTTTTACCCTAATCAAAACCAAGAGCATAGCCTGCTCACAACCTAAAAGAATATTGGACGCGTTCGGCACACTCAAAAGGGCAAGTCTCGCAACGTACAGAAATACTCACAACCTAAAAGAATATTGGACGCGTTCGGCACACTCAAAAGGGCAAGTCTCACAACGTACAGAAATAGAAATGACTTGGAATCAAAATCCTGTGTTAGTGGTTTGCTTTATGAGTGTGAATCCATTTCACATATCCCCTTCATAGGTTTTGATTCAAAGTCATTTCTGTTTCTGTACGCTGTGAGACTTGCCCTTTTTAGTGTGCCGAACACGTCCAATATTATGTCAAGTTGTGAGCAGGCTATGCTCTTCGTTTTGATTAGGGCAGAAATACTCTTAAAGATTGAGCTATTGATTCTGCACCCTTAACTGTTTGTCCCTAACTTATTCTAGTTTCTAATTCCGCATTAATTTTTAAAAGGGGATTCATTCACCCCCCTCTGAATCCGTGACTTACATTTCCATCACACGACAAGGGGAGAAGGCGGTCGGATCTTGACTGAAGCTAAAACAAGAAGCACTAGTGTAAGCCCAGGGCATGATAAATTGTGGAAACCCTTAGAGGACAGACCACAAATTACCTTCTATCTCATGGCTGGGCATGGGAGAAGGCAAATTTTTCTCAAGGGGAGCTATTAGTGTCACGCCCCGAGAGCGGAAGATACCCGAAGACGCGTGACGAGTTTATATCAATCATGTCAATCAGAGTATTAGTGTATTCGACACCAAAATCAGAGATGCACAAAAGTAAAGATAACACAATCCTTTATTCCTTCATAAGAATATGTCTATTACAAACCTTTGAAGTACTAACTAAAATAAAGGAAAAATACAAGGTTGACTTAAGAAAATATGAAAAAGACTAGATAACACGGGAGAAGCTCTATCTCTTTCACTCTTGATTTTCCCCATCCGTTTGAGTTCCCTTATCGTCGGACTTACCTGAAAAGTAGGGAAACACTAAGTGAGCGAACGCTCAGTAGGAAATTATATCTCAAGAACTAGCAATGCGTTTAAGTAATTACATCTTTCATGAGTGCACTATAGCTATGCATGCTCGCATAAAACGACAAGATAGAGAGAGTGTATAACAATAAGATAGCGACGAGAACTAGTCATGAACTTTCAAGAACTTATATCAAAAGATATCAAGATATTCAAGGAAGTGTATTCATCATGTCATGTTGGAATTTTGCTATCACGTTCAAGCACGCAAGTATGAAATTACCCTTTTCGGGTCACGCAAGTCATGTAATATCAAGTCAAGTACAAGTATAAGATTTGTGGAATGTTCAATCAAGCTAGTCATGCACTTCGGTATAATGCCAATACCGTGATCAATCAACTCCCATGGGCACAAGTACTTTCGGGTGCTCCTCCTAGGACCAGATCGGGCCTTATATGCGCAGGCATTAATCATATATTTTAACATCCACTTTTGTGTATAGCCAATATGGAATTTCAAGAGTAAAGTTTGTAGACATGTAGGATAAACTTGGATAGAGTAGAGTCCAAAAATATGACACTTGATATGGAATGGCGATAATAACGGTACAATCACGATTATCGATAAAACTAGGTGGAATTGGTTCCCTAACTTGGGTACCATGACAAACAAGTATGGACATTCTTTATATAGAATTGAGGTCCACAAGAACATCAAGTTTAATATAGAATTGGGGTCTACAATAACATCACATTGATGACATGCTTTCCCCGTTCATTAAGAAAATTCTCATATCATACTCATAGCATAATATGAGGGCCGGTATACCATGTGACATGGCAAAAATAGGGTGATGGGTTTTTAAGGTACAACCCGCTCAGTCGGCCTTGAGGGAATCCAAGGCTCGAGGAGTCTTACGGAGGTCTCTATGACTAACTCGCTAGTCCAAAGGAACGGAATGTCCAATGGAGAGCTTGTATGTCACTGAGAAATAGTGGGTAATGCGATAAATCATCGTGGAACGTGGGACTATATTCACGGAGTGGAAATATAGTGCCGATAATATCCTTATACATATATATCAAACTCTCGGTTAACAGAAACAAGGGAAAACAGTAATACAGAAAATAACGACTTTAGCCAAGTCATTAATTATCCAATTAACGCCTTTCAGAGGGGCGTTTATTTACAAATTTGACGACTTATACATTAGTCGTCCATTCAATATTTCTATTCTGTAGAAAATCAATATTCTGGAATTTTAACAAAAACGCGCCCTGGATAGGGGCGTTACTTTTCAATTAGCGCCCTGGTCTGGGGCGTCAGTTCAATAAGAGACGACCTTGGGCAGGTCGTTAATTCAACAATTTACTAATTATCAGATAATAAGATTTCAGGAAAAAGGGTACATGATCATGACAGGAAAAATAGCAGGGTTTCACAGGTATACTCATGCAATATATTAGATTCATGGTTGCATAGATATTAAATTTTAAACATGGGTATTTATTATTTACATGTAATTGACGACTTCTAGGCAGGGCGTCAAAACAATAATTAGCGCCCTAGTGTGGGTTGCTTCTTTAAATTAGCGCCCTTGCCAAGGGCGTTTCTTTTTGAAATTACATAGAAAACATCTCAAACCAAAATAAAACTATATGCATGTATGACAGAAGGTATTATTAAGATCTTAAGCTAGTTTGGGCTACGATCTTGAGAAAACCTACCTGATGATTATCTGGGTGAAGATATGTGAAGAGAAACGATACTCTGTTTTGCAACGGAGTCTTCTGATCACTAGAAGAAGAAGAAGAAGATGATGTTTGATGAAGAACCCCTCGTTCTTCAGCACGTCAGGAAACGCAAGGCAGGCAACCTATAGGATAATAAGATGAAGAAAAATTAATATTCTTCATGAGTTGATCAAAAATAGAGGCAGTAAGAAGAACATAAACCTGTTCTTCATGCACAGCAGTAGAGCGAAACCTCCTTCGACCAAATAGCTTTTAGGGTTCGATGGACAAGGTTATTTATAGGATTGTGGGGATCCTAATAGGGTTAGAGTTGTATTGGAAGTAATACTTCCATGATAGAGTCATTACCCTACTCAATCTTCCTCGTAGTTATCCAGAAACTTGCTCTGGATAGTCTGCTGGGTCGAACGAAACTCGAACTGAATTCACGCCTTAGGCTCGGTCGTGTGTTTTAATTGACGACGTTGTCCTAGTCGTTACTTATTAAAAACGCGTTCAAGGTGAGGGCGTTTCCTTTCCTTTCCTTAATTTTATTTTCCCGTCGTTTGAAATTTGATGCCCTAGTGTGTAGGCGTCCTTCTTAAATTAACGCCTTAGACAGAGGCGTTTCCTTTTGAATCAACGCCCTGATAAAAGGCGTTATTTTCCTCTTGATTAATGATTTACTCATTTAGGCTCTTTGTCATCTATTTACTTATCTTTTATTTTAATTTGATTTATTTTAAAAATCTTATTTTTATCAGGGTTGCTACACCCTCCCCCACTTAACAGAATTTGGTCCCCAAATTCCATAATATATATATGTGGAGAGTGTAGAGTATATACCTTAAAATAATTCTGGAAATCGCTTCCTCATGGATTCCTCGGTCTCCCATGTGGCTTCATGATCGGAACTCTTATTCCATTGTATTTTTAGCATGAGAATAACCTTATTCCTTAGAGTACGTACTTCACGATCTAGTATCTTCATGGGCTTCTGCTCATATGTGAGATCCTTCTGGATCACTAAGTCTCCATGATCAATAATATGTGATGGGTCGTATACATATTTCTTCAACATAGATATGTGGAACACATTATGAACATCGAACAATTGAGGAGGCAATGCGATGCGATAAGCAACCTCGCCAACTCTTTCCAGTATCTCGAAAGGTCCAATGAATCTTGGTGTAAGCTTGCCCTTGACACCAAATCTCCGTATGCCACGTCCAGGCGATATCTTGAGAAATACATGATCTCCAACTTAGAATTCAAGATCTCTCCTTCTTGTATCGGCATAAGCCTTTTGCCTAGACTGAGCAACTTGTAGTCTTTCTTGAATCAATTGTATTCTTTCAGTGGTAACCCTTACCATGTCTGGACCTAGCAGTTGTTTCTCTTCAACTTCGTCCCAGCATAAGGGTGATCGGCAACTCCTTCCGTATAAAGCTTCGAAAGGTGCCATTTTTATACTTGCCTGGTAGCTATTATTGTATGCAAATTCAACCAGAGGCAAGTGATCATGTCAGCTTCCACCAAAATCAATGATGCATGCCCTAAGCATATCTTCAATGACCTGATTAGTTCTCTCGGTCTGACCATCCGTTTGAGGATGAAAAGTTGTACTAAAGTTAAGCCTTGTTCCCAATGAATGTTGTAGTCCCTTCCAAAAATGTGAAGTAAAACGGGGATCTCTGTCAGACATGATTGAAATAGGAATACCGTGTAATCTGACTACGTCCTTGATGTATAATGCAGCCAACACATCGACTGACCATCGGCTCTTGATTGGCAAGAAATGCGCCGATTTAGTCAATTGGTCAATAATAACCCATATTCCATCATGTCCTCCTTTCGATTTAGATAAACCCATGATGAAATCCATACCAATATCCTCCCACTTCCATTTAGGGATATCTAGAGGATGTAGTTTTCCAGTAGTCTTTTGGTGTTCCGCCTTGACTTGTTGGCATGTGAGACAGCGCGACACGTAGTCCGCTATTTCCCTTTTCATGTTGGGCCACCAAAAATTTCTTTTCACATCTTGGTACATTTTGGTAGATCCAGGATGAATCATGTACCTTGATCTATGAGCTTCATCTAAGATCTTCTTCTTTAACTCGGGACAATCCGGTATACAAGTTCTGTTTTGGAATAACAACCTTCTATCTGATGCTAATTGGAAATCAGACTGTCCTTCTAGTTTGCCCTTGATTTCCACTAATATTGGGTCATCATCCTGAAGTGCTTGTATTTCAGTTAATGGGTCTGGATGAATGCTTATATGAGACAATGTGACATATTTGAAGTTCGTGTCCATGCTTATATTGAGCTTAGAGAATTGCTCTAGCAACTTCCATTCTTGAATCATACAATTAGCTAACAGTGCTCTCGGTCTTCGACTAAGGGCATCAGCTACTGGATTCCCCTTTCCGGGATGATATTGTATATTGAAGTCGAAGTCCTTGAGATATTCTAGCCAACGCCTTTGCCTCATATTTAGTTCCTTTTGAGAGAAAAGATACTTGAGACTCTTGTGATCGGAGTATACAGTAAACTGTACTCCATATAGATAATGCCTCCAGATCTTTAGTGCAAATACTACCGCGGCTAATTCTAAGTCATGGACGGGGTAGTTCTCTTCATGCTTCTTTAATTGACGAGAAGAATAAGCTATAACCTTTCCTTGTTGCATTCGAACACATCCGAGGCCAATGCCAGAAGCATCAGTGTATACCTCGAATTTCTCTCCTTCCATTGGTAAAACTAAGACAGGAGCTGTAGTAAGATGATCCTTGAGAGTTTGGAAGCTTCTTTCACATTCCTCACTCCATTCGTAACGGATCTCCTTGCGAGTTAACCTCGTAAGTGGTACGGCAATCTTAGAGAAATCTTTGATGAATCGCCTATAATAGCCAGCAAGACCTAAGAAACTTCAGATTTCGCTAGCATTGGTCGGTCTTTCCCAATTTCTTACAGCTTCAAATTTTGATGGATCTACTGATAAGCCATCCTTTGATATAACATGTTCGAGAAAAGTCACTTCCTCAAGCCAGAATTCACACTTGCTGAGTTTTGCATATAATTGGTTTGCCCTCAATATTTGTAATGCAATCCTTAAATGCTCCTCATGCTCTTCCTTGGTCTCGGAATAAATCAATATATCATCAATAAAGACTACCACGAATTGATCCAAAAAAGGCATGGATATACTATTCATTAACTGCATAAAGGCAGCAGGGGCATTCGTTAGTCCGAAAGGCATAACAACAAATTCATAATGGCCGTACCTACTTCTGAATGCAGTCTTATGAATGTCCTCATCCTTGATTCTTAACTGATGATATCCCGACCTAAGATCAATTTTGGAAAAGTACTTGGATCCTGAAATTTGATCAAACAACTCATCGATTCTCGGCAGTGGATACTTGTTCTTGATAGTGAGATGATTCAACTGTCGATAGTCGTTGCATAACCTCATGGATCCATCTTTCTTCTTTACAAATAATACAGGCGCTCCCCATGGGGAAGTACTTGGTCTTATGAATCTTTTCTTAATGAGTTCCATCAATTGCTCATTTAACTCCTTGAGTTCAGCAGGTGACATTCTATACGGTGCCTTAGAAACTGGACCCGCACCAGGAACTAAATCGATGGTGAAGGCCACTTCTCTTGGTGGGGGTAATCCAGGCAAATCTTCCGGAAATACGTCCAAAAATTCTTGTTCCACCGGAATGTCTTCTATCTTAGTTTCCTTAGCCTCCTTAATCGTGACGAATGCAAGGAAAGATACACATCCTTTCCTGATGAGCTTGCTAGCTCGGAGAGCCGAAATAAGAGGGGTTTTGCTTCGCCTCTTGGGGCTAGTAAAGATCAGTTCTGGAAATTCCTCGAAAGTAACCTTGCTATTGCGACAATCGACCGTTGCCTGATATTTAGATAACCAATCCGCTCCTAGTATGACATCATACTCCTTTAGATCTAAACATATAAGATCAATAGGGAGATTCTTACCATGAACCAATACTTCACAGTTCTAGTAATGGTGTGTAATATCAGTCTCGTTTCCTAGAGGAGTATACAAGACTAATTTTATCCATTCCAGTTCTAGGGGTAACGGATCAGCGAACTTCTTGGAAACAATTGAATGTGAAGCACCAGTATCAATTAAGACATATGCAGACTTGGAACAAACTTTCAATGTACCTTCTACTAGTCCGCCTTCTTCTTCTTATTCGGTCTCCTTAATTGCGTGAAGACGAGTATTCTTGGTTACTGGGCGCTTCCCGTCCCCGGCTTGATCATTAAGTAATGGGCAATCGGGAATTCGATGATCGCGACTCCCACAGCGGAGACATGCTCCTAGTTTCCTCCAGCATTCTTCTGCTCTATGGCCCGCCTTGTCACAATGCTTGCACACTATATTCGATGGGGTAGTGGTGATGGAGAAGGGCTTGGTCTTCTTAAACTTCTGATCATGTGAGGAAGTACCTCCATTGCTAGGCCTCTTCTTGAAGTTGGGTTTAAAGGAACCCGAACTTGTAACTTGTTTTTTCTTGTCCTTTCCACAGATTCTATCGGATAGTTCCGTGGCGTCTTCTAATAGCTGAGCTCGGCGCATAATTTTCGAGTAGACTTGGATATCCATTGGCGCCAGCTGTGTGATATATTGGGGCCTGAGCCCATTTAGGAACCTCCTACCTTTCATCTTCTCGGTGCTAACTAAGTGCTTAGCATATCGAGATAATCTAGAAAATTGGGCCTCGTACTCAGCCACTGTCAAGGACCGTTGCTTCAGTGCAACAAATTCTGCAGCTTTCTTTTCCTATACTCGGTCCGAAAAATATTTAGCGTTCAAATGTTCAATGAATTCTTCCCAAGTAACTTGGTCTTGATTTAAAGTAGCTTCTATTGATTCCCACCAGCATCGGGCATCCCTTTCCCATTGAAAGGTAGCTAATGAGACTTTATCTTGATCCGTGCACTGCATAACACGGAATATACGCTCCGTCTCCCTGATCCAGTGCTCTGCGTCGTCCGGATCAGTAGAACCCATGAATTTGGGAGGGTTCATGTTCTTGAAGACTTGGTGGAGACTTCCGACTCGTTGAGCACCTCCCTGTGTTACTTGTTACAGCACTTGGGTCATGCCTTGGAGTGTACGCTGCATGTTGCGCCACTGAGCACGTTCGGCAGCCATTATCCTACAATTATAATAACTATATTAGTATATACTCGCGTTAAGGGCTTTTAAGTTTTTATGTTAACTCAACCCTTGGTTCTACCCAATCTCACTGGTTAAAGGTTTGAACCTATCCTTGTACTTGGGTTTCCTAGGAATTGAATACCCTGGGCTCTGATACCACAAAAACTGTCACGCCCCGAGAGCGGAAGATACCCGGAGACGCGTGACGAGTTTATATCAATCATGTCAATCAGAGTATTAGTGTATTCGACACCAAAATCAGAGATGCGCAAAAGTAAAGATAACCCAATCCTTTATTCCTTCATAAGAATATGTCTATTACAAACCTTTGAAGTACTAACTAAAATAAAGGGAAAATACAAGGTTGACTCAAGAAAATATGAAAAAGACTAGATAACACGGGAGAAGCTCTATCTCTTTCACTCTTGATTTTCCCCATCCGTTTGAGTTCCCTCATCGTCGGACTTACCTGAAAAGAAGGGAAACACTAAGTGAGCGAACGCTCAGTAGGAAATTATATCTCAAGAACTAGCAATGGGTTTAAGTAATTACATCTTTCATGAGTGCACTATAGCTATGCATGCTCGCATAAAATGACAAGATAGAGAGAGTGTATAACAATAAGATAGCGACGAGAACTAGTCATGAACTTTCAAGAACTTATATCAAAAGATATCAAGATATTCAAGCAAGTGTATTCATCATGTCATGTTGGAATTTGGCTATCACGTTCAAGCACGCAAGTATGAAATTACCATTTTTCGGGTCACGCAAGTCATGTAATATCAAGTCAAGTACAAGTACAAGATTTGTGGAATGTTCAATCAAGCTAGTCATGCACTTCGGTATAATACCAATACCGTGATCAATCAACTCCCATGGGCACAAGTACTTTCGGGTGCTCCTCCCAGGACCAGATCGGGCCCTATATGCGCAGGCATTAATTATGTATTTTAACATCCACTTTTGTGTATAGCCAATATGGAATTTTAAGAATAAAGCTTGTAGACATGTAGGATAAACTTGGATAGAGTAGAGTCCAAAAATATGACACTTGATATAGAATGGCGATAATAATGGTACAATCATGATTATCGATAAAACTAGGTGGAATTGGTTCCCTAACTTGGGTACCATGACAAACAAGTATGGACATTCTTTATATAGAATTGAGGTCCACAAGAACATCAAGTTTAATATAGAATTGGGGTCTACAATAACATCACATTGATGACATGCTTTCTCCGTTCATTAAGAAAATTCTCATATCATACTCATAGCATAATATGAGGGCCGGTATACCATGTGACATGGCAAAAATAGGGTGATAGGTTTTTAAGGTACAACCCGCTCAGTCGGCCTTGAGGGAATCCAAGGCTCGAGGAGTCTTACGGAGGTCTCTATGACTAACTCGCTAGTCCAAAGGAACGGAATGTCCAATGGAGAGGTTGTATGTCACTGAGAAATAGTGGGTAATGCGATAAATCATCGTCGAACGTGGGACTATATTCACGGAGTGGAAATATAGTGCCGATAATATCCTTATACATATATATCAAACTCTCGGTTAACAGAAACAAGGGAAAACAGTAAGACAGAAAATAGCGACTTTAGCCAAGTCATTAATTATCCAATTAACGCCTTTCAGAGGGGCGTTTATTTACAAATTTGACGACTTATACATTAGTCGTCCCTTCAATATTTCTATTCTACAGAAAATCAATATTCTGGAATTTTAACAAAAACGCGCCCTGGACAGGGGCGTTACTTTTCAATTAGCGCCCTGGTCTGGGGCGTCAGTTCAATAAGAGACGACCTTGTGCAGGTCGTTAATTCAACAATTTGCCAATTTTCAGATAATAAGATTTCAGGAAAAAGGGTACATGATCATGACAGGAAAAATAGTAGGGTTTCACAGGTATACTCATGCAATATATTAGATTCATGGTTGCATAGATATTAAATTTTAAACGTGGGTATTTATTATTTACATGTAATTGACGACTTCTGGGCAGGGCGTCAAAACAATAATTAGCGCCCTAGTGTGGGTCGCTTCTTTAAATTAGTGCCCTTGCCAAGGGCGTTTCTTTTTGAAATTACATAGAAAACATCTCAAACCAAAATAAAACTATATGCATGTATGACAGAAGGTATTATTAAGATCTTAAGCTAGTTTGGGCTACGATCTTGAGAAAACCTACTTGATGATTATCTGGGTGAAGATATGTGAAGAGAAACGATACTCTGTTTTGCAACAGAGTCTTCTGATCACTGGAAGAAGAAGAAGAAGATGATGTTTGATGAAGAACCCCTCGTTCTTCAGCACGTCAGGAAACGCAAGGCAGACAACCTATAGGAGAATAAGATGAAGAAAAATTAATATTCTTCATGAGTTGATCGAAAACAGAGGCAGTAAGAAGAACATAAACTTGTTCTTCACCCACAGCAGTAGAGCGAAACCTCCTTCGACCAAATAGCTTTTAGGGTTCGATGGACAAGGTTATTTATAGGATTGTGGGGATCCTAATAGGGTTAGAGTTGTATTGGAAGTAATACTTCCATGATAGAGTCATTACCCTACTCAATCTTCCCCGTAGTTATCCAGAAACTTGCTCTGGATAGTCTGCTGGGTCAAACGACACTCAAACTGAATTCACGCCTTAGGCTAGGTCGTGTGTTTTAATTGACGACGTTGTCCTAGTCGTTACTTATTAAAAACATGCCCAAGGTGAGGGCGTTTCCTTTCCTTTCCTTAATTTTATTTTCCCGTCGTTTGAAATTTGACGCCCTAGTGTGTAGGCATCCTTTTTAAATTAATGCCTTAGACAGAGGCGTTTCCTTTTGAATCAGCGTCTTGATAAAAGGCGTTATTTTCCTCTTGATTAATGATTTACTCATTTAGGCTCTTTGTCATCTATTTACTTATCTTTTATTTTAATTTGATTTATTTTAAAAATCTTATTTTTATCAGGGTTGCTACAATTGGCACTCCATCTTCCCTCTCTTCAGCTCCCGCAGGGGTGGTGACCTCTTACGTAACCGTCGCAGATGAGGTAGCAGCAGCTGCAAAATAGGAATTGGCCTATGCAACTAAAGTAGAGACGTGGTCCGGAATGAAGGGTGTACCCTCGACTGCGCGTGCTTGTGTATGAGAAGCCTCAAACTCTTCAAATGAGACCACAGCTAGAGGGACAACTGCCGATTCTGGGGTTACGGCCTTCTTCCGACGGGTTCGCTTCGCTCGAGTGACTGCCTCCCTTACTTGGGATCTCGTTCGCTTTCGTGAATCACCAGGAGGCAGGGGTGTCATGGTCGAAACCGCCTCTGGGGTTTCAAAATATAATGGCTTTTGAGCCTTTATGATCAACTCCCTGAAATGCTTGGTATCCTCTTAAGTGAACCTAACTACACATGCACAAGGATGGAAATGAGGCACAATACAGCAAAGGGAGAAGAGAACCAAAAGCTAAAGATAATGAATGAAAATACCCGCTGACCCCGTATACAGAAGAGAGAGTAGCCAGTAAACAAACGTGGGTTCTTTGTCCCTTGAGGCAGCGTCGCGAATCAGCCAGCAAATATCTCCTATTACTTTGCATTGTTCGGCCAGCGACGCCAAGTCTGAATGGCCGCGACACGACAAATAATAATACACGTCGAGGTGGTCAAGCCCCCATCCATCGGCATATTTAAAGGAAATGAGAAGAGGTCGGCCCAGTATGGCTTCACTAGGGCCACCTACTGAAAGCCCGTGAGAGTAGAGTAGTGCAAATAGCCATGGGGTATTACTATAGAGCGTCGGCCATCAGTCCTCTTTTCTGATAAAGGTCCTGTAAGGATAGAGTTGATCGCTCTTAGGACGCCAGGAGGCCGTATAGGGTAGAGGCTCCTCCACTAGCAAGGGGATCTGCTGAAGAATTAATCACTCACCGCTTACGTGGCATAATCCTTGATGCGTCTTCATGAAGCTAGCTTTGTTGATTTCGGGCAGTTTTGGCTCGATCTTAGAGGAGCACTACTTGACTGCCTTACGAGCCTCCAGATAAGCCGCCACCGCAGCATTCATCTAGAATTTCATTATATTCAGATAAGCTGGGTCAGCATCTAGAGCCAGCACTGGCTGAGAGTCCAAGATTTCGCATTCGACAACGGCCCATCACTCTCTCCTCGAGCTCCTATAAAAGATTGTGCTCGCCGTTGACACCCGCTTTAGCCCGCAAGTTGAGTTATTTCTCTTATTCATCAATTTTGATGTCCCGAATTATCTATTATTTTAGAGCCTTCCTTGGATGGATTTCAAACCCATTTCATTGTTCCCTATCCTTTAGACTTCGGAGATCATGATTTCTTAGAGCCCTGGAGCTTGTCTTATCAACTTCCGGCCCATTTAGGTTGACTTCCATCGAAGCATTCGGCTACTTTCGTTGCGTAGTCCTGAAAATAGCCCTTTTTCATCCCCTTCCATTCCTGTATTCAAAATGTGTGCTTCACCAAAGTTGTTCATCCTTCAAAGCTCTACAGTTTCTTCTTCCATGCCGTTAGCTAGTTCTTCACCGATTTCAAGTTATTTATGTTTTTCTAGTAGGCTATGCTATTCACATGTGTCCCAACATTTTCTATCTCTATTCTTGTACAATTTTCTCCCTCTTCCACTCATTTTTTCATCTTGCTCTCTTCATGAACATTGTTCATCTTGCAGTTCTCGACAATTTCTTTTTCTACCACTTTCGCTAGTTCTACATGGTTTTCGAGATATGATTTGATTTCCAAAGTGGCGCAAAGTCTACCCAGAAATTTTTCTCTAGTAGCCTAGCGGTCGTTTGCTAGACCGCTAGGACACAAAAAATGGCCATTCACTAGACCATTATCCCCAAACTTGGCCGAAATCATCCCGTATCACCCCTGGAGCCTTGCGGTCACCCCCTAGACCGTTTCCCATCCCCTTGCGGTCACCTCCAAGACCATTTTCATCAAGAAACGGTCGTGCGATAGACCGTTTTCCAGACAGAGAGTCCTAAACTTCCTGAACTCCGATTTCTTCATCGTGAGACTCGTTGGAACCCTTGTTGACACCACTTTTGAGAGAGATAAACCTCCACCTCGGTTTCCATTGATCTGGGACTCTTCCCACCACTATTATCTTGAGGTTTATGCATCTATATCCCCGAAATTAGGTGTTTATCTTGGATCTATCTCCAGAAGTTGTCTACTCCTATTTAAAGCACCCAGGTTCCCAGGTTGCGAAGGGGGGATCTTTCTGAACGTGGGGCGAAGCCATGCTGTATCTCCAACTCACAACTTTGACCCCATCTTGAAGAGGAAAGTATTAACTTTCCATTCCATCTTTCTGGGCTTGATTTCATGGTCTATTCCTTTAGTTCTCTTCTCCTCAATTTCACAAATCATCACAGTTTTCTACACTTTTTGCTACACCTGCACTTTTGCACGTTTTGCATCAACGATATCTCCCTATTCTTTACATCTTAACTTGTGATTTCAAATCTCATGCATCTACAACACACACACACCTATCTTTTCCACCCTTCCACAGGGGTTAAAAACATCACCTCGGTGCGTTCTCTCTCAATTTGTAACCCTATTTTATCATTGCGGGATTGATACTACACATGCATGTTCTAATGGATTTTTTTTCTCTTGTGGTTTGTCTTTATTTTACAGGAGAGCATGATATGAACGTGAGGCCCTCTTCTTTTAGCCGGCTAGAAGATGAGGAGGTTTGAATCCACGATGTCCCCCGCACCCCGTTCTTTAAGCGCAATCAAGTCTTCATCTTTCCAAGGTACTCGGCGCTGTTTCTTCCATCTCTTCATCCCTTCGACGTTGTTGGAACCTTGGTGGCAATCACGGTTAGTTCATCTATTCATTACCCCCTTGTTCATGCTTCCATGATTACTTCATACATATACATGCTTAGTTAGTTAAAGGGGTAGGGGTTATACATAAACAATGTACAATTTTTTGGCGATCGCGATGGGACACCAATGCCCATCACATTTGTTTTCATGCTCTTTTGTAAGTTGGGTGTGTGCATGTTCATGTTTAGGTAGTATTTTCTCCATTCTCCCACTATTTTAGGTGTTTTAAGGGCTTTGGTAGCCTGGCGGTCTTCTGGTAGACCGCAAGGGGCAAAAAAATGGTCATTTGATAGACCACTTACGGATTCTGGCAGTTCTACGTGTGTGCTCACAGGGCCCTATTAGTTGAGGCATAACTTTTGATCTCGGGGTCCGATTGCGCTGATTATTGTTCTATTGGATAGCCCTTTGTATTATCTTTCCATCCATATCTTGTTTGTATTATTTGGGTCGCATTTGCATAGTCTAATATTGTCATACTTTTTGAGTTTTCTATATAAAGTCTGCAGGCAGGCTCATGGACAGGTTCACAGATACGACTTCGATTGATGATTTGATTACCTTCCTGACGTCTGATTGCACTAATTTTTTTTCCATTGGGTAGTCCTTTGTATTATCTTTCTATCCATAGTTTATTTGCATCATTTGGGTCACATTTACTTAGTTAAATGTTGTCATCATTTTAGCATTTTGTGCATAAAATCTACATGCGGTCTGCACACAGGCTCACGGGGGCAACTTTCTTGGATGATTTAATTGACCTCCCGAGGTTTGATTGCCTTGTTCTTGGGCCCATTCTTTACCCCTTTGTATTGTCTTTCCATCCATATCTTATTTGCATTATTTGGGTCACGTTTCCATAGTCAAATCTTGTCTCCATTTTTACATTTTGTGCATAAAATCTGCAAGCAGGTTCAGGGGCAGATTCACAGGTACATTTTGCATTGATGATTTATTTGCCTCCCAAGTTCCGATTGTGTTGTTTCCTGCTCCCACCTTGTTGTCTTTCGTATTATCTTCGTTTTCATATATTGTTTGCATTCATATCATTGGGTTTGCATAATTAAATCTTGCCCTCATTTTTCACTTTTATGCTACATTTTTGCATGCACTCCGGTGCACATAGGGCCATACATTGCATATCATAGTTACATTCCTACCTTGGTAAGTGATCCTTTCGCCTCCATATTCCTTAGGGTCGAGTAGGTGATCTTATCTGGGACCTCCATAAGCACCCGCGAGCCGTAGATTCCCACACGGACGCTGGGTCGGTTGTACATTTTCCACCTCTTAGGTTTGCATTTGCATACGTGTGAGGGAGTTAACCTTAGTCAACCCAAAGTTTTGACCTTATTCCCATAGGATTATTATCCTGAGGGAATTATGTTTAACTCAAATCATTAAAAGGTCTGTTAAAAAAAACTTCTAAACTATTTCCCATCATATTCAACTTATTTGATTTCGGTGAAAACTCTCACATTGCATTGTTTGTGTTGTTTGGGCTTGTCCAGGCCCATTAGTGGTGCTTTATGTTGCATTCTCCATATTTTGTTGTTATTAGGCCCATTTAGGTTAGCCCATTTTGTGTGTCCATTGTCTAATCTAGACCTGTAAATGGATCGGATACGGAGCGAATAGTGTGATATCCGAATTCGTATCCGATTAATAATCGAATTATCCGATTAGTAATCGAATTATCCGTCGGATACTTTATTCAGATAATGATCGGATAAATACGAATTCAAATTCGGTTCGAATTTTAAACGGATAATTACTAGGCCTACTTAGGGGTGAGTTGTGTTAGCCGTTGTGGATGGGCATAAATCCCACACAAAATCACAAGAGAATAATTATGTGAAAAACATGGAGGATAATGATGATTAATGCATAAATAAGGGGAAGAAAAGTTTGCACGTGGTGCAAAAATGGAGATGTGATCGCTAGAGGGGTTACCTCAATAATAATTAAAGGGAGATCGCGAATACCTGGTGAAGATTGAAACGCAGGATGATGTGAAGTTCCTTCCTCCTTCTTCAATCGGCCGGCCGATGAGAAGGGTTATTCTTTTGATTACCTTGCAAAAAAGACAATGAAACAACAAAGCAAAAGAGGGGATCAGCCAATGCAAGTAGTATCAATCCGAAGATGAAGTTAAGATGAGAAAAAGACCAAACATGCGCACCTTATTATTTTGGTTTTAAAACCCCTAAAGAGGAATTAGGGAGAGAGGAGATATGTGATAAATCTAATGCAAACGTGAAAAGGAGAAAAAGGAACAGGACTGATGATGGAATTGATTAATGCAAAACGTAAAAAGGAGCACAGTGGATGATCGGTTGATGAAGACAAAACAAAACAAACGAAATAAAAGAGAACCTTGCTGTCCCGGTTGACAGTAAAGGGAACCAAGGATGGACGTGGTTGACCGGATGAGGAAGCAGAGGAAGCCGAAGTCTTCCTATCAAGCACACGACAGTAAGGAAGCAGAGGCTCTGAACCTTGAACATCCGGAACGTCTGGAGCTTTTCTAATCTCTTCAACCTCTGGAGTCATCAACCTCTGGAGTCGTCAACCTCTAGAGTCGTCTGGAGCTTTTCTAATCTCTTCAACCTCTGCCTCGATCGACCAGATCATGATTTTATAGGATTTCAGTGGGAGATAAGCTCGAGTTTGGTAAGATAAGGATAGGCAATGTTCAAAGAAGGCAGGACTCTACCTCCAATTCGAGCAAGGAGACAATTGGAGGCAGGACTCTATACAGGAAAGAGGAGTTAAAGCATGACACGAAAGGTGAAACATGACCTTGCGAAGGGCGTCAAATCAAGAATTGATGACCTACATCAAGACGTTACTCAAAACACGACCTATACCAAGGGCGTCACTTCTTGGATTTAATTTTGGCAATAAAACTTATTTTATTTGAAAATTATGAGAACACGCCTATGATTGAGGCGTTAATTTAAAACACGCCCTGAGGAAGGACGTTAACCAATAATTAAATTGATTTTAAATTTACTTTAAAACCGGATAATACCAGGAATTGACGCCCTGACATTTAGTCGTCCTTTCTTGAGAAAACGCCCTAGATAAGGTCGCCATTTAAATAACGCCCCTGTTCAGGTCGCGAATCATAAAATGCAAAAATAAATCAAAACCACACACAAGAAAATAGAAAAACTTCATATTATGAATATATTGAAGTTCACTTGGGGCGTCATCATAGTGACATGAGATTTGATCAACATAGCGTCATTTTTGGCGTGTCTACAGCTGTCCCGCCTTGGCGTCTACTTTGGAAGGGAGTGAGACGAAATGGAGGAAAGTGCAACTAATGAAGTGGAGCGAACTGATAAGTAGATGCCAAGGTGTGATGTGACACGCCTCAAACACTAAGCAATGGAAATCTTTCCAAGATTCAAAGTGAAACAACTCTGAATGATTCCAAGAAGGCATCAATTTGCTGGATAAAGGAGACTAAGCTAAACAAGTAAAATGTAAGGCAAAAGGTGTGCGCGCGGGCACGATAGGGAAAGACCATTGGATAGCGGTTACCAGCCAACGTGGATGTGCTACAACCAAGGTAGATTTGTAGAAAAATAAAGAGAATTGAGATGGAGATCAAACAAAGGGACATTTTCAAGGAATTAGCCTGAGCGGCTTCAGATAGAACAAAGTACTTGATTTGGAGTGGAATATCTCATGTCAACTCAATAAAGAGCGAGTGACCTTCATTATTGCCATAATATGAAGATTTTCAGCATGAAACTCAAAGTCCTACATGATGCATGCTGGGCTGAAAGAAAAGAATAAAATAAACTAAAAAAATAATCAAGGATAATATTGCTAAGCCATCCAGATTTGGTCAAGAATCCAGATCTCTGAGCTAACACTAAGCCGAAGCCCGTTTGTCCGCGTATCAACTCAGAAAGTGGAACCATCGTCCCGGACCTTCAACGACTCAACAGCCTATCCGTGTGATCAAGACTCTCCTGGAATTATCATAGTTTTTGATGAAGGAGAACTCAAATTCCAGGTTCCTCAGAACCACAAGGTCCTTGATATGCTATAATAGCGTAAATATCATATAGTACCAATGCTTTCAACGAACAAATACAAGATGATGAACGCGATGTTACTTCCATGAGCAACCCAAGCGTCTTGAAACCTGCACTTTCCTGCACTTGAAACTTATCAATCTTCACAATTTGAACATCAATAATCTTCAATTCAAAGTATGACATGATCATAAGTGCTAAATAAAATAGAATTCCAATGAAATAATAGCACTTAAGTTCATCAAGCTCATAAAACACGCCTTAAGTCATGGCGTCAAATTTATGAAAAACGCCTTAACATGAGGGCGTCAAAAAGAGAAACACGCCCTTCATCAAGGCGTGAAATTCACCGATAGTTCAAGAAGAAACACCCCCGTCAAGGGCGTTAAACAAAACACGACCTCAGCAAGGTCATCAATTCAACAATTGACGCCCTAACAAACGGCGTTAATTAAGCAAACTTCCGTTTCCGAACCGGAAGCCAAACCATATCCTAATACCCATCAACCTTCTAACTCCGAACAACCTAATCATTATAAAAGGCAGGCACTTCCTTAGATTTAATCAAAGCAAACTCTTCTAAACCTGTGCAATCGGCTCTGTCTTGCTGTTCGTTCTTCTCCTGCAGGCACTTGCCCGAGCTCTTTCTACAAAGCAAAAGGATGGAGAGGATGATCAAGAGACCCAGGTCTTCTACCCCCAGGTTGACTGAAATCCAAGGACATATCTACAGCCGAATTGCTCTAAATCACGTTAGTGAATTCTTCTATTCTTCTTCTGCTCATATCCGAACCAAAAGACACAAATGTTCTGTTGTTCACCTGCATGCTCAATCGTGCATTCTTCTCTGTTCTTTGTTTTCCACAGGACTATCCATTAGTGCCAGGAGCTAGGAGATTTACAAAAAACAAGTGGCTTCCCCTTATCCTTTCCAAATTTTCTTCTGATATGAGGGTTTATCTTGCAAGATGGCACCTTTTGGGCCTAGTCACCCATGCCAAACACCATGACCAAATTCATTTAGATTGGGCAGCCATAGGAGCTCTAGTTAAAATATGGCACCCTTCCACTCACACCTTTCTCTTCTCAACATTTGAAGCCACCATCCTATTGGAAGAACTAGAGTTGATCTTAGGCTTGAAAAGGATGAAACAAGGAGATGAACAAAAGATGGCCATCATGCCAAGGCCAATCTCTTCTCATGAATTGCTAACCTCATTGATATCTAGCCCAAACAAAGTGAACCAAATCAAGGTCACTAAAGGAATCAACCTCTTGAAGCTCGCCTCATGGGTGTTCAAGAGAGCGGATCAAGCTAAGGAAGAGGAGGAGATAGAAAAGATAGCAAAGGCCTTCGTGGTGTGCTTAGCAGGCGCACTCTTGTTTCCATCCACGGAGGACTTTCTAGAGGAGGCCCAATTGAGCGCGGTGGTGAGCTTATGGGAAGAGGAAAGAGTTGGACCGGCTATTCTAGCCTATCTCTATAGTGGGCTGACCTCGACGGCGATGGGAAGGCCCATCTACGGGTGCATGCTAGCACTCTCTAGTTGGGTTGATCTACACTTCAAGTTCGATCCATGTGGTGAGGCCCAACAACCCTCAAGAATCTTTTCAAAAAGCCCACTCTCTTACATGACCGGCTCACTCGGAATAAGCAATAGAGTGATGAACCGGATTCCTCAAGTGAAGAAGAGAGGGGATTGGAGAGAGCACCTAAAGGTAATGCCAAAGAACCTCTTTACATGTGCCCCGGGTGTACTCAAAATGCAGGAACTTCGTGCACGATTCTCTATCGGTACGGACCTTCGTCTCATCGGCGCTTCGGACTTCATACTATACAACTCTCATAGATGCCTTCCTCAAATTGGACTTCCAAGGCAACACCTAGAAGACGTCTCTCATCTCCCTCCAATCAAATCAAGAGACTTAGGCAGCAATGAAGACGGAGAAGAGGCTATCACAATCCAAGCCCTATGGAAGATTAACAAACTCCATCAACCTGTAGAAAACTTAGATGAAGACAAAGATCAGTGGAAAAATTACGTAACAGCTTTGAGAAAGCTAAGACCCAAGACGGCTCATTAAGCATTGTAATCTCTCTTTTCAAAGTAATAAAAATGATTGTTTTCTGATTGAGCCTTACTGCTGTGCTTCAGATCAAATCCTCAAATAATCTGTCGTTCTGTTGCGAATAACACCTCAAGAAAAGACGCAAATTCCAAATGGACGCCTCAAACAACGACGTTTTCGACATTCCTGTTTAAACATCTGACGCCTTCACTAATAGGCGCTACTTAAATAACGACTTAGAACAGGGCGTTAATTGATTCAAATTCCTAAGATATATTCGTTGAAATTCCGAAAGTAACGCCCTCAAGAAAGCCACGTTTCAACCAGGTAACGCCTCTAGCTCAGGCGTGAGTAAAAACCGTAATAATTACTTCTCTCAAATCAATCAACGCCCATTGAATGCGTCTGACGACGGTTATCATTCCCCATGCAAATAAAATTGATGACTCGAGCAACGTCGTCTACTTTGTAAAAACGCCTACTGTAGCAGTCACGATTTCAACAAAACACGCCTCTCCTCAGGGCGTGACTTCTTTTCGAATGCTAAAAAGGGCTTTTCCCCTTTCTTCTTCTTCCTTCGTTCCATTTGCCCCCTCTCTCTTTCTCTGCAACCCTAACCGAAACTCCCCCCCCCCTCTCTCACTCTCTCTCACTTTCACCCAAGCCCCAGCCCTAACCATAGCCATGGCCGGCGGCGGTTCAGTCAAACGGCAGAGGGTGGCCGCTCCCGAGGTGGTTGATCTGGGCGAGGAGGAACACGCCATGGAGGAAGCCCCTCCCGTGGCGGTCGAAGATGAACCGGCGGCGATGGCCGGTAACTAGGCCGACGAAGGCCCAGAGCTCCACGAGGAAGACGAAGGAGACGGAGAAGGTCAAGAAGATGAAGAAAGGGGAGAAGAAGAAGAAGAAGTAGGAGAAGGAGGAGAGGAAGGTGATGAACCACCGCCCGCGGCGGCGCCCCCTCCCCGTGCCGGCCAACTCCGGCAGCCACGGCAGCCACGGCCTCGGCCACAAGAACCCAAGCACAAGAAGGTAAGCCTCAACCCAATTCCCATTTTTATTTATTTAATTTCATTTTTTTTCTCTGATTTTCCATAGCCCTCGGGTATAAACCCTGCAACCCAGAAAGAAGGCGCCCTCAGGGGCATCGCGATTTCAAAATACACGCCCATCCCAAGGGCGTTAATTATATTATTTTCATGAAAAACAATTAACCCCATGAGAACACGCCCTAAAGCATGTCGCCCAATTAAATTTACATATTATGCTGTTAATTTTCGCATGCTGTTATTTTTATTCCATTTTCTGGAAACCTGGAAACCACGCCCCACACCAGGGCGTCAATTCTAAACAGACGACCAAACAAGCGGTCGCCCATTCATTAATTCTTTGATTAATTAACGAACCCAATTAGAAAACGCCCTACCCAAGGGCGTGAATTGATAAAACCTTTAGGATTTTAGGAATTAACCACAAACACACGCCCAACACAGAGGCGTTTCATAGATGAAAAAAATGACCTAGGGTAGGTCGTTATCTTGAAGCACAAACAGAACCACGCCCCCCTTAAGGGCGCCACTTCAACGAAAAATGACCTAAGGAAGGTGGTTACTTCCAATAACATCAACATTCAACCTAGGGCAATCAAAATGAAATAAGCATGAATATTCACAACAATTAAGCCAAAAATTCTTATTTTATGCATGCAGGGGCTGATGAGGACGCGCATTTCATGGGTCATGGTCCGGGCAGCTTACTACGGCCTCCCCGAGTTCCAGAGAGAGAGGGTAGACGCGATGGGGTTCGGGGCCTTCCTCAGCATAGAGCCAGTTAGGCCAGACCTACCACTCATTCAGGTTCTACGGGAGAGATGGGATAGGACTAGCCGGGCATTCCTGATGCCTTGGGGACACATGATTCCTACCCTAGAGGATGTGGCTAGGATCACCGGGTTGAGGGTAGACGGTGAGGCTGTGAGTGGGATCACCTACCCAGACTACACCGAGTTCGCCGAGAGGTTGCTAGGATTGGAGATGGTTTATGACATGCCTAGCGAGTGTAGGACGATCTTCCGCACCGACCTCACCACAGTGATGGGCTTAGGGAATGCTAGGCACAGGTCAGGGGAGACCCTAGAGCAGTTCTCGCAGAGGTTGATAGACGGGGCTAGGGCAGTCTACTGCCAGGACCCAGCCGACAGAGAGAGAGCAGATCGAGAACTAAGGAGGTTCTTGCTACTGCTACTGGGGAGGCTGTTGCTCGGGACAAAGGGCGACGTCATCAACTGCCGATTCCTGGGAATACTCGAGGACTTGGAGACAGTTGGCAGCTACGCCTGGGGAGCGGCTCTGCTGGCGCACATGATGGCCGACCTGTCCAAGGGGACAGGGCGAGAGACGACCGTCAGTGGCTTCTCACCTTTTCTTCAGGTATGCATTTTTTCTTCTTTTCTTTTCTTTTATGCATATTTTTATATGCGTATGAATGCCTAACAAATGCAATGCATGGATGCAGGTTTGGAGTCACCTCTACATGCCGATGGGGCGCGTTGACCCATGGCCTGGGAATGAGGGAGCTTTCCCTCTAGCACGGCGCTGGGTGCCGGTCGTCTTCGGCGCCCCACTCGGCTACGAGTTGTGGGTTCTACGGAGAGAGTTCCGTGACTTCCCTCCCTCGCTGGTATGTATGAAGGTTATGCATCTTTCTTTTTGAATTTATTATGATGAAGATGAAATGATGACATGTATGTTTATGAATGCAGGTGCAGTGGAGACCCTATGAGGGGATGACGGACGAGGGCCAGCCGTGGGTCGTAGCGGGCCGTCCTCGCTTTGAGCGTGAGCTTTGGGTTCACTGCTTGAGCGAGATCGAGCCGTTACGGCTTAGGTTAGTGATGAGGACGCTGGGCCTCCACCAGGAGTGGGTGGAGGTACGCGAGCCACGCGGCATCGGGAAGAAGACGCGCGATCGTACGAAGGCGACCGACTGGAGGGTGCGGTTCGAGGAGTAGCACGCCGACTGGCAGCGTGGCGGGACCAGAGTCACCTCTCGCGCGACTGACAGCTCCGAGTACCTCCGGCGCTACTGGGAGGTATACGCCGGCCGACCCCAGATGAGGGTCTTAGGGGTATGGATGAATGCACTTATTTCTAAATTAAATGCAAATGCTTATGTGACTATCATGCGACTAACATGTGATGGATGCAGGATGCGCGGGACATAGCGGCGATAGATGCCCAGGCCCACCTACACAGCCTGGAGGACCAGCTAGCTGCCACACGGGCAGACCTAGAGACCCTGGTGAGTGTTTAAATTATTCCTATATGCAAATGAATTTTTTGAATTACTGATGGTTAGCCACTGACGATCTCAATGAATGCAGCATGCCCAGCAGGGAGCAGTGAGGGGAGACCCAGGGGAGGCCTCCAGCTCGAGAGGGCCCAGTGCAGAGGTGACTGCACTGGCGGAGCAGCTAGCGGGAGCGGTGGCACGAGCCGAGGCAGCAGAGCGCGACCTCGCTTCACGGGTAAATTCCAAAACACAAGTCCATTCAAACATGATTATATGTAATTGTGCACTGATAAAAATTCATTTTTACAGACTGAGGAGCTTCGAGCCGCTCTTACCTGCGTAGATGAGGGCTTCCGCACGATGAGCGCACAGGTGAGTAGTTCAATCACGTATTGCTTGAATTGAATCATTGCATTAATTGTGGAATTGATGATTTGTTTACCTGCTTGTAGACGACTCAGCTTCAGGCGGTACGTACCGAGTTGGCGATCCGTGATCAACGGATCTCAGAGCTTGAGAGGTCCCTGAGGCGACGGGAGGAGCTTCCCCAGGACGTGGCCGAGCTGCGTGTAGCCCTTGAGCTGGAGCGACGGGAGCGTGCCCGGGAGCGTGAGGAGCGTGCTCGTGAGCGGGAGGAGTACCAGGCGGAGCGTGCCCGGTACCAGGAGCAGGTAGCAGCACGCGAGCGAGAGCTGGCAGACTCGAGGACTCAGTTGATCCTTTCCCAGGAGCGGCTACGAGTGTCCGCGGAGCGTCTTCAGCGGGGACGTGAGCGAGCACGGGCTGCGGGGTACTCCTTCACCAGCTCCACCTTCGTGGCGGGCTCTTCCCTCCGAGAGAGGAGCGAGGCAGGGGGACACGTTCGGGTTCCTGCTTCTTCACGGGGGCCCATGCCTCCTTCACCAGCGCCAGCTTGGGACGGCGAGGAGGAGGTTGAGAGTAGGAGAGAGGAGGGTGGAGGCGAGAGTTGAGAGACTTACTTGTACTCCTCCACCCTCACACCTATACTTAGACATTGATGTATATATATATATATATGATATTGAGATTCCTTTGTTACCTGAGCACTTTGTGTGGTTGTGGCCTTGTGTTTGTGTACTTTCCTCTTTCCACGTTCTTTGTGTTCGTTTTACTGTGCCCTGTTTCTGTAGCTACTATCCACACTTTGAACAAACAGGTTAATTCATCTGTTCGACTTGGCCCCTTGCCCAATAAGCAAGGGGTAGCAATATTTTGACCTTAATGAGGGGTCAAGGGGCCAAGCCTTTAATCAAGATAAGGTAAAATGAAATAGCTGATAACGGGAGATGCATCATGCATAGCACACATATGCAAACCATAAATAAAAGATGCCCATGCAAAAGAATGCAAGCATACATCGTGAAGAAATGCATTTTTTTCCTTTTCTCTCATTTATATTTTTTTTGTTATTTTTCTTGAAAAACGCGCCTTGGAGTGGGTCATGATTCTTATAAAGACACCCTAAAGGATGGTGTGAATTCGAAAAAGAATTTGATTTTTGAAAAAGAAACGACCTGCTCAAAGACGTTATTCTGAAGAAGACGACCTAATCTAGGACGTTAATTCCATAAAAAGCGCCTTAGCCGAAGGCGTTAATTGAATTATTCTGCGAAAAGGGCTTCAAGGCTATCAAGACCATGAATCTTACATAGTCACCATCTAAATTTCATTAACCTTTCTTGAGTAGTTAAAAGGGGGTTGACGTGACCATAATTGACTTGTATTCGAGATTTCGCACAATGCAATTTCTTAAGTCCGTCTTGACCATCCTGCCAGTTCGTGACTTTACCGCATGGAAATGATGGAAGAAAATATAAGGGAAGCCCATAAGGGATGCTGAGATGCTCAAGGCAAAGTTACCTCCCCTACCCCGTGCCTGTTGGGGTTCGGTCTTTGGCGTAGGGAAATTTGTTGCCTTTTTTCCCATTTATATTGCACGCATACGCCCAAGGTTTTTCTTGCGGGGACTTTGCCCTCTTGACATGCTTTTCTTTTCATAATTTGACTTTCACTTTGGAATTGATTCGCATTTGATGAAAATAAACCTAATTGTACTTGGGCTTTGTGGCATTTGCTCCCTTTTGGGCCCTGACTTCCACCTACTAGGGCGGCGGATAGGTTTGGCGCATCTGTCTCGAGGTCTCCCTTCCTCCCTTATGGGCCGAAGAAGAAAAGAACGGGTATTGTCTTTCACTTTTAGTCAGGTTTTTGACTTTCCCTCGGATTTTGCACTGCTTGAGCTCAAGAATAAAGCGTGTAGTGTGTGCGGGAATCAACCCCCTTTTAAGTTAGCAAGACTGATGAATGAATTCTGAATTTTGACCTTTCAGACATTGATCCTTCGTGTGCCATGGCACCAATTTTGATCTCTTTTTTTTTTAATTTTGAAGAATTTCCATATATTTTTGATTTGCTTTTTGGAATTTCTATATATTTTTTTGGATTTTTGAATCAAGGGTAGTATTTCTTAAGATACAAACCATTCCAAGGGTGAGTTAACTCTTCCCCTTCAGCATTAATTAGTTTATAAGCATTGCCAGGATAAACGTCCTTTATGATAAACGGTCCTTCCCAATTGGGTTGGAGTTTTGAGCGGGGGCCACCCGGCTTTACAAAAATTCTTTTGATTACCATCTCACCGATTTTAAATTTTCTCTCAATTACTTTCTTTTGATAAAAACGTGAGAGCCTGTTTTGATAAACGCGCGCATGCTCAGCGGCGACCAGACGCTTCTCATCTAAGAGTTCCAACTGGGCAACGAGTGAATCACGACGTTCATTAATAGAGAGCTCCTTATCCAACTGTACTCGCAGAGAGGGAATAAGAATCTCATAAGGGACTATTGCCTCCATTCCATAAGTGAGGGCAAAAGGAGTTTGCCCAGTGGGGGTGCGAATGGAAGTGCGATAGGCCCAGAGAGCTTCAACTAGCTTGTCTGGCCAATCCAAAAATTTATTAGCCTCACACGTTTTCTTAACAATTTTTATCAAAGTTTTGTTAGTGGCCTCTGCCTGGCCATTGCCTTGTGGATAATAGGGCGAAGAATGATGCAATGTAATGTTATACCTGTTGCAGAGATCCTTGATTTCCTGAGAGATAAATTGAGGTCCATTGTCGGTGACGATGGTGCTCGGGATGCCGAACCTCGTGATGATGTTCTTCATTATGAATTTGCAGACTATTGATGCTTTGATCTCCACGTAAGCTTCTGCTTCCGCCCACTTGGTGAAGTACTCCGTTGCCGTGAGGATGAACGATTTTTGCTTGGTCAGGAGGTTCGAATCACCAAGAGGTCCAATGATATCAAAAGCCCACATGGAAAAAGGCCATGGGGAGGACGTAGGATGGAGTGAAGAAGCAGGAGAATGAATCTTGTCGGCGTGCAGTTGGCACTTAACACACCTTCGAACATAGATGGAACAATCCTCTTCTAGAGTGGGCCAATAGAAACCTAGCCTAAGAATCTTCTTAGCTAGCATCTGGCTATTCACATGACCACCACACACTCCAGAATGCGCCTCTTCCATAACTTTCCAAGATTCATCATCATCGAGGCATCTTAACAGAACACCGGTGAGCCCTCTTCTGTAGAGCACACCTCCAACCAGAACATAACGTTGAGCCACTCTTCTAATTGCTTTCTTCTCTTCTGCAGTGGCTTCCTCGGGATAGGACTGATCATTACAGTACCTGGCAATCTCATAATACCAAGGCTTCTCTTCGTCAGCCAAATTCTCCTCCCAGTCTAAAAGCATGACCTCTTTACCTTTAAGAGCTTCTTTCTGCTTAACCTTCTCAAGCACTTGATCCCTAATATCAAGGAATGCACGATCCTTAATAGCTGGGGTGTCACGCTGATGAATCAGGGGAACATGAAAATCACGCTCAGGAGGGAAAACTAAAGCGGAAGCCAAAGAGGCGAGAGCGTCAGCCAAGATGTTCTGGCTGCGAGGGACATGAACGAAGATCAATTTAGTGAAGAGTTTGGCATAAGCTGAAGCGAGTTCCTGGTAGGGCTTGAGCTTAGGATTGATGGTGCGGCACTTGACCAACACCTGGCGCAGAATGAGCTGACTATCACCCACAATCCTCAAATGGGTGACACCATATCGATGAGCGGTTTGAAGACTGGCCAAAAGAGCTTCATACTCAGCTATATTGTTGGTGACGGGGAAAGTGAGCCGAGCAGTAAATGGAATGGTGACCCCTTCTGGTGTTAGAAGAACCATGCCGATCCCTCTTCCTTGAGAATTAAGAGCTCCATCAAAATGTAATGTCCACATAGGATCATGGGGTTGATTGATGGACATTAGTTCTTCATCTGGAAACTCCGAATTGACAGGATCAAATCGGGGAAGAGGGTGGTGAGCAAGATGCTCGGCAATGGCATAACCTTTGATAGCTTTTTGCTGAATGTAAGTGATGTCAAACTGAGAGAGGAAGCTTTGCCAGCGTGCTAATCGATCAGTGAGGACAGATTTTTCAGGGAGGAATTTAATTGGATTCATGCGAGCAATGAGGTGAACCTCATGAGCTAGAAAATAATGTTTTAACTTCTGAACTACCCAAACCAAAGCTGCACAAGTCTTCTCCATGGCTGAGTACCTCTGCTCACAGGGGTTAAGAAGCTTAGACAAGTAGTATGCTGCCCTCTCCTTTCCTTCTTCATCCACTTGAGCCAAGACAGCACCTACGGAGTCATCCAGGACTGAAACATAAAGAATAAGTGGTTTACCTGGAATTGGCGGTCTTAGGACAGGAGGATTGGCCAAATAATCCTTCAACCCGTCAAAGGCTGCCTGACACTTGTTATCCCAATTAAACTTGACTCCCGGCTTAGTAAGCTCGTAGAACGGCCTACATCTTTGTGAATGCTGGGAGACGAAGCGGCGAATGAATTGCAACCTCCCGATTAATCCTCGAACTTCCTTTAAATTCTTGGGAGGAGGCATATCTCTGATGGCCTTTGCCTTGTTGGGATCAACTTCAATTCCCCTCTTGCTAACAATAAATCCAAGCAACTTCCCTGAAGAAACGCCAAATACGCACTTTTTGGGGTTCATTTTCAGTTGATATTCTCGTGATCTCTGTAAAACCTTAGCCAGAACCCCAGGATGCTCAATCCTTGTCCTTGATTTTACAACCAGATCATCCACATACACCTCAATATAAATATGAATCATGTCATGAAAAATTGCCATCATAGCCCTCTGGTAGGTGGCTCCAGCATTCTTAAGTCCAAAAGGCATGACCACATAGCAATAAGTACCCCATGGTGTAGTGAATGATGTTTTCTCTTGATCCTCTTCAGACAGACGAATTTGATTGTAACCTGAAAAGCCATCCATAAATGAAAGAGTCTCAAATCCTGCCGTGTTATCAATTAGAACATCAATATGAGGGAGGGGGAAGTCATCTTTAGGACACGCCCGGTTGAGGTCCCGGAAGTCTATGCAAATCCGAACTTTCCCATCTTTCTTCATAACCGGGACAATGTTAGCCACCCAATTGGGGTAAAGGACAACTCTAACAAATCTAGCCTTGTGGAGTTTATCGACCTCTTCTTTCATTTTAAAGCCATATTAGGGTGGAAACGCCTCAACCGTTGTTTGACCGGAACAGACCCTGGCTTAAGTGTAAGACGATGTTCAACGAGCGCAGGGTCTAATCCCGGCATATCCTCATAACTCCAAGCAAACGTGTCCTTGTATTCTTGAAGAACTAAAATGAGCGCCTCCTCCTCGGAGGGCGGCAAGTTCTTGCTGATGAGGACAATCCTAGGGTCTTCCTCGGTACCCAGATTAATTTCTTTGGTAGGTTCTTCTACGGAGGCTGATGGTTCGTCGAATCTTCTCATACCACTAGCAAAAGCATCAGCCTCATCCTCATATTCTTCATAACTTTCATCCCCCTCTTCAATAGGGTCTCCATCATTCATAATTTCATAAACGCCCAAACCCTCATAAGAAGCAACATCATCTTCATACTCTAACTCTGGCAGGATAATTGGGCTTTCCACAAACTCAGGGATTGCTAAACAAGCTTGGCATCTGATAGCCAATTCTAATAAAAATCTGCGAGCAATCTCTTTACCCTTGGATTTCTTATGTGAATCTACCCCATGAATTTTATTAGAAGAAGAGGAAGAAGAGGAGGAGCAACTAGCCTGATCAGAAAGAAAAGAAGGGGGTGAAAAAGTGGATACAAAAGGTGATACAGAAGAAGACCCCTCGCCGGAGGGGGAAAAGAGATCTATCAAGGAATCTTGAAAGAGCGGCCCCTGGGTTGGGACACACTCGGGAAAGAGATAAGAAGTCTCCTCAACGGAGATGGAGGATTGGAAAGTTGAAAAATCAGCGTTTTTTTTCATTTTTGTCTTTTTCTTCATTTTTATTTTCTTTTTCAAGGAGAAAGCAGTGTGATGGGAGAATAGCAGGAGGAGTGGAAATTGCAAGATTAGAGAAAGATTTAATCAATGATGGCCCATGGGGGGGCGAGATGGAGATTTTAGAAAATTGCTCGAGGAGCGAAGGAGGAATCGGGAGAGAAACTCGGATTGAATTTGGAGCAAAACTGATTGTAATCGGAGGCGGTCTTGGCACACGACCAAACCAATGAGAATGTAGAGAAGCAAGCACAGATGGATGTAGCGAAGTGAGAGAAAAGAGGCCGGCCCACAGCCTATCCACAGTGAAACCTTCTTCAAAGGGGACATCTGACTCCCCAGTATCCGTATAGTCACTCAGCAGCTGCCTCTTGTCTGTGATCACTGCTGGCATTTCAATCAATTCCTGTATGAGCGGCGGCCATTCCGGATCTGTCGGCATGAAGAGGCGGCTCAAAGAAATAGTAATGTCATTCATGTCGAACCACCTGTACCAGTCACATTCTGGATCACCCATTTTCCTTCTTTTGTCCGGCCTTAAAGACTCCAGGGCTTTGTAGGTAACCAGTGGGGCAATGTGACGAGCAAACTGTCTGGCGTGAACATCTTGATAGTCAAGCAATGAAGTAATTATGGTAGTCTGCTCATTATTCTGAACGCCACCAGTAACAAAATGTGTCTTCAGTGTCCAGGAGAGTGGCTGGCGATCAGTCTTCAAAGTAGAAGTCATAAATGCCCATGGCTCTTCTTCATTTTTGCTCGGCCCTTTATAGCCTAAACCGCCTCGTACAAGCAATTTTTGCGGCTTAATGGGCCTAATCCTGCCCTGACAGTTGGCACCCAGGCCTTTGCCATCTTGATACCCCATTTTTAACAGAATGTTCCAGCCAGGGGTATTAATCATGTTCTTTTTCTTCTTCCCCTTAGAAGGCAGGGGTGTCATAGCAACCGTGGTAACAGTTTCAGATGGCATTGGCCGTGGACGGGGGACGTCCAGCACAGATAACAGTGGCTTATTGGCAGGCCAAATAGAAGGGACTGATGAAGCCGCATGAATATCTTCCTCTGGCAGAATCGGCATGCTGGTCACCTTGATAATACGGCCCTTGTGTGGAATTTGAGACACTGGTGATTTGTAGAGGGCACCGCATCAAGTTGCTGGATATACGGGCGGCCAAGAATGCCATTAAATGTTGGATCCATGTCTAAGATGTGAAAATCTGCTGTGATGGTGGCAGGACCCAAGCTAACTTTCAATGTGATCATGCCTAGAGGAGGCTTCTTTGTGTTGTCATATGCAGTGACCGTTATGGTGGACGGCCGAATCTGGCTTTCTGGTATGCCACATAACTTCAAGGTGCTCGGTGGCAAAACATTGATGGATGCCCCAGTATCCACCAGACATTGCTTAACAGCCACCTTATTGATGTCGACTGTGATGCATAAGGCATACTTCCTTGCTGAGATTGGTGCCAGTTCGTGCTCATGAAAAGTAATTGCCGGCTGACTGCTAGCAGGTGTTAACACCGTGACTATCTGCTCAACTGGAATGTCTTCATTAACCATTACATTCTGCAGATATTCCTTTAGAGCCAGCTGATGAGTGGTGGACCGTTTGATCAATTCCAGGATCGAAATTCTTGCCGGAGTCCGGTCCAAATGTTTTAACAAATCATATTCAGTGCCCGGTACAGATCCTTGTTCTTGTTCTTACTCTTGCGGCCCCTGCACGGGCTCTAGCTCTCTTTGTGGAAAAATACGGTGGAAAATCCGTCCGCTGCGGAGCGGCGCCACGCCTTGTAGAGCCTCTGTCGGTGCGAGTGTGAGAGGAGAATTAGAAGAAGATGAAGAGGGAATGCCGGTGGCAGTGTTCAACAACAGGGGTGCCCCCGTAGGAGGCGTGGGAGTAATGTTTAGCAAAGATGCCCCCGTGGGAGGCGCAGGAGAGTGATTTGACGAAGATGCCCCCTCAGGGGGCGTGGAAGTAGAAAGGGATACCCGAATGCGAGGAGCATTGGCGGGTGGTCTAACAAGAAGAGATCTGGGTATGAGAGGTGGGGGAACTGATGGCGGAGGAACCCTTGCTGGTGTAGGAGTGGTAGAGGGTGTAGCGGGTGCTAGCGGTGAGCGAAGTAGGAGTGGCCTGGACGGCGGAGGTATAGAGTTGGTGGTGGAAGGTGGGGTTCGTCGTGCGGTAGGTTGTGGAGGTGGCAAATGGGTAAGAAGAGAGCGGGCCGGCAAGGCCGTAGAACTGGTGGAGGTAGATGGGTTGACGGGGCGTAAAAGAGGACGTCCCGATAGGAGAGTAGAAGAAGAAGGAAGGGTGCGCAAAAGGCGCGGAGGTTGATTTTGATTCGGATCATGATGAAATGCCCCGACAGAGGCGTTTTCTTCGTGCCATCCCTGTCCTCTCTGCACTTCGTAGAGGGATGTGACAGGGTTCACATGCTGATTAGGGGCGTGCTCTGGCAATGGATTACGGACAATCCCCATATCCTGCTGGGGTGCTGGAGCTTGCTGTGGTTGAACTTGTTGTGGAGCGGGTTGCTGAAGTTGTTGATTTTGCTGTTGCCGAGAAGCCCTTCTTTCTTTCATAGCGGCTATGAATTGCCTCATCTCATCCCAATTGATGTCACCCTGGTCATTTAGATCGTAGATGTAATCTCTGAAGTGGAAGCAACGATCAAGGTTGTGACCAGGGCCGCGATGAAAAGCACAATAACGAGATGTGTCAACATTAGCGGGCCACACGGTTCTTTCCCTTGGCAAGGCGAGCAAGTTGGCGGCCATCAGAGCATTAAAAATATCGGGGAGACTTTCGGGAAGTGGAGGATAGTGGTCCCTTTTGGGGCCAAGTGGCGGTCTCCGTTGTTGTTGTTGGCCGTAGTTGGCAGGTGGGGGCATTTGATGGTATTGTGGTGGAGCTGGAGGGTCTACGCGGGGGGCTTGGTTTTGCGGTGGAGCGAAGGAGTGTTGAGGTGCGAATTGGGGTTGTGGAGTAGGGTTAAAATGAGAGTTCTGTCGTAGAGGCAGTGGTGGACGTGGGTTAGCTTGATGGTGGGGGTTGCCAACTGCGCCGACTTGCTCGTTTGTGACGGTGCCCTCAGTTGTGGGCCCGCTGTTAACATTGGTGGTTTTCTTAAACAGCCGAGGCTTCGGCTCAAACATACCCATAATGGGCGAATCCTTCATCTGTGTCTGGATGTAACGAGCCCTCTCATAGAGCTCTTCCATAGTAGTCAGCCGATTCATGGCCAAAATATGGCGGAATTGAGGAGTTGCATTAGAAATAATCATCTTTACTTGCTCCTGTTCCGACAATGTGTCTTTCAGCTTCTCGGCCATCGACCGCCATCTGTCAGCAAACATGATGAAGTCCTCCTCAGACTTCATTTTCTCTGCAACTAAATCTGTAACGGACAGAGAGGGTCCAACACGGTCTCTATACTTTTGCAAGAATTTCCTTTGGACAACATCGAAGTCACTGGCATCAGCTGGCTCCAAGGAATAAAACCATTCGAGGGCTGGCCCCTCCAGAGATCTTCTGAATAAATAGGCCAGAGAAGCCTTGTTGCCTTGCCAGAAGGAGGTCTCGTACATAAAATCCTTCAAATGAATGACCGGATTGCCAGTTCCATTGTACCGCCGAAAGTTCGGCATCTCAGACGGAGGAAGATGGAAAATTGGCAGAGTGGGGAGCGAGATTTCTGGTGCATTCTTGGCCGCAGTGACTTTCTTAAGCTGTTCTTCCATGTGGGCCATCTTCTGAAGTAGCAAAGCATTAGAGTCGGACTCAACTGGGGCCTGAACAAAAGAATGTGGTATAGGCGACCGTAGAATCTGAGGAGGTTGGGGGAATTGGTGCCTAACTGCAGAATAACTCGCCTGCTGGGCCGGTATGGCCGTGACAGGCGTTGGTGGACGAGAGGGGGGTTTATGCAAGACCGCCTGGTCGTTAACGGGGTGATGGCCACTCTCGGCCGGAGGGGGGTTGGAAGACGAAGAGGGAACAGACTTCCCTTTCAAGGCGGCCTGGACAGCCTGCCGCTGGGAATCATCCAACTGAGATAGTGCATTAATTAAGTCCGTGACATTGAAGGATGGGGAAGGGTTCCCCGAAGTGTTGGAGGGCAAAGTCTGAGAAGAGGGCACAACCTCTTGAGGAGTGGTATCAACCACATGGATTTGAGGATGATGAGACTGAGGGTGAGGGTAATTTCCCTCATAATAGATGGAATCCTGGAGAGGGGTCTCATATTGACCAAAGACATTCTCGTCCTCATCATCATAAGAATACCCATAGCCTGCCATGTTGATGATCTTACCTGAACGGAGTTTCATTTTTTTTTTAAGGGGAGAGACAATTTTATAAAGGCACTATTAAACAAACAACCACTCAATCCAAACAAGCCAAATCACCCAAGCAAGTGTATGCAGCCAAGTTGAGATGAACGCAAGGTTTTAGTGTTCCGCTTGAGATTAGAGTAGATTGAATTGTTGAATAGTTCACTTATGTTTGTAATGTGAAACCTAGTTGATCCAAGTGTAACCTCCGGGTCAACTAGATTCTTTCTCTCTCCTCACCAACGATAGGTTCTCTAAACTCCGGGTACTTCGAGGGTACAACCAGCCCGGCGTCCGTGAGGGAATCCACGGGTGCGGGGACTTATGGAGGTCTTGGAAAAGAGATTTCCGGTCCAAAGAGACGGAGTGCTCAATGGAGGGTTGTCCCGATTCCAAGAGAGGTGTGTGGAATCCTAGTGTAGAGAGAGGAGGTCTCTCAACCAAATGCCACAATATGCAAAGTAATATGATCAAATCAAAGCAATATAGGCAAGCAATATGACAACCAAACAAACTATCACAGACATCAGCAGGAAGCGGGGTTCTGTAAAACGCAGGAAAGAGACGACCTGGGGCAGGTCGCTATCAACCAAAGCAACGACAGGGTCACTGTCGTGAATCACTGCGAGAGGCTATGAGCCAGCAGCGAGAAACAGAAACACGCCTCTGGTAGAGGCGCGAAATCTGACAGGGACGCCTCTGCGTGAGGGCGTCAAATCTGAGGAAGCGCCTTGTGGTGAGGCGCTATGTAATAAAAGAACGCCCTGGGGCAGGGCGTGAATTCACAGGCAGAATGATTAAAGCAGTAAGATGATATAAAGGCGTCTTGACGGCAGACGTAACATAAAAATTGGACGCCCTGGATGAAGGCGTTAGTAAAATAAACACGCCCCTGTGAAGGGCGTTAAAACTAAAAAGTGCCCTCGTAGAAGGCGTCAATTCAGATAAATATGCAAACGCAAGCTGGCTGATCCCGGAGTGTGCAGTGTGCACAGTGGAGGGTGCCCGAGGGACACAAAGGAAAGGGTACCGAGGGTACCAAGGGGGAAAGGGCACACGAGGGTGCCAAGGGAAAAGGGCACACGAGGGTGCCAAGGGGAAAGGGCACGCGGGGGTGCCAATGGAGATGGTAATCAAAAAGAAAATAGTGGACGTCCCACCGTGATCGCCAATTTGTGGATGGGCATAAATCCCACACAAAATCACAAGAGAATAATTATGTGAAAAACATGGAGGATAATGATGATTAATGCATAAATAAGGGGAAGAAAAGCTTGCACATGGTGCAAATATGGAGATGTGATCGCCAGAGGGGTTACCTCAATAATAATAAAAGGGAGATCGCGAATACCTGGTGAAGATTGAAACGCGGGATGATGTGAAGTTCCTTCCTCCTTCTTCAATCGGCCGGCCGATGAGAAGGGTTATTCTTTTGATTACCTTGCAAAAAAGACAATGAAACAACAAAGCAAAAGAGGGGATCAGCCAATGCAAGTAGTATCAATCCGAAGATGAAGTTAAGATGAGAAAAAGACCAAACCTGCGCACCTTATTATTTTGGTTTTAAAACCCCTAAAGAGGAATTAGGGAGAGAGGAGATATGTGATAAATCTAATGCAAATGTGAAAAGGAGAAAAAGGAACAGGACTGATGATGGAATTGATTAATGCAAAACGTAAAAAGGAGCACAGTGGATGATCGGTTGATGAAGACAAAACAAAACAAACGAAATAAAAGAGAACCCTGCTGTCCCTGTTGACAGTAAAGGGAACCAAGGATGGACGTGGTTGACCGGATGAGGAAGCAGAGGAAGCCGAAGTCTTCCTATCAAGCACACGACAGTAAGGAAGCAGAGGCTTTGAACCTTGAACCTCTGGAACGTCTGGAGCTTTTCTAATCTCTTCAACCTCTGGAGTCGTCAACCTCTGGAGTCGTCAACCTCTGGAGTCGTCTGGAGCTTTTCTAATCTCTTCAACCTCTGCCTCGATCGACCAGATCATGATTTTATAGGATTTCAGTGGGAGATAAGCTCGAGTTTGGTAAGATAAGGATAGGCAATGTTCAAAGAAGGCAGGACTCTACCTCCAATTCGAGCAAGGAGACTATTGGAGGCAGGACTCTATACAGGAAAGAGGAGTTAAAGCAGGACACGAAAGGTGAAACACGACCTTGCGAAGGGCGTCAAATCAAGAATTGACGACCTACATCAAGACGTTACTCAAAACACGACCTCTACCAAGGGCGTCACTTCTTGGATTTAATTTTGGCAATAAAAGTTATTTTATTTGAAAATTATGAGAACACGCCTATGATTGAGGCGTTAATTTAAAACACGCCCTGAGGAAGGACGTTAACCAATAATTAAATTGATTTTGAATTTACTTTAAACCCGGATAATACCAGGAATTGACGCCCTGACATTTAGTCGTCCTTTCTTGAGAAAACGCCCTAGATAAGGTCGCCATTTAAATAACGCCCCTGTTCAGGTCGCGAATCATAAAATGCAAAAATAAATCAAAACCACACACAAGAAAATAGAAAAACTTCATATTATGAATATATTGAAGTTCACTTGGGACGTCATCATAGTGACATGAGATTTGATCAACATAGCGTCATTTTTGGCGTGTCTACAGCCGTATGAGAGCATCATATATTGTTTTCTCAAAAAAAAAAGAGTGAAAGTTATTTTTATTTTTTGAGATGTTATCAAAAGACTAGACTTCATCCTAAAAAATAGGAGATAACTTATCAAGTGGATGTAAGTGAATTTCTTATTTTTAAATTATATTTTAAGACAACAAAAAGATAAAGAAGAGTAATCAAACAATATATTAAGATTTCAGTTAATTATATATAGAATATGTGTATCATTAGATTTTTATCTAATGGATCATATTCGGTGGGATAATATTCGACACGAAAATCTCAATATCCGAATTCGTATCCGATTAATAATCGGATATCTGATATCCGATTAAATTATCCGTCGGATATTTTATTCGAATAATTATCGGATTAAACGAATACGAATTTAAATTCGGTTCAAATTTTAAACGGATAATTGACAGGCCTAGTCTAATCCATTGTCCTAGGTCTGTCTTCCCTTGGTCTTTGTATTAGTGGGTCAGCCCCCTCTTGTTCTCAAGCCCATTAAGCCATTGCTTCCCCACCTATATTCTCCTTGATATTCTTGTATTAAGTCTCCATTTGCCCTCATGGAGCATCATTCCAACCCCTTTTATCATTCTTCTTCCCAATCTTCTTCTTGTTCCCGCATGGAATCCTCTTCCCACGTGGGCCCATCTTCTCGTGGTCCCTCTGACCCATCTGAAGAACAAGCTAATCTCATGGCCCATCTATCATGCCTTGTTCTCCAAATGGACCCGACTCAGGCCCAAAGGCTCATTGCAAATCATCTTCATAAGCCTTCTTCTCTTAATGGGCCTTGTTCTCATCTTAATGGGCCTCTTCTTTTCAATGGGCCCTATTCTTCTGATGGGCCTTATTCTTTCAATGGGCTTCATTCTTTTAACGGGCCTCCTCCTTATACCCATGTTACTGCTAGCCCAATGGATCCTTATGCTCATGTTCCTTCCAAGCCCACATATCCTTCCACTCCTGGAATGGACCCTTCTTCTTCTCAGCTCGGATCCTCTTATCCGGCCCAATATCACCATCCTGGTTCATATTCACAACCTCTTCCTCAAGTTGGCCCACTTTCTTCTCGATCTCTCCCTACCTAGGAGATGATTCCTCAAGCCCAACACCAGCTTGATGAGCTCCAAGGCCTAATCTATCCCAAATCCTCCTTAAGTGTTCCATTCGCATTTCTAGATCTTCGGCTTTCGTCTCCATCACAAATTCCCGCATATCGCCGTTATGGTGGAGTCGGTGACCCGCGTGTACACTTAAAGGAGTTTCTTTATGAGTCTGCCCAGTTTTGACACGACCAACGCTTGATGGCTTATATATTCGGTCTGTCATTGGAAGGCCCAGCTCAGGATTAGTTCTTCTCATTATCGCAAGAGCAGATTGTGAATTTTCGTGTGGTCCAAGACAAGTTCATTCAGCAGTTTCAGGACCAGGTTGGGCCCAAGTTCTCTATTATGGATCTGGCCCATGAGAAGATGAAGCCCAAAGAAGAGTTCTGCACCTTTGCCGACCGCTGGCGTTGTTGGGTGCAGATATAGAGATAAACGTAGATCCAGATAGGGGTGAATGGATCTTCTTAAAACATTTTGCCCAGTTTAAAGATGTATAGAACTCTGATGGCTTATTCAGTGGATAATTTCTCAAACACCAGAAATGCACGCCTAATCAACTGTTACGAGACATACAAACGGAAGCTATCTAGATGATTAGGAACAATTAATCTCACATGAAAAGGCATTCAACCATACAGCACAAGATATTTTAGGTGGTTTGGTCAGCTGACCTACATCCACCCCACACTCCAATCAGAGTATGGATTTCGCTGATACACAGCTTAATCAGCTGGGCCTCATAGCTTGCCTACAATCCACCGACTAACAGCTTGCGCTGGGCCTTACAGCTTATGCCACCCACTGACAAATAGCTTGCGCTGGGCCTTATAGCTTATGCCATCCGCTGACAAACAGCTTACCGCTGATCCACAACTTCGGGGATGAATCCCTACAACCGCTGAGCTTCACAGCTTGCTATCCAGAGGAATCCTCCTCTACAACGCTGACACACAGCTTGAATAAAAGTTTAAGAAAAAAAGTAGGAATAACAATAGCAACGGAAAACTTGAACTGAAACCTGATAGAATGAAGCTCACACAGAAGCAAACTGCGTTGGATTTGATCCAAGGACCAGTTGGACAAATCTTCAAGAACTCTAGTCTCTTCTCTCGATCTTACTCCCTCTTCATCTCTTCTTTTTCTCTATGTTTCTATTTCTGTCTCTGATCCTTCTTTTTTCTTTTATCTTTTTCTCTCACTTTTTCTTCTTCTATTTTTTTTCATCATCTACTACTTCCTCATTCACGAGCAGATTCTCATTTTTATATGAGCAGCAGAAAGAGGGCGTGTGGAGACCACATTTCCCGCCCAAGCTTTTTGTCCAGATCTGAGGACCAAGGCCATGTGGCAGCATCTGAGCGAAACTACCCTCCACGTGTCATGAGCATAGCTCAATCTTCAACCTTGGATCACGTGCCTTCCTTAGTCTCTACGAATAAGTGTCCTGTCAAAGTGTTAGACATTTAGTCAGCATAAGATAGTTAGACAATCATAGGAATTGCACAGACTTCAGATAGCATGAGAGCAAGCGTGCACGGACTCAAGTATGCATGAATTAGAACATGCACCAACTTTGTTATGATGTAAGAGAGTCATGCACAGACTTAGTTATGCACATGCGAGGACCTGCACAGACCTTGACTCTATGCAATGCTGGATATGCACGGACTTCAGTTAGCATGTGCGAAGACTTGCACAGACCTCTGTTATGCACATGCGAGGACCTGCACAAACCTTGACTCTATGCAATGCTGGATATGCACGGACTTCAGTTAGTGTGTGCGAAGACTTGCACAGACCTCGGCTATAGGCAATGCAGGATATGCACGGACTTTCATATGAAGGACATAGAACATGCACCGACTATGTATAACAGACAGGAACACATGCATCGACTATGAATGCATTGCACCGACCCTGAATATGCAAAGAACTAAAATGTATGCAGTCGTTATCTGCCAAATAACGTGATATGCACAGACCTGACTATGCACTGACTTCTTCAACCTATGCATGGACTGTATGCAACAAACGCAAGGTACATAGACCTTGTATGCTAAATGACTTAACTGTGCACAGACATACATTTTATATGAAATGATCAAATGCAAACAAATTTATGCAATCCAGTCTTCACATGACTCATAGATTGTCATCATTAAAACTAGGGTTCCAACAATCTCCCCATTTTTGATGATGACAACTATAATTCATGTATGATTGAAACTACCAGAGAATTTATTTGTTGACATGCATGGCAAAAATAACATTCAACATAAAACATGCATCCAACACAAATATGCACTATGTAGAAGTTACATTTATGTGTACAGTAAGAGAATACATACTAGTGTCTGAGTGAACTATCTCATTCAGCATTTTTTTTTACATCAGAAACCTGAAAAACAAAACTGTCCATCAGTAAACTGTAAGCTTTCATACATGTTCACCTTCCACCACAATATATTCTCCCCCTTTGTCATTATCAAAAAAAATTGCGGGGAATTCTTGTGAATCATTGACCTCTATAACTCCCCCTGTCTCTAGGATGATGTGCAGAGCTGGAACATGGGGTTGAAGATCTGTTCAGCACTGAGGTGTGAAGATTTCTCAAGGAGTCTAACAGCTCATCTAGCTTTCGACATACTGTATTCCCAAGTCTGTCTACTAGGGAGGTGGTAGAATCTTGCTTTGTGAGATTTTGTTTAATATTCTTTGAGAGTGTCTCCAGATGAGACTGAACATCTTGAAACTTGTTGATGACTTTAGGCTGACTGGCTGCAATATTGTTCAATGTACTTTTTATCAACTCAAATTCAGTCTTCAGATCAAAAGTGTGGCTCAGAATTTGAGCAAGCCTGGTGAAAGTTGAGAGTTGAGTATCTTGTATTTTGCTCACCATGTCACCAATTCTATTACTGATTCCCATAAGAGATTCCAAAATCTCTCGGACTGCTGAATCAGTTCTTTGCTTGGCAATCATAAATTCAACCCATTGAGAATTCACAATCCTCTCCAAATGTTGCATTCGGGCATCTACTCTGTCCAGCTGAAGGGTATTGAACAGAAATTGTTTATTCATCGAGTCGTTTTGATTTAGCACTATCTCAGTCAAATTTGACAGCATCTGTGCAATATTAGACTCAGCACTAGGTCCAGGTGAACTAAATGTAGATGCACTAGACTCTGGAAATTCAGTATAGTATTCATGTTGTGGTTCAGGAGATGAAGTGGGTGGTATACCCAGACTAATCATTTCCCCAAGATAAGGTCCATATGATGGAGCAGGAGCAAGAGACATTCTTGGATACAACTGAAATTGAGGAGTTGGTCTCATGACATACTCCTGTGTATCCTCTTCTGCAGCCCCTGGAGCTTCTTGTGGAGCTTCCTCTTCTCTTGGTTGTTCACCCTCCTGATCATTGACAACTGACTTAGTAATTTCTTCATAAATTTTGTCAGTCTCTTCTATCACAATCTGTGTAACCATCTCAGACAGTAATTCTTCATCTACTTCAATTTCTTCTTCTCTTTCCTCTTCTACACCTTGTGTATCAGCCTCTTGTATTTCTGCTTCATTTGGTTGATCTTCCTCTTGTTCTTGCTGAACAAATTTATGTTCCTACTCAGATTGCACTCCAAATTTATCAAATAGCTCACTGATATTTTGATCTAGCTGTTGTACAATTTGAGCATTAGTTAAGTCCAATTCATGGATTTCTTGTTCTAGTTGTAGATCCTTGAGATTCTTCTCAACAGGTTTATCAATAGATTCTTTATCTTTTTCAGCTAACATAGGAAGAGTTTCTTCTTGAGGAATCTGAGGAGGCTGTTCTGACACTGTTTCCACTTGAACTTTCCTCTTCTTCTTCAAAGGAGCATGCTTTTCTGATTTATCCTTTCTTTGAATTTCACCAGAAAAACTCTCTAAGTCAGTATCTTTCAGCCTCAAGATTGTTTCAATAAAATCCATGTTGTACACATTAAACTTTGGAATTTCTTTTGAAGGCTCATTTTCTAAAGATATGTTTGCCTTCTCAAATATAGCAGTTAAATGAGCTGCATATGGCAAATGTCTTCTAGACTCTTTGCAAGTTCTCATTATCTGAATGATTGTTTCAGGCAAGCAAACTCCGATTCTCTTCAACAGACAATATAAAACAAATATCTCAGTGTTGGTCAGTCTTCCTCTTACTCCAACTTGTGGAGTGATCATAGCAGTAAGAATGTGATGCAGCAATTTCTTGAGAGGAGAGAAATTATTTGCGTTGAACTGACCCAATTTTAACTGATTTTTGTCTTGGGGATTTCTAGGCTCATCTATGATGAGTGAGTATGCATCATGAAGATCATATGCAAACTCTCTTTCAGTTTCTCCTTCTTCTGGTATTCTAACTACTGTATGTAGGAGATGCTTATAGACTTCAATCCTAGACCCCTTGACTTTAGAAAATAATTTCGCCTGATCCAAATCATACTTCAGATTCTGATAGAATTCAGCTACGAGTCTCGGATAGTATACTCTGTGCTTAACCAAAAAAATTATCCATTTCTGAACTTTAAAATTTTCAATCAACTTTGGAAATTTTTCAATCATTTTCTGATCATGAAAATCTACGTACCGTGGGAAAACTATCTTTCCAGCTTCCAGTGTTATTTATGCATGTCTTGATGCTTCAGCTGAGATATCTTCTTCTTCGAGTACCTTTCTCTTACCTCGACCCTGTGTTGTCTTCAGCTTCTTTACTTTTGGTAGTGGCACATCAACCTTTGCTAACTCACGATCTTCTAGCGACTGTACCTCTGTTTCCTTTCTCTTCCCCTTGACAGACTTCTTCTAAACCGATTCAGAAGTTACTCCTTCTACATGTAACTCCTTTGATCTTCGCTTATAGCATTTGGTCACATCGGTCTCCAAGACTTTAGGAGACGAGGGTTGCTGCTCTTCTGTGACCTTCTTCTTCCCCTCACTCGTGGCGGACGGAGAGGACATGGTGGAAGCAATAGGAAGAGAAGGACGAGACGTAGAGAAGGAATGGACGATATGAGAAGAGGGAAGGCTGGAGAGGCGGGCTTGCTAGCTGAACTCGAGAGAGGAAAACACGAGAGCAGGCGGTCGCTTCGGCTTCAAAAGAGAGGGTACCATGGGTAAGGCAAGTAGGGTTATGTGTGTCACGCCCCGAACCGATAGCAGCGGAACATGTTGTTTGGAACGCGGTAGTGATGCAGTCGTGAATAATCAGAGCAAACATAAGACACAAAATTTCCAAGGCCAGACAGTATGGACAAAAATATAATCTTTATTGATAATCAAATGTCAATTACATAACTGGACTCCACTTATATGGGAAAAAGAAAAGACTCAAATACTTTATAAAGGGAAAAGACTCAAGGACAAGATAAGACTCAAGAAAACTAAAAGACACCGGCTTGCTTTTTCCACAACACTCAACACTCTTGCCCTTCCCCATCTGTTGGACTATCTTCAATGTCGTTACCTGAAAAAAATTATGAAGATAGGCTGGTGAGCAAAACGCTCAGTAGGAATTACATCTCTCATCAAGCAGAATATAAGTGATTAGCCAATTAACATGTTCATGACGATGCAAGGCATGAAACTAGAAAATCATGATGATCAATCTAACGGGAAAGAAGAATATTAAAGTCAAAGGCAGTTACGAGCTCAAGAGAAATAGGGATGAATTCCCATGCAGAGTCAAGGACAAGCTATCAGAATATAACAAGGACAGATACTTAGATGAACATAACTTCAGAATTGGCCAGAATATAACAGAGTTCCGATAAATATAAGCAATCTAGCAGAAAATCTAAATTATCAAAATAACCAAGCTACAAATTATCAGAATAACAGATTTAACAGAATTAACAGAGTTTGCATAATAACAGATATAACAGAATAACAGAATATAACAGATGTACAGAGTTTGGTGCAATGCCCACCCAGAATTATCATGGTTTACAGAATTGGACTTTCGTCCTACCTGGCACTGAAAAGTCACGGACCCACAGCCCTTAATGTTTCAGAATCAGATTTGGCCAAATACAGAGTCAAAGGGTTATGTTCTCGAATTGATGGCAAGAAGATTACAAAAGGAGTAGTGTCAAGACCAATGGAAAACCAAAGTGACACGGATCGGATCCCAGACTTGAGGGAATCCAATGCTAGCGGAGACTTACGGAGGTCCCAATGACTAACTTGTCAGTCTGAAGGAACAGAATGACCAACGGAGGACTCGTATGTCACCGAGAGTTGAGGTGTATAACGTGAACCAATCATGAAAAGGGGGCTCCATCTACGGACGTGAGATGAGAGTGCCAAAAGATCCGAGGTATGGGTCAAAACCAGAAAAAATTAGTGAGAACATGAATGCGTTGATTATAGAATTCACGTCCATCCAATTCTATAATTAACTATAATTAAATAGACTTATTTTTAGTGACGTTCGTGAGTAATGGCATTTATTAATTAGCGTCCACTTGGAGGGACGTTAATTCTATGATTTTTAACTTAATTTATTCAACAAGAATTCACGTCAATATCTATTTAATTGAATAGATTCAAAAATATATATTCAAGACACATTTATTTATTTAAAATAATTTAGAGAAATAAAATATATGATAATTAGGAGAAAAATATGAGAATTCCATATATATAATTTTTATAATTTTTTGGTACATATTTTAATAGATATGAATTTTTAAAGATATAATTACAAGATATATATATATATATATATATATATATATATATATATATATAATTTAACGACTTTGCATTATGTCGTCAAAAAGATTTGACGAAAGTCTTACTGTCGTCATTTATATATCAAATGTGTTACCTCCTTCAAACCTCTAGTTCTCGATGTATACATGTCAGAATCACGTGTTCTATATATCGAAATGACGGGCTCGAAAAACTCTACCTAACCAGACGTTCAAAATAGTTTTTCGTTGAGAGATGGGGGATCTTGAGATAGGAGGCACGAAAAATGGTGTAACCACTCTCACTATCTCGGTCTCCACCCCAATAACACGCCCATAAAATTTCATGACCAAAGGTGACTCCGACATGCACGAACAAGTCGACAAAGTAAAAATCCATAACTATCACACTATAGTAAATACCGTGATTTCGTCAAGTATCTTGATAAAACATATTAAATTGTTTAACTAGTTAATGGTACTAGTTATTACACCACATAAAGGCATGAAAACGTTACAAAATTCATACATGAAAATTATTCTTACATAGAAACCATGTTAACTGCATGCAATATTAACAGGTTTAGGCTTGAGATAGATCACCTACATGTGTGTTGTTTTAACGGATGGAGGAGGTTGCAGGAAGGAGGAGTAATATGTAGTAGCAGGGAATAAGAAACTATGCACTTCTTGTCACGGCTTTGAGCAACGGCTGATCAACAGTTGTGGCAGCAGCAGAACCTACGGTAGACAATGAAAAAGAAAGGAGCAAAGCTCCTTTATGCACGGCTGGGGAAAGGAGCTTCACCACAGTGTGCAACGGCGGCACAAGTATCGCACCGATGTAGTAGATGGACGGCGACGGGACGAAAATGGCAGCAGCAGAAGGTTGGAACAGATAGAGCCTATTCGTTACAGCTATAGCCGCACGCAGGAGGCAGTAGAAGATGAAGATGACGTGCTTCCTCGTTTCGCGATGTCAGCACGCTGGAGCAGCAGAGAAGAACGATGAAGATGACACTGGATCGTTGCAGGACTTAAGGTTTCAGTAGGAGGGTTTTGCTCGGCAATGGTAAGGTATTTATAGGGAGAAATTCCCATGGGCTTAATTGATTCCTACTAGGAGTCAAGCTCCCACGTAATCAAACCTAACAGCTATAGGCTTTCCTTATAAGAGAACCCTCCATCGATCACCTTATCTAAATTGGCAGTCGCATCCCTCAATTGCAAAAAAAAACCATTCCTAATAGGACTCAAAACCCAAGATCCTATTCATATATAGGCTTCCTTCGTGCACAGTTTAAAAGTTTTTTGATTTGCCTATGAACCTTAAGTGTCTAGATATTTAGGTATATACCCAAAGCCCATCTATTTTGGGTTCTTAAGTTCCCTACGTACAAGGCATTAGCTAAAGGCCCATTAAGGCTTCTTAAGGCATTTTAGGCCCAAGCATTTTGGTCTTAAGAAAAGGGTTGAAGGATTGGAGTTGAACAAAAGAGAAATATATATTTTTTAAATACTTATTTCTTTTCCTAGCCCATAAGGCCCATTAAGAGTTTAGTTAAGCCATTTCCTTTTTGACTTATTTCTTCATTCTATCTATTATTCATGTATTTATTTATATGTAGGGATATATATATATATATATATATATATATTTGAGTTGTATATTTTTAATTTGGTTTGGACCTCTTTATATATCTATATAGATTTCAAAATTTTATTATCGGAGACTTATCCTATGTAACTTTATCCGGGGTGCTATATCCTCCCCCACTTAAAAGAATTTGGTCCCCAAATTCACATGAGATTCATTTCCAATATATATCAGTGGGGTATCTAGTTATTTTCCTAAATCACAAAACGAGATCATCTAGTCATGCTAGCATAATAAACTAAGGTACTAGGCTTAGGTTTAGGGGTACCTCTAGCTAATCCATTATTAGCAGGTTCGACTCGTCTCATTGCTTGCATTCGTCCTTGACGTCGTTCCTTATTACGATCTTTTGCCTGTTGAGGTTGATCTTTCGGAAGGGGACACTCGGATACCTTATGTTCCCGGCTCCCACAGCGAAAACAAGCTCCATTCTTCCATCGGCATTTCTCAGATTGATGACGTTCATTGCCACAATATTTGCACTTCTCTTCTTTAGGCTTCTTGCCATTCGGAACTCCATTCCCATTATTGGGTCTCTTGTTTTCATTAACCAGGTTCTTCTTTTCCATTCTTGCTTTCACCTTGTCGGACAACTCCATGGCATCCTCCAGTAATTGAGCTCTCTTCACCATCTCAGCATATGATTGAATATCCATTGGTCCTAATTGGGGTATATATTGCAGTCTTAATCCATTTAAGAATCTCCTAGCTTTCATCTTCTCTGTTAGGATCAAATGAGGTACATACCGTGATAACCTCGAGAACTGAACCTCATATTCTGCCACAGACATGCTTCTTTATTTGAGCGAGGCAAATTCTCTTGCCTTTCTCTCCCGAACTCTCTCCGAGAAATACTTCTCGTTGAAGTGTTCTAAAAATTCTACCCAAGTTACTTGAATGTTTGGCAAAGTGGCTTCTACGGACTCCCACCAAGCACTTGTGTCCTTATCTAGTTGAAATGTTGCTAAAAGGACCTTATCTTGGTCCGAACATTGCATCACTCGGAAAATTCTTTCCATCTCCTTCGTCCAATCTTCCACCATGTCAGGATCAGGGGTTCCACTAAACCTAGGGGGGTTGAGGCTTAGGAACTCACGATGTAACTCTCCAGCTCCACAATTGGCTCCACCCTCGGCTACCCGCTGAAGAGCCTGAGTCAATCCTTGAACCGTCCTTTGCATCTCACGCCATTGGGCATGCTCAGCGGCCATTGTTATCTATCTAGTTCTACAAGACACAAACAATCTCGTGTAAGATTATCAAGTAATTCTCGTGAAATTTTACTAAGCAATTTTCATAAGCTGATATTATTAGTATTATAATTCCTTTTTAGCTCTTAACCCAAGGTTCTACCCAATCTCACCGGGCAATAATGGAGTTGAACCTAGAACTTATGGCAACCTATAGTCAAGACCTAGGGTTTAATAAGCCTAGGCTCTGATACCACAAACTGTCACGTCCCGAATCGATAGCAGCAGAACGTGTTGTTCGGAACGCGGTAGTGATGTAGTCGTGAATAATCAGAGCAAACATAAGACACAAAATTTCCAAGGCAAGACAGTATGGACAAAAATATAATCTTTATTGATAATCAAATGTCAATTACATAACTGGACTCCACTTATATGGAAAAAAGAAAAGACTCAAATACTTTATAAAGGGAAAAGACTCAAGGACAAGATAAGACTCAAGAAAACTAAAAGACACCGGCTTGCTTTTTCCACAACACTCAACACTGTTGCCCTTCCCCATCTGTTGGACTATCTTCAATGTCGTTACCTGAAAAAAATGTTGAAGATAGGTTGGTGAGCAAAACGCTCAGTAGGAATTACATCTCTCATCAAGCAGAATATAAGTGATTAGTCAATTAACATGTTCATGACGATGTAAGGCATGGAACTAGAAAATCATGATGATCAATCTAACGGGAAAGATGAATATTAAAGTCAAAGGCAGTTACGAGCTCAAGAGAAATAGGGATGAATTCCCATGCAGAGTCAAGGACAAGCTATCAGAATATAACAATGACAGATACTTAGATGAACATAACTTCAGAATTAGCCAGAATATAACAGAGTTCTAATAAATATAAGCAATCTAGCAAAAAATCTAAATTATCAAAATAACCAAGCTACAAATTATCAGAATAACAGATTTAGCAGAATTAACAGAGTTTGCAGAATAACAGATATAACAGAATAACAGAGTATAACAGATGTACAGAGTTTGGTGCAATGCCACACCCAGAATTACCATGGTTTACATAATTGGACTTCCGTCCTACCTGGCACTGAAAAGTCGTGGACCCACAGCCCTTAATGCTTCAGAATCAGATTTGGCCAAATACAGAATCAAAGGGTTATGTTCTCGAATTGATGGCAAGAAGATTCCAAAAGGAGTAGTGTCAAGACCAACGGAAAACCAAAGTGACACGGATCGGATCTCAGGGTTTTTAGGGTACAACCAGCTCGGCTGCCTTGAGGGAATCCAAGGCTAGCGGAGACTTACGGAGGTCCCAATGACTAACTTGCCAGTCCGAAGGAACGGAATGTCCAACGGAGGACTCGTATGTCACCGAGAGTTGAGGTGTATAACATGAACCAATCATGAAAAAGGGGCACCATCTACGGACGTGAGATGAGAGTGCCAAAAGACCCGAGGTATGGGTCAAAACCGGAAAAAAATAGTGATAACATGAATGTGTTAATTATAGAATTCACGTCCATCCAATTCTATAATTAACTATAATTAAATAAACTTATTTTAATTGACGTCCGTGAGTAGTGTCATTTATTAATTAGCGTACACTTAGAGGGACGTTAATTCTATCATTTTTAACTTAATTTATCCAACAAGAATTCACGTCAATATCTATTTAATTGAATAATTTCAAAAATATATATTCAAGATACATTTATTTATTTAAAATAATTTAGAGAAATAAAATATATGATAATTAGGAGAAAAAAATGAGAATTTCAGATATATAATTTTTATAATTTTCTGGTACATATTTTAATAGATATAAATTTTTAAAGATATAATTACAAGAGATATATATATATATATATATATATATATATATATATATATATATAATTTAACGACTTTGCATTATGTCATGAAAAGGATTTGACGACAGTCTTACTGTCGTCATTTATATATCAAATGTGTTACCTCCTTCAAACCGCCGGTTCTCGATGTATACATGTCGGAATCACGCATTCTATATATCGAAATGACTGGCTCGAAAAACTCTACCTAACCGGACATTCAAAATAATTTTTTGTTGAGAGATGGGGGATCTTGAGATTGGAGGCACGAAAAATGGTACAACCACTCTCACTATCTCGGTCTCCACCCCAATAACACGCCCATAAAATTTCATGAGCAAAGGTCACTCCGACGTGCACGAACAAGTCGGCAAAGTAAAAATCCATAACTATCACACTATAGTAAATACCGTGATTTCGTCAAGTATCTTGATAAAACATATTAAATTGTTTAACTAGTTAATGGTACTAGTTATTACACCACATAAAGGCATGAAAATGTTACAAAATTCATACATGAAAATTATTCTTACATATAAACCATGTTAACTGCATGCAATATTAACAGGTTTAGACTTGAGAGAGATCACCCACATGTGTGTTGTTTTAACGGATGGAGGAGGTTGCAGGAAGGAGGAGTAATACGCAGTAGCCGGGAATAAGAAAATATGCACTTCTTGTCATGGCTTTGAGCAACGGTTGATCAACAGTCGTGGCAGCAGCAGAACCTACGGCAGACGATGAAAAAGAAAGGAGCAAAGCTCCTTTATCCACGGCTGGGGAAAGGAGCTTCACCACAGTGTGCAACGGTGGCACAACTATCGCACCGATGTAGTAGATGGATGGCGACGGGATGAAAACTGCAGTAGCAGAAGGTTGGAACAGATAGAGCCTCTTCGTTATAGCTATAGCCGCACGCAGGAGGCAGTAGAAGATGAAGATGACGTGCATCCTTGTTTCGCGATGTCAGAACGTTGGAGCAGCAGAGAAGAACGACGAAGACGACACTGGATCGTTGCAAGACTTAAGGTTTCAGTAGGAGGGTTTTGCTCGGTGATGGTAAGGTATTTATAGGGAGAAAGTCCCATGGGCTTAATTGATTCCTACTAGGAGTCAAGCTCCCACGTAATCAAACCTAACAGCTATAGGCTTTCCTTATAAGAGAACCCTTCATCGATCACCCTATCTAAATTGGCAGCCACATCCCTCAATTGCAAAAAAAAACCTTTCCTGATAGGACTCAAAACCCAAGATCCTAGTCATATATAGGCTTTCTTCGTGCACAGTTTAAAAGTTTTTTGGTTTGCCTAAGAACCTTAAGTGTCTAGATATTTAGGTATATACCCAAAGCCCATCTATTTTAGGTTCTTAAGTTCCCTACGTACAAGACATTAGCTAAAGGCCCATTAAGGCTTCTTAAGGCATTTTAGGACCAAGCATTTTGGTCTTAAGAAAAGGGTTGAAGGATTGGAGTTGAACAAAAGAGAAATATAATTTTTTTTAAATACTTATTTCTTTTCCTAGCCCATAAGTCCCATTAAGAGTTTAGTTAAGCCATTTCCTTTTTGACTTATTTCTTCATTCTATCTATTATTCATGTATTTATTTATATGTAGGGATATATATATATATATATTTGTGTTGTACATTTTTAATTTGGTTTGGACCTCTTTATATATCTATATAGGTTTCAAAAATGTATTATCGGAGACTTATCCTATGTAACTTTATCCGGAGTGCTACAATGTGAATACAAGAGACACTACAAACTTTACCAATATTCAACAGTTAATACCCAAACTACCCCTTACTTAAAATAAAATGTCTTTCTACGCAGAAATGTGATTTCCGGCTTATGAGATTATATCTTAAAACGCTATTCTCCACAAGTTATCCTTGTGAATCAATGGAATTGAGATAGCTTAATCAAGGAAATAACCCAGTTAAGGAGATCATTAATCTTACTAACTCTCTTTTATTAGCCAATTACTGATTGAAAAACCTAAATTTTTATATTGACATTAAACCAGTCTAAATTTTCTGAAGGAACCATAGGGTCAACCATGTTTTAATTGATCTTTTGCAAAAAGAGATTTTTATTGAACATTCCAGTATAACTTCCCGTTTTTACTAAAGGAAACATGTTGATCAAACACCAGAGTCCCTAGGTACTTAGTGCAGTTTACATTTATGTTTCATAATTAATTTTTTGAACAGAGATGGCATACATTATCACGACTTGACCTCTGAATTTCTTTGAGACAGATGATCAGTTTCCCAAATAATATGCCATTGCTCTGCCACACTCAATTTTTTATTTAATGGCGTATTCCCAAGTCTTTTGTCAGAAGTTTCTTTAGACATGACTTAAGGACCATATAAACCGTGGATTTTCTATCAGATTGGTTTATTACTAAGGACTTTCAGATTTTTGATGTCCTACTGAGCAATTTCCAATTTGGACTATTTTAAGACCATTGAGGTATCTTTCAGGGATAATTGTGAGAGCTTTTCAGATAAGATTTAATATTCATACAATAAAAATCACACCTCAGTTAAGATCAGCAATTTTGTTCTTAGTTCAGGGTGATCTTAGTAGTTAATTATTGAAAATAAGTAAAGGTGATAGTATTCAGATATTACTCCCCCTGACTAGCACATTCTATGAATTTCTTTGAAGACAGACGTGAATAAGGGAAGGAGACAAAGAACAAAGTGATGTAAGTGAAGACCATTCATGAGCAGGGTTAAGACTAAGGGCTAGATAGCACAAACCCAAAAACACAACTTGAATGACCATCATCATATAACCACCCATCTCTATAAACCAGCAAACATTCGCCCTTCTGGGAAATCAGTGTATCCAAAAGCCCAAATCACAACCAATTGACCTCTCATCTTAGATCAAATTCAAGCTGACTCCAAACTCAATATCACAACAGCAGTACCTTGCAATTCATCAGACACAGAAAGCTAACTGTCTAAGCAGCAAGAGATTACTAACCAAAACATGTATTCGATCTCTGATTAGCACAGCTCCCCCTCAATATGTGTAGAGATTTCAAACAACCACTATTTGATTTTCTTAAAGTACACAGATATGTATCAACAATATATGCATTATACAGAAATATTCACAGACCCATTTATGTCATGACACACACAAAAAAAATCTCCACCGACCTCATCTGGCTCGACGCAAGGGATGCACCGAGTTTATATGCATGTAGCTAATAAGTGCACTGACTTGCATGCATGAAGCAACAATACTTGCACAGACATTATAACACTCTAGTTAGACATGCACTGATGTTATATGCGAACTAGTCTAACTATGCACGGACTTGGTAATGCAATGTGCAATTGTATCCATTTGATATACCAAGAGGTCATGCAGATGTATGCATCTACTTATTAACATGAATGACTAACTAAAGGTCTCCCATGGAATTTGCATGAACTACAATCTCAATATGTATTACTCTTAAAAGAATATCATCAATTATCAGATTTGTTCCAATCAATCATGCAGCATTCCACAGAGATTATTATTCAAACAAAAATTAACAAAACTGAAAAGTGTAATTTGACTGACCTTAGTGCCCTGAATTTATTGAGCCCCATTTTTATTTTATCTTCAGGAGCACACCTGCAGCCAAAGTGTTATTTCAACAGTCTTGGACCCCACGGATTCTTGGGTCTAACATGATGAGTAGCACCTCACATTGATGCTCTCCAGTTATTCCAAGAACAATTAAAAGTAATGTGACCTAATCTGCTACACTTATTGCATATAGAAAGTTTATGCATGAATATAAGATTCTGAACTCTCCTAGATGCAAAATGGTTCATGTGAGCAAGATAGATTTTACTCTTTCAAAAACCATCATTCAGATATAACATGCCCAAATCTTCCATAGTTAAAACAATTGACTGTCTAATTTTGAGATTTCTTCACATGCTTTTTTGCATAACTGTTTCTATAATTTTGATCTTCTTGTTTATTTAAATAACAGTTATGCATGTAATGACCCTTTTTACCACAATAAAAACATGCATTGGAGATATCTCTATCAGGCATTTTCACATATTTATTTTGAACTGTATTGGTATGTTTGCATGCATCTAACTCATCATTTTTTAAAACTATGTAATCATCCATGACATGTCCTTTCCTTCCACAGTAGTGACATGAAATATTTCTTTTATTGTGAACATGCACTGTTGTGATAGATTTATTATTTGCATGTGAGTGTGTGTGAAAATCATTGACAACTTGCATAGAAGAATAAGAAGCATATTTGGATTTATTTGAAATAACCTTCTTTTTCTGTTTTTGAATCTTTTTCAGATTTTTAGTTAGATTTTCTATTTTCTGGACAGTGAATTGGAAGACAGATGAGCTGGATTGCTTTTCTTGTTCAGAACTTTTTACAAAAATAGTGAAGTTCCTTTTCATACCAGTCTTCTTATTAACAGGATTAAAACCTAAGCCTTCTTTCTGAAAGTTCACATTTGACCCAAGCAATTTATTCAAGTTATCTTTTCCCTTAACAAACTTTGAAACAGAATTTTTTAGACCTTCAATTTCAGCTTACAAAGTGGCAACATCATTTTCACAGGAGATAACTTGTTGATGTAGACAGTCATTGAGATTTTTCACATATTCATTTTCTTGTTGAAGCTTTATTTCATTATTTGTTTCCTTTTACTCCAAAACAGATTTTCCTTTTTCAAAAGCCAGCCATCTTTCAGATAAGATGGTATTAAGAACTATCAGCTTTTTATTCTATTCCTTCAAATAGCTATTCTCTTCAATCAATTTGTCTTGATATTCATCAGTCTCCTTTTTCTGTTCAATCAATAATTCATTTTCTTCTTTGAAGGATGTGATTAAATTCTTCTTCATATTATCATCAGAATCAAGGTCTTCAATCAATTCCTTTAAGAAGGCACACTCATTACCTGAATTTTCATCTTTAAGAGCTTCATTCTTAAGACTTTCGTTTTCAAATTTCAATCTGTTTATTTTAGATCTCTCCCTTTTTATGTCTGATTTCAAATTTCTATTTTCGACTTTCAAGCGAGTAACTTCAGAAATTATTTCTTTTCTAAGCTTTTTCTTTTCAGACTTGACTCTATCATATTTATCAACCAGATGTGCATTCAAGATTATCAGATCATCAAAACTGAAATTAGCAATTTAAGAATTTACCTGTGACGAAGCATCTTCCATTTGGTCATTGACTTCATCTGTGATCATGAAGCACTTCACTTCTTCTTCACATCTGCTAGCTGCAATAATATTGATGATTTCAGAGGCACTGCAGCATTCAAAAATATGCGGGAATTTGTCAGAGTTTATTGCCCTACTGGTTAATTCCAGGGCCTTTTGATTTTCAGAGAATTTCAGTTGGTCTGAAGTTTTCCATTGGGATTTATCCTCTGGAACTTCGTACAGACTGTGTGTAATAATTATCCACAGATTTGGATTAAAATGCATTGCATATTCTCTGAATCTATCAAGCCAACTGTAAAAGCTCAATCCCTCAAATCTCGGAAGATCAGCCATGAGTATCAAGCTCAGATTAAATCAGAAATCACAATGCAAAATTGATCAAACCAGATCGCACCAAAACTACGTGTAGGAACGGATCCGTAGGTCATTAGACCCTTTATGCAGACACCCGCTCTGATACCAATTGTTGGGTGCGGATATAGAGATAAACGTAGATCCAGAGGGGGGTGAATGGATCTTCTTAAAACATTTTGCCCAGTTTAAAGATGTATAGAACTATGATGGCTTATTCAGTGGATAATTTCTCAAACACTAGAAATGCACACCTAATCAACTATTAGGAGACATACAAACGGAAGCTATCTAGACGATTAGGAACAATCAATCTCACACGAAAAAGCATTCAACCACACAGCACAAGATATTTTAGGTGGTTCGGTCAGCTGACCTACACCCACCCCACACTCCAATCAGAGTATGGCTTCCGCTGATACATAGCTTAATCAGCTGGGCCTCACAGCTTGCCTACAATCCGCTGACTAACAGCTTGCGCTAGGCCTTATAGCTTATGCCACTCGCTGACAAACAGCTTGCGCTGGGCCTTACAGCTTATGGCTGTTGTGTCCCCTGGTTTTGATGATAACAAATCACAAATCATTAGTAGATGTTTGAAAAATATCTAACTTAATTTGTTTTGATAAATTGATTAAACAAGTACAGAAGAATCCCACTAAGTGATGTCTCGACACGGCCCAATCATGTCTCGACACATCCAGAAGAGATTATGTTGAAATTCCAACATTTGAGCTCCGGCATACCAAAATGTGTCGACACATCCAACTCATGTCTCGACACATCCAGAAGAATTCATGCTGAAGCGTTCTAACTAAGTATCTGGATTCACCGATGTCTCTACACACTGAGTGAAAAGTGTCGACACATTTGTGTGATAATCTCTACACAAGGCGCTCATGTCTCGACACCTTCTTACAACAACTCTACACATGGCTCACAGTGTTGTCTCGACTCATCAGCCATGGTTCTTCAAGATTTCAAAGGGATGTCTCGACACATTGACAGAAAAGTGTCGACACATCCACGATCAACCAGAACGATTCTCCAAGATATTCAAATGAATGTCTCAACACACTACCAAGAAAGTGTCGACACAATGTGTTCGTCCAGAACGGATCTGAATCCGACGAAAGTTGATTTCAAGATCTGGAACTTAATCCAGAGGATCTGTTTGCTCTGAAAAAGCCGTCATATTGCGTCGGTGTCAAAAGACTGTGATTTAGCAGAGATATTTTTTGAAAGAAATCATACCTTTACTGCTATGTTCTCCTACCTACCCACATTCCTTCAGACTTGACAAGAATGGAGTCAACTGTACAAGTCGGAGCAGATCAAATAATGTGGATGTGACATTCTGGGTGTTGCTTGAAAGAGTGGACAACATTGGTGTTGCCCAAGGATACCAATATACATAAGGAGCATGAGCTCTAGTTCGATGGCAAGAAACAGCAGCAAGCGAACTGAGAAGAGTGCTGAGGACAAAACGAAGAAGAAGAAAGTTTGCTACTCTTCGTCCTGATGCTTCCGGCGTGAGTGAACCTAGAAGAAGACATTTTATCTTCTTCACGATAAAAAGGAATCTTCCGTGGCTGCTATGAAGATTCAATGAGAAGAAGAACGCCAAGGCTTTCTCAAGCTCATTCCCAGACATGAGACTTCTTTGTCATAGCGCTTTCATTACGATACTCTGTCTGGCCATTTCAACTTTAGTTTGCTTTTCTTCTAAACAAACTTCATATGTTTAGATCCCTACCTATGTGTAGGAAGACAGAAGGTGTGGTCGCCTATCTATGTTGTTTGGGGTGTGACCCCACAAGCTGTGGGACAGCGGATTGTGAGAGTGTATCTCTCAGTTAGAAGATGTGAATCAGCTGTTGTGAGTTGGCACTAGTGAAGCCTCACTGTGTTATGTGAGGGGTGGACGTATGTCTCTAGATTGAGACTGAACCACCTTAAAGATCTTGTCTTGTGGTTTGTCTTCTCTCTTGTTCCAACGATAGAAGCTTGATAGGACCGTTTCCAGGCATCCTGTGTGCATCGAGCTTCTCATATATTAACTAATATCTGCATCCTTATCTACTGTGTTAGTCTTAGTTTTTATTTCCGCAAAGAAGGGCAAAAAGGGGCTGATCTATTCACCCTTCCCCTCTAGATCTGCCTATCACCACTCTACACGTGGTATCAGAGCTAGTCTCTCTGTATGTGGTCCAACGACCTTGAGAGAACTGGTGATATGGCAACAAAAGGGCCTATGGCTGAAGCACATTCTATAAATGGGCCTCCCTTTTTCACTGGGACAAATTATCCTTACTGGAAAAACCGCATGCATGTCTTCATTAGAGCCCAAGATCATGAAGTCTGGCAAGTGATCAGCAAGGGACCATTTGAGCTGCCTCCGGAAGAAGATACATGGACTAAAGAACATATCAGGCAATCAAATCTAAACTAGGGTGCCAATCACATCATGCAATGCTCCCTTCATCCAACTGAGTACTCAAGGGTGTCAACTTGCAAAACTACAAAAGAGATGTGGGACCGCCTTGAGGTAATATATGAAGGGACACAACAGGTACGCGCAACCAAAGCAAACATGTTTGATGAGGGCATCACACCACATACCCTCTGGCTTGGTACTTCTCTCCCTCCCGGAGGCAGCTAAGGAGCAGCCCTTCTTCAGACGGAACATTGGTGCTTATCATCCTATTACATTTTCCTATTTTTTTGAGTCATTTTGATGTATTTGCCTATGTTTTGAGTCATGTTACTAGGTTATCATGTTATTTACTTATGTTTGTATGTAGGCTAGTGGGCTAATGGGGCTAGTAGGTCTTATTGGGCCATTTCTTTGGTCTGGCCCATGGGCGCCCCTCTCCCCACCCCTTGGTCTTCCGTCATTTGTCCATTTCATGAGGACTTTTTGTAAATTGGGTTTTCCTATATATAGGACCCCAAACCCCCTCTTTTGAAGTAATGAAGTATTAAGCAAATTTGAGCCACTTAAGTGCATCTCTCCCTCTCTCTCTTTCTTCAAGGGGCGAACCCCACTTCTCTCTCCTCCCCTCCCTTGGGCGCAACAGCCCCTTCACCTTCCCCTCCCCCTGCCACCTCACCCCCTCCACCCTTTCATATTCCCAAGGCCTTAATTCCCTTCAATTCCCTCCACTTCCCAAGCAACCTTTCACCTTCCCTAGACAACCCTTCCCCTTCCCCATACAACTTCCCACCTCCAAGGCAACCTTCCCCCTCCCCTAAGCAACCACTCCCCTTCCCCACACTCCATTCAAAGCCCTAGTGCGATCCAAGCCCTCTCCCCTCCTCCACTTGGTGCGTACCCCTCCATCTAGCACAACCTCACCCCCCCCCCCTCTTGACCAAATCGCAGCCAGTACTCCCACCTCCTTTCCCTGCTAGCTCCGCCCTCCCCTCCACCTCCATTACCCTTCATCCCATCTCCCCACAAGATCCCCCATCATCACCAAGGCACCCTTGTACCCTATTCCTCCACAAAGGAGCCATCCTGCCCACCACTCAATCTCCAACCCGTGTGCAGAGAAGACCTGCAGACCAGCACCAAGTTGCAGCACCGTCCACGACTCCATCCTGGTCCTGCTGAGGGCGTGGCCTACATCGACGGGAAGGTCTGCGAGTCTACTTCGCAAGCCAGGTGGAATCGTCCAGTTCCAAGTTCGTGGCTGACCGGGAGAGCTGTTCTCCCCCAACTGCGCCAGACATCCTCTGCAGAGAGCCTAAGCCCGATTTGAAGCTGCACCACGACCAACGGCGGATGATTCAGACCGAAGGACCTTCATCAAAGTTCTTCTTCCATCTGTCCCCAACCAGGAGAAAGAAACAGAACCTCATTCGGCATACGGGGGCCAGAGTTCCGAATTTTCTCCCTCAGTCGCGCGGGTCTGCCTCCTGCAGTCTGCAGCGACCAGTTCCCACTCGTCAGCGTCCCCCTGCCCACCCTTACCTCAGAAGGTGTTTCCGTCAGTTTTTATGTGCAGAGGCTTTGTCCACGGTTCCAGCGACTCCAACGGTTCATGATTCGACGTCCAGGAGCGACCGGGGCAACTTCTGCAAGTTGCAGACAGAAACAGGGAGCTACCCGCCCCAGAATCTGTTGCTCTACTCAGACCTCCACTGCAGCCATCGACGATGTCAGAATAAATTGATATAAATCAGAGGCGTTTGGGTTCCTGTTACGAGAAGATCCCCCTTGGGCTCGTCATCGGAAAAATTCCTGACCGAGATCTACAGGGAATACACCAACTGCCTATCAATGTCCACAGCCAGCGGTCCAATTCGGAAGCGGTCCCTCCTCGTGGGCTACTAAGCTTATCTCCCCCCTCTTGCCTGGCCGGCTTACCGCCCCTCCCTGTGGGAGGTAGTGTTTGTTGTAACCCATCATTTCCCACCCCCGAGATTACCCTCCTGCGTGAGGTGTAGTGAGTGTACACTTAAACAGGTCCGAAGCTTCATCGGCGCAGTGTGCGGGGAACCCACACTTCCCCGCCCGCCCTCGTCTCCGACCGGGGTTGGTTTCCTCAAACCAACCAGGTGAGCCTCCTGCCCTTGCCTCCTTATACCTGTTTATTTAATATCCGTGAAACATATCGGCCGGTAGGAGAGCGAGTGCCTGATCCCGGCGCCACCTTTCAGTGTGGTCACCGTGGCCATAAGTGAGCGAGTGACCCCGTGCCCTTAAGGCATCCGGACGCCCTTGTTTGTGGGATTTCAAACCTTCGGGAGGGCTAACTAAAGTGGTGCTGGTCCTCTAACCAGTCAGGGGCTATCTCCATCACCTCCACTCAGCATCACCGGGTCACCATGGGAATCGTGTGCGCACGGTGTGTTGGTAGCTTTAACATATTCTCGGCGCCTTGTAATTGTGATTACGAATTAGGTCCAAGGAATCAAAGTCTCCGCTGCATTTTGTGTCACATCAATTTGGTATCAGAGCAAGTTCTAGACTTGTCTCTACTAAGTCTTGTCCTAGGGCAATTGCATTCATCACCCGATCATCATGCATACCCCTCGTTGGTCACATGGTCCGATTGACCCCCTCCACATGGACTACATTGTAGATGAGGACCTTCATTTTGATGGAACTAATCCTCATGCCTATCTTAGGTGGGAGAATACCATGGAAAGGGACTTTGAAAGTACTTGGGTATACGGATCCGAGAGAGTCCGCAGGGCCAAGGCACGACTTTGGGGTCTAGCTAAGAAAATGTGGGAACACAAAGAGAGATTCAGAAGGGTTTGGGGGCAAGAGCCCATTCACTCATGGGAAGAGATGAAGAGTGAGCTTAGGAAGATCTACGCTCCCCGACCGTCCCACTCCTACCGTGAGGACCATAACCCGAGGAGCACTCCCACTCCCCCTTTTCCTCCCAGTCAACCCAAGGCCTCCATTAGGACCCAAACCCCACCACCCAAAGGACCCCTAGATTCATTGGAAGAGATAAGGGTTGAGATCAGGAAGATCTTCACTTCCCTTAGGGCCCAAACTCCACCACCCCAAATGACTCCTATCCCGATCACCACCACCATTCAAACCAAAGTGGCCCCCACCCTCACTCCACCTAGGCCCGTGACAGCCACCACTCCCCAACAAAAGGTTACTCACCCAAATCACCTTCCACTTCCAACTCCTATCCTACCCAAACCTAGCCCCCCGCTACTTCCACTCCCAACCCCAACCCAAGTCCGGCCTCACTCACCCCCCTGGGTACACCATACACCAACCGTTTTCATCTCGCCCTCAGTAGACCCACTCACCTCCTTGGTAGAAGAACCCATACCCGACCCCATAGTGGTGAACACTCCGGACCCAACCCCCGCCATGGAAATCACCCATGCCCAGGAAGAAGAAGACACTTCACATGGTGGTCTTCACCTTACACCACCCTCCCTAGTAGGGGCCGAGCTCATCTTAGGAGAACCCCTATTACGTTGGCTAAAGGAGAACCCCTTTAGAGATCTCATGGCCCATGTTTGCCCTCCCATGGAACGACACCTCCCCATAGTACCCTTCTCCACCTATCGCACTACCATCCAATCCTCTTACCAAGTGGAAACTCTAGGAGACCTCCTACAAGGCCTAGCATGGCAAGTGGAGTTGACGGCTATATTGAACCCTATGGTCGACCAACCAAGGGGCCTTGGTCTTCTACACCCATGTGTCGGGTCTATCACTTCGGTTTGCACTGTTGGTTGCTACATTAGCGACCTCCTTCTCTTTCTTCCCACACCCGATGAGCCCGAGGCCATCCTTAAATTGGAGCTCCTCATTTCAGGAAGAAAACCCAGCCATCCTCTCAAGGCTAACCCACCCACCAACAACTTTTGCCCAAAAATCTCAATAGAGGTGAATGACTCCCCACCACATGTGGACCTAGAGTTTCTAGGTAACCCATTCGATCCCTTCCTATACCCACCCACCTTACTCAACACCAACATTTTCCTACCACACCCTACCATGATGAGTCAAGACTACCTCTCCCAAGACCATGAGGACCAAGAGTTCCTCCCCCTAGATGACCCATTCCAAGACCCCTTTGATCCCTCCCAATGGAAGCCAAAGAACCCATGGGACCTAGTCGCCTTACCCACCACCCACCTTTTTCTACCCTCACACACCATGTCAAACCTAACCCACCCCTTCCAAAACCTAGCCCACACCATGAGAGCCATGACCAAGGGTGACATCCACCTAGGAAATGAGGAATTAACCCATCCCAAGATGTCCACTTTCTGGGACCCCTTCGAACCCCATGAGTGGAGACACCCAAACCAACCCTCACCAAAAGATGGGACCATCTTGATAGGAATGCATGTGCCACAACATTTTACCCCATCCGGTAGGGCTAGTCATCTCATTTGTGTTACATACACACTAGGTCCAGTGCACGACAGGATTACATTTGAACAAGCGGGTCCTCCCCCACTCTTCATCCATCTCATTCATGATAGGGCCACTTGTGGCTGCCCCAGACCACCTAAGTGCATCAAGGTCCACATGACTTCTAAGCATGATAGGTTTACATCTGGATGTCCAGGCCCCCCTAGGTCAATCCAAGTAAAGTCAAAACATGAAGAAAGCATTCATGGATGTCCCGAACCCCCGGCATCAAACACCCCTTTGCATGATAGTCTCATCTATGGATGTCCCGGTCATCCTAGGTCCATCGAAGTCTATGTAGCGCCACTGCATGCTAGGTCCCCATTTGGTTGTCCAGGACCCCCATTATCCACTAGTGAATCAACATTCACAGAGTTGCCTGGAAACATTCGCAAAAACATCAACAAGAGCAACGAGATTTAAAAGAAGTCTGCTGACTCCCACCGCCGCCACCAAGAATTCCAGATTGGTGATTTTGTGATGGTGAGAACTGAGAGGTTGTTCCCTGGGAATACTTCGAAGTTGAGGTCGCGTGGAGCTGGCCCCTTCCAGGTGCTGAGACGCCTTGGCACCAATGCTTATGTGTTGGACCTCCCTGAAGAGTACGGAGTAAGCCCCACATTCAATGTGGTTGACCTGATGCCCTACAAGGGCCCCACGGTGACACCCGGTGAGGAAATCCAGCCTACTCCCTCCTTTGAGAGCGCCCCCACACCCCAGAGAGCTCAACCCCATTTGAGAAACCGGCGCGATGAAGTGGAGCAGATATTAGATGAACAGGTTACCATCACAAGGAGCAAGGCGTATGAGCGCTACCTGGTCAGGTGGAAGGGACGACCACCCTCGGACGATACCTGGGTGAGCCGGGAGGATCTCTAGCAGCTGTCCCCCGATCTCCTAGAGTAGTACCGCAGCAGGGAGGGCCTTTACTCGACAGAGTCGAGCCCTTCGCCGCCCGGGAGAATTGATGAGGGCATCACACCACATACCCTCTGGCTTGGCAATTCTCTCCCTCCCGGAGGCAGCTAGGGAGCAGCCCTTCTTCAGACGGAACATTGGTGCTTATCATCCTATTACATTTTTCGATTTTCTTGAGTCATTTTGATGTATTTGCCTATGTTTTGAGTCATGTTACTAGGTTATCATGTTATTTACTTATGTTTGTATGTAGGCTAGTGGGCTAATGGGGCTAGTAGGTCTTATTGGGCCAATTCTTTGGTCTGGCCCATGGGCGCCCCTCTCCCCACCCCTTGGTCTTCCGTCATTTGTCCATTTCATGAGGACTTTTTGTAAATTAGGTTTTCCTATATATAGGACCCCAAACCCCCTCTTTTGAAGTAATGAAGTATTAAGCAAATTTGAGCCACTTAAGTGCATCTCTCCCTCTCTCTCTTTCTTCAAGGGGCGAACCCCACTTCTCTCTCCTCCCCTCCCTTGGGCGCAGCAGCCCCTTCACCTTCCCCTCCCCCTGCCACCTCAGCTGCCACCTCACCCCCTCCACCCTTTCATATTCCCAAGGCCTTAATTCCCTTCAATTCCCTCCACTTCCCAAGCACCCTTTCACCTTCCCTAGACAACCCTTCCCCTTCCCCATACAACTTCCCACCTCCAAGGCAACCTTCCCCCTCCCCTAAGCAACCACTCCCCTTCCCCACACTCCATTCAAAGCCCTAGTGCGATCCAAGCCCTCTCCCCTCCTCCACTTGGTGCGCACCCCTCCATCTAGCACAACCTCACCCCCCCCCTCTTGACCAAATCGCAGCCAGTACTCCCACCTCCTTTCCCTGCTAGCTCCGCCCTCCCCTCCACCTCCATTACCCTTCATCCCATCTCCACACAAGATCCCCCATCATCACCAAGGCACCCTTGTACCCTATTCCTCCACAAAGGAGCCATCCTGCCAACCACTCAATCTCCAACCCGTGTGCAGAGAAGACCTGCAGACCAGCACCAAGTTGCAGCACTATCCACGACTCCATCCTGGTCCTGCTGAGGGCGTGGCCTACATCGACGGGAAGGTCTGCGAGTCTACTTCGCAAGCGAGGTGGAATCGTCCAGTTCAAAGTTCGTGGCCGACCGGGAGAGCTGTTCTCCCCCAACTGCGCCAGACATCCTCTGCAGAGAGCCTGATCCCGATTTGAAGCTGCACCACGACCAACAGCGGAGGATTCAGACTGAAGGCTCTTCATCAAAGTTCTTCTTCCATCTGTCCCCAACCAGGAGCAAGAAACAGAACCTCATTCGGCATCCGGGGGACAGAGTTCTGAATTTTCTCCCTCAGTCGCGCGGGTCTGCCTCCTGCAGTCTGCAGCGACCACTTCCCACTCATCGGCGTCCCCCTGCCCACCCCGACCTCAGAAGGTGTTTCCGTCAGTTTTTCTGCGTAGAGGCTTTGTCCACGGTTCCATCGATTCTGACGGTTCATGATTCGACGTCCAAGAGAGACCGGGGCAACTTCTGCAAGTTGCAGACAGAAACAGGGAGCCACCCGCCCCAGAATCTGTTGCTCTACTCAGACCTCCACTGCATCCATCGACGACGTCAGAATAAATTGATATAAATCAGAGACGTTTGGGTTCCTGTTACGAGAAGATCACCCCTGGGCTCGTCATCGGAAAAATTCCTGACCGAGATCTACATGGACTACACCGACTGCCTATCAACGTCCACAGCCAGCGGTCCAATTCGGAAGCGGTCCCTCCTCGTGGGCTACTAAGCTTATCTCCCCCCTCTTGCCTGGCCGGCTTACCGCCCCTCCCTGCGGGAGGTAGTGTTTGTTGTAACCCATCATTTCCCACCCCCGAGATCACCCTCCTGCGTGAGGTGTAGTGAGTGTACACTTAAATAGGTCCGAAGCTTCATCGGCGCAGTGTGCGGGGAACCCACACTTCCCCGCCCGCCCTCGTCTCCGACCGGGGTTGGTTTCCTCAAACCAACCAGGTGAGCCTCCTGCCCTTGCCTCCTTATACCTGTTTATTTAATATCCGCGAAACATATCGACCGGTAGGAGAGCGAGTGCCTGATCCCGACGCCACCTTTCAGTGTGGTCACTATGGCCATAAGTGAGCGAGTGACCCCGTGCCCTTAAGGCATCCGGCCGCCCTTGTTTGTGGGCTTTCAAACCTTCGGGAGGGCTAACTAAAGTGGTGCTGGTCCTCTAACCAGTCAGGGGCTATCTCCATCACCTCGACTCGGCATCACCGGGTCACCACGGGAATCGTGTGCGCACGGTGCATTGGTAGCTTTAACATATTCTCGACGCCTTGTAATTGTGATTGCGAATTAGGTCCAAGGAATCAAAGTCTCCGCTGCATTTTGTGTCACATCAATGTTAGTGTCTGAATATGAAAAGTTTAGAATGAAATCTGATCAGTCCATTTCGGACATGTATGCTAGGCTAACCATGCTCACAAATGGCTTGACTGAGCTAGGTAAGACCTACTCTGAACAGGAGATAGTAAGAAAAATTTTGAGATCACTGACTCCCATTTGGCATACAAAGGCCACAGTGGTTGAAGAATCACATGACTTAACTACCATCAAGGTAAAGGAACTCATTGGGTCCTTGATGACCTATGAGATGAATATGAAGAACAAAGAGGCTGAGGTAAGTAAAAAAGAAGTCTCTAGCTCTTAAAGCTACACCAAGCTCCAAGGAGTTATCTGAAGATGAAGTGCCTTCAAGAAGCAACACTGAAGAAGATGAAGTTGCTCTATTGACGAGAAAGTTTAAAAGATTTCTAAGAAAGGAAGGTACTCGCTTCATTAAGAAGAAGTCCCAGGTAAAACGAGAGTTCAGGCCAAGACCTGAAAATGCCAAAAAGTCTGAAAAACTTGTATGCTACTCTTGCAGGAAACCAGGACACTTCAAGTCTGAATGTCCTGAAGAAGCTAAGAAAATTGTGCCCAGGTGGAAGAGCAATAAGAAGCAGGCCATGGTGTGTACTTGGAGTGATGATGAAGAAGAAGAAAATGAAGACAACTCCTCTAAAGAAGAAAAAGAAGATCTCTGCCTAATGGCCAAAGGAGAAAATGACAGCGAGGTAAGCTGTCTCTTTGAGCATTTCTCCACAAATGATTGGAAAGAAGCTTACTTTGAACTGATGAATAAATATGAAGTATGTAGAAAAGAAAACAAAACCTTAAAAAAGAAGGTTGAATCATGTGGGCATGATAAAACTCTCAATGAAAAGATAACCTCTCTAGCAACTGAAATTGAAGATTTAAGAAAAATGAATGAAAATCTTGAAGAAGGAAGAAAAGAAATGAGAGATTTGGAAGATGAAAATGAGAGGCTAAGAGATGAAATCGATGAATTGTAACTAAAAATGTAAAGCTATGTAAAGGACAACAACTTGTGCAATAAAAAGTCAGAAGCCTTTGAACAAGTCAATTCACAACTGTTGAAAGAAAATGAAAAACTTCAAAAGGACCTAGCAGAAAAACAAACCTCTCTTGAAAAATTTATCGATGGAAGTGAAAACTTGAATGCTCTGCTAGGAACTAAAATAAACTTCAACAGAGAAGGGCTAGGATATGAGCCTACCAAAAAGAAAATGTTTGGGCTAAAGACCACCACCTTTGTATCATCTTCCGAAGCATCAACCTCAAAATCAACACACCAAGAAAACGTTGAAAACAAAGGAAAAGAGAAGATATGAGAACCAATTAACAAAACTTTTCAACAACCAAAAAGGTTCATAAATAATCCCAAACAGGTCGACACTCGTCCAAGCCTCAGCCTGCACATTACAATGGAAGAAATAGCTACAATGCTAGAACATGTCGGGACACTCCATGGAATAGGTCGACACCCACTAGGTCAAACGTGCAACAAAATCCCAGGTTTACACCAACAGGTCGACGGTTTCCATACAGGAGGTCGACACACCCCTTGTCCAGAAACAGTTATAGACGGACTGAACAGTGGACAGGTCGAGACTTTGCCTTCTACAAATCGACACCTCCATGTGTAAGAAACAATAATGCTCCCTATGGTCATAGGTTCACTCAACCCCAACGACCTAGGCAATATGACACCTCCTACTCATCTAGACCAACAAACTGGAATAGATGGTCTAATCAACAATCCTTCTCCACCACTTCCAAAACTCACAAAATCCAAAAGACTAAAGAGAAGAAAAAATAGAACTCCCAACAAAGCAAAGATGCTAAGAATGTTTGGATTTCGAAGTCTGTCTTATCCTACTTTGTAGAAATGAAGAAATTATTGGGACCCAACTGTCCTTGGGTTCCAAACATTGTCACTTAATTCCTTGTGTAGGAGTGTCTTGCAGCCGTGCACAACCGTTGGTATCTTGACAGTGGCTGCTCAAGACACATGACTGGAGACAAAATCAAATTCTGTCTCCTGGTTGAAAAGGAAGCTGGACATGTCACATTTGGAGGAAATAACAAATGAAAAGTCATTGGTTCAGGTAAAGTTGGTAAGAACCCCTCCAACTCAATTGATAATGTATTACTTGTTGATGGTCTGGAGTACAATTTGCTGAGCATTAGTCAACTATGTGATAAAGGTCATGCTATTTTTTTTGACTGAAATGAATGTAAGATCTTGCAACCTAATTCTAAAGAAACCAAGTTTTCTGGTAAAAGAGTCAATAACGTGTACATGATTGACTTAGATGACCCTGCTCACATAAATCTTTGTCTTGCTACATCTAAATCTGAATTAGCCTATTTGTGGCGTCGTAGACTAGGACACATCAGTTACAACACTCTTCATAAATTGGTGAAACATTCAACTGTCAAAGGTTTGCCTGAAATTAAATTCAAACTAAACAATAAGATTTATGATGCATGTGCTCAAGGAAAATAGACTAGAAAGTCATTCAAAAGCAGAACTGAAAACTCATCATCTAAACCACTTAAACTAATTCATATGGACTTGTTTGGTCCAACCAAAATAGCTAGCTTAAGTGGTAAAAGATATGGTTATGTCTCGGTGGATGATTTTACTAAATTCACTTGGGTATTATATCTTGCACATAAAAATAATGCCTTTGATGAGTTTCAGGCACTGTATATGCAAGTGAAGCAAGATGGTAAGTTTAAAATTTCCAACATTATCTCAGATCATGGTGGTGAATTCGACAATGCTGACTTTGAAAATTTATGTAAGACTGAAGGAATCATTCACAAGTTTTCATCACCACGGACTCCTGAGCAAAATGGGGTAGTTGAGAGGAAGAATAGAACTCTCATAGAAATGGCACGCACAGTGCTTGCTGAAAGGCATCTACCAAGGAAATTTTGGGCTGAAGTGGTAAACACTGCACGCTATATCATCAACCGCTCAATGGTGTTCGGGTCAAAGTGCTTTGTTCATAACATTGACAAACGAGTTCTGGACAAGTTTGAGCCTAAGAGTGAAGAAGGGATACTCCTTGGGGAAGATGATAAAGGGGAATTCCTGAACATAAGAGGAAAGGGGGAACTTCCACAAGAAGAGACACAAGCAAACGAGGGCCAAGGAGAACCAAATAATGCTCCGGTCACCAAGGCAGATGAAGGTAATGCTCAACCTGATCTAAAAGTGTTGAAAGATCATCCGTTGGAAAACATCTTAGGTAATCTGCATGATCGAATCAAAACTAGGTCTCATTTCAAAATTATGGATGAAATTGAACAACTTGCTCTTGTGTCTCAGATTGAACCCAAAAATGTTATAGAGGCCCTAAAAGATGAAAACTGGATCAATTCCATGCATGATGAGTTAAACCAGTTTGAAAGAAATAAAGTATGGCATCTTGTTCCAAGGCCTAAAGAAAAATCTGTCATAGGAACAAAATGGGTTTTCAGAAATAAGCTAAGTGAAGATGGAAAGATAGTAAGAAACAAATCTAGATTGGTGGCTCAAGGGTATAATCAAGAATTTGGCATAGATTATGAAGAATCTTTTGCTCCTGTTGCTAGACTTGAGGCCATTAGAATTTTGCTAGCATTTGCATGTTCTCATAAGATCAAACTACAGCAAATGGATGTTAAGAGTGCTTTTCTTAATGGTCTTATTAAAGAAGAAGTCTATGTAGAGCAACCCCCCGATTTTGAATGCACGTTTTTCAAAGATCATGTTTATAAGTTGGACATGGCTTTGTATGGCTTGAAGTAAGCACCTAGAGCTTGGTACGACAGACTAAGCTCATACCTCACCGAACAAGGGTATTCAAGAGGTAATGTAGATCAGACACTATTCACCAAGAAACAAGGTAAAGATATCTTGATAGTTCAGATTTATGTGAATGACATAGTGTTTGGGTCCACTAAACCTCAAATGTGTGAAGAGTTTGCTAAACTCATGACCAATGAATTTGAAATGAGTCTAATGGGTGAGCTTCAATTCTTTCTTGGGTTGTAGATTAGTCAAAGCAATGAAGGCTGCTTTATCACTCAAGCCAAGTATGTGAAGGAGTTGTTGAAAAAGTTTCATCTGATCAACTATAAGCCTTTAGGAACTCCAATGGGGACTGCCACTTCACTAGATGCAGATGAACAAGGTATTCTTGTAGATGCAAAGAGATACAGAGACTCAGAATGTAACGACTTGAGAATCCGGTTACCGGGAAGGCCCGATAACCCGAGACTTGAACCGCCGCCCACGAGCCGGGAGGGCTCGGGAGGGCTAAAAAGGAGTGTGGAGGTACAAAGAAATAGGAAGTAAAGCAGGATAATTCAACAATTAACAGAATTAAATAAACAACTACAACAGAGTCCAATCCAACATAAGTACAGTCTAAACTAGTAAAGCGTACCACATGTCAAGTGAACACACGGCCCAGCGAGCTGGCAACTAAGAAACTCCGCACAGCACCCTCGAACCTCGAAGAGGCAGAACCGCCGCACCTGAAAAGCAGGGGTGAGCCTCCTGTCACTGGCCCAGTAGGGATCCTACGGAACCCCAACTGAGGAACAACGGCGGCACGGAAAGAAGTAACTACGAAAGCAGGAAAGTAACTACGGTGGCCGGTAAAACCTCGACTCTACAGCTACTCCTACTGTACCAGAAAATACGACCTAGTCTCCCATCGGGGGACAACCAAGCCACGCACCCGACCACCCGATTCCACGACCGGGGACCACCAAACACGAACCGCCCTAGCCACGCTACTAGGAAAACGCCACGATACCTCCGTAGCAGAGGCCTGCCCTCACAAAAGGGCCCGAGCCAAAACCACACGGTCAGGGAACACGGTCACGACCTCACCGTCGTGAACACAACAATGTCTGCGGAAAGACCCTCGGTGACGCTCACCGGAAACCCCAGACCTCGACTCCGGGAACACTCCCGAAACCACTCACGAAGTCCCGTCTCGCGGACGGAAACAAAACCCGGGACACGACAATTCACGCCACGTGACGGGAGCACCACTCACTAGAAGAGCGATCGGATGCGTCCCCTGACGTCTTACACCGCGTCACCAGTGTCTAACTATAATGCCCCAGGCAGAGACTCAAACACACTCAGTAACCAGTAGTACCACAAAATAAGGACTAGTTGGGGTCGCGCCTGCCGGCGCCATCTGATGCCCCCAACCTCATGTGCACACTCAGACCATACGCCCTAGGCCTGTCCTCTAGTTGGTAATTCCCCCTAAGCCCAGACTCGGCTGTACGTGGGGGCCCTACAGTAACCAGCCTACTCACCGTCTCTCTCGGGTCAGCCGCTCCACCACTCCCGGGTGGGTCAGCACACGCGTGCCATAAGAAGGCTACGACTAGTGGACGTGTCACAGAACGTGGACACAGAAAAACACACACGCACCCATCGCGAGTAACGCAAAGTAACAGGTGACTCAAAGCCACCCGACTCTAGACGGACCACTAGACCTACTAAACCCAACGGCCTTTGAGTCACAAGACTCAGGGTCAAGACCGTTGCACACGACAGCACTGAGCCGTCAATCTGCCCTAATCCCTAGGTCCAAAACAATGATGGGAAGACTCACGAGGTAGTTCACAACTGCCGAGACCCATCCCTCAAGGAGAGAGAAACTTAAGAAACCTCCAGCCCCAGGCTGGGAGACTGGACTCACTGTCCAAGGCCACACGCTTGGCCCACTCGGAAGCCACCTTCCAGAGAAGCAACGACTTGCGGGGAAACCTCACCGCACTCACACCGATACACGGTGACTCGGTCTAGCAAGAACACGGAAGCCCGGAACACCTGGGGTCACCCGGACCCGCCAAGCCCACGGGCACACTTATCGAGGTAACACAGTACCTCCAGACACCCCAAAAACACGGTCACGAAACCCATGGGGTGTCCGAGACACTCACGAGGCCAAAGGAAGGCATGATCAGCCATAGACTACCCACCCTGGGCCGCCCGACTGGTCACCTCAAGATTACGCTACCCTCGTATAGCGCGTTCAGAACAGAACGCGGTATACCCCGGTAGCGCGACGAGACAGATCACCCTATGATCCCATAGAGTGACAAAACAGAACGCGCTAGGACCCCCTAGCGCAACAAGACAGAACACGCTAGGACCCCCTAGCGCGATAAGATAGAACACGCTAGGACCCTATAGCACGTCCGGAATCGCCTAACTATTCATCTTCTCCAATGAACGCGCCCTATCGAGGTGTGCGACCCTCAAGAACGCACTACCTGAAACTAGCGCGTTCTCAGTCCGCGCCCGGAAGAATGGGAAAACAGTAAGAAATCCATTCCACGCCCCATCCACCCCCAGGTGAAGGGGAAACAAATCGAAGAACATTCCCCAACCTCTCTTGCACCAAGAGGACCTATTTAAACCCCAAAAACACGATCAAAGCACAAGATTCGGCTCACTCCCCAAAAATATGCTTTTACCCCAAAGTGCCCAAATAAGCCTGCTCGGCTCAGCACGGCCTACAAAACTCGCGGGAAATGAAGTACATGAGCTTGGGGTCCATCTCCCTACCTCCACCGAAGATTCGACGCGCCGTGGACGCCGATCCACAAAGAAACGCCATTTAAACCCTCGCCGGTTCACGATCCCACGAACCGCCTCCACCATCGCGATCCACGTCCCGTACCCGTCGCTCCACGTCCCACGAGCCACGCCACCCCACCCTCGCCGCCTCCGTCGGCCGCCCAGAGTGAGAGGGGGAGAGGAGAAAACGTGAGAGAAGAGATAGGGAGGGAAGAGAGAAATGAGAGATGGGGAGAGAGAGAAAAAGGAGGTTAATATATAGAAAATCCAGAAATTCCTGAAAATATCAAAAAATAAAAAAATATACCCCACGATCCTCGAAACACGCTGATCACCGTGGTAACATCCCGACGTCGGAGAACGCAACGGTTCACCCTGTACGGAGTTCCGAAGGTCCTACTGACGGAAAACATGCGTAAAACCCAAAATGCAACCCAAGACCCACAAAGCCGCTCCGAAATTTCCAGAAAAATACCGGCGTGCTCCTCACAACACCACGGACCCAAGAAAACTCACGAGCACACCACCATTGGGTCCGACAATCCGGTATAAAAAGTTTGAAGCCCAATCGGACTCAATCCGAAACACACGGAAAAATGATCCGAAACCCACGTATCCAGATCCGAAAAATCCGGGGCATTACAGCCCTCCCCCCTTAAAGAAATTCCATCCTCGAAATTCAGGACTAGCACCAGGTCACAGGAGAAGAACGCCTCCACCAACTGACAACGTTGTCAGAGCCCCAGCATAGAAAACCTCGATTCACGTGAAAGTACCAATCACGAGGGATACCACCAGACGTCAATCATGAACAATACCTTGCTCCGTACACCGCACTCACATCGGTTATCAGAGTAGGCATAACAACAAAAACATCGGTCTGGTATCACCTCAGCTGCACGGGAACCAATCACGGCAACGTTGCCACTCTCTCGCCCACCGAGGGAACGCAATCCTCACCACAAGAACCAATCCACCGGTCAATGCCCACGCTCGGCGGACGAACCAAACACCAACTTCTCTGCCAGCTGACCACCGCAAATTTTTCGGCTCTACGCCGAGGACCACTCCACACTCGGCAAGCCGAACGCCACAACAGCACGGGACCAACTCTGTCAAAACTCAAACTTCGACAAAGCTCAGATCCCATCTGGGAAAACACACCTCAGAAACGGCCACCAAACGGCCTCACCTGCACGCGGCTCTCGCCATTATCGAACCACAACCACCAGTATCTTCTGTCTATGAAAGACCATCCACCTGTCACCAGACATTCGTCAACGGGAAACCTCCACCGGCCTAGCAGGCATGATCCAACTCATGACATGCCATCCGCTGACTCACGTACAGACCAACACCACAACCGATCTCGAACCTCACGCCAACTCTACCCTCTCAGGGGAGCACGGTGAAACCACATGACAAGATCTCCCCTCGGTCCTCACGTCACTCGACTCAGACTTACGGGGAATCCTCCCTTGCCGGTCGCAGACTGAGGATAAATATCCAACGCCAATAGACCTCCACACACAGGCATCGACCACCATCCTATCTCATCGAATCCTATCTCATCGAAACCTCCATCTCAATTAATCCAAGGGGACACCTGCCAATATCGACTCCCGCTCTTATCACGGAGCCACGGGACACACAACCCCTTATAATCCATGACACACTTCTCCAGAACCGACAAGTGCCGCCTGCCACCACAGCAAGCAGGTCGACGACGCCAAGACCTATGCACATGAGTCCCCAGATAATATACGCCTTACCACGGTCGACCACTCAGTCAACCTGACCAGCCACTCACGGCCACCAACCAGGACCCATAATCTCTTGGAGATCACTTCTTCAAAACACGATCTCATCCGTGAACGCAACATCCAACGCAAGAACAAGGTACTCATGCGGTAACCTCGCCAGCATATTTCCCCAACTCTCCACCGAGGAACCAATCCTCCGATGCTCAACTCATCCTCAGGAAATCCGCCCGTAGCAACCAACGCTACGGTCCACGCACTCAGATCCACACGCACAACCATCACAATGACAACTCAGGATCCGCCATCCCTACAAACCTCTGCAACTCTGTAGGCTCCAATCCACGACACCTCGGAAAACACAACACCAACCACAATTCTCACGAACACCGCCCAGCCGGCACTCTTCCTTCCAGAACAGCGCCAACACCCTTACACATCGGGGAACGGGCAACGCTTCTCACAGGCAACCACCTAACCAATCATGATCTCCTCCAACCAAGGGAAAAACTCAATACACTTCCGACCAACGGAAGGAAAACTCCACACTCGACCTGACCTCGAGCCTTGCGCTTGTTGGGAACAGCACCTTCCAACACCAAGAAAGCCATCACTTCCGTCAGGTCAGCTCCTCCGACAACACTTACCAAGTGTCCCGTCGGACCACGATCACAACATCTGTCACACACTGAGCACGGAAGGAACCCGGGAGAACGCGACGAGTTTATATCAATCATGTCAATCAGAGCAAGTAGAATTTCGACATCAAAATAGAGTGCGCAATAAGATGAGCTTTTGAAACATAATCAAACACTGATACCAGTGATAATAACAAACCCATAAATAAAGTCACATACTCCAAGACTTAATAATTCGAACCAGGCCCATATGCCTTAATTATTACAACACATTGACATAACACCATATCCAACGACAAAACTCCAAGAATAAACTAAGGACGACAAGACACGATAAATGGTAGTAGCCGCATGACGCTTGTAGGTTCTACGCTCGTCACTCTTGCTCCTGCCCATCTGAGTCCGAATCAGGGTCCGTATTACCTGAAAGGTTGGGGAAAGGAACTAGATGAGCGAACGCTCAGTAGGAATTATATCTCAAGAACTAGCAATTGGTTTAAGTGATTAACTTTTTCAAATGAAAATGCAAGTCTATATGTAAAACATGTAAAATAAAATGTTATGGAATTGAACACGATAACGAGAGGAAATAACATATGCTGTTGATCCAAGATAGGGAATTTCAAGTATTCAAGTATTTGAATGAGTACCAAGTATATCAACAAAGTCTTTCATGTCGTGAAATAATGGCTATTAACAAGCAAGTACTTTGCCCATTCCGGGCCACGCAAGTCATGTCAAGTCAATCAAGTCAAGCACGCGAGAGAGAGATAGAGATATAGTGGAGATGTCGTAGATTCAAGCAAGTACTTCGGTGCAATGTCACACCGTGATCAATATAACTCCCATGGGCACAAGTACTTTCGGGTGCTCCTCCCAGGACCAGATCGGGCCGTATATGCGCTGACATCGTTACATGTAATATCTAGACAACCAATTTATGTATAACCATGGAATTCCGAGAACAAACTCATGTAAGATATCAAGATAGATTTGTGGATAGGTTCCACGGAATTCAAGGAAATAGCTTTTAGAGTTCAAAAACTGATAATGACGGTATAATCATGAGTGTCGATAAAACTGGGTAGATTTAGTTCCCCAATTGGGTACCATAACAAATAGGTATCCATATACATGGATGGTCACCCATTTGATATAGAATTGAGGTCCACAAGAACAGCATATCAATGATATGATGTCCACATTCCATTAAGAATATACTCATGATATCCACATAGCATATCATGAGGGGCGGTAAACCATGTTTCTAAAGAGTGACATGGCAAAATAGTGTAAAGGGTTTTTATGGTACAACCTGCTCAGTAGGCCTTGAGGGAATCCAAGGCTCGAGGAGTCTTACGGAGGTCTCTATGACTAACTTGCTAGTCCAAAGGAACGAAATGTCCAATGGAGAGCTTGTAGGTCACCGAAAATTGAGGGGTAATGCGATAACCATCGTGAAACATGGGACTATATTCACGGAATGGAACATAGTGCCAATATATATATATATATATATATATATATATATATATATATATATATATATATATATATATATATGTATATATAGATATAGAAACCCTCGGTTCACAGAAAGCAGTATGAAATAATTACACAGGAAATTAGTGACTTGATCTAAGTCATTACTTGTCAAATTAACGCCTTTTACAGGGGCATTTATTTATAATTTGACGACTTATACAGGGGTCGTCCATTATATAATTATGTTTTTCAGGAATTTCTATATTCTGGAATTTTAACAAAAACGCGCCTTGGACAGAGGCGTTACTTTTAAATTAGCGCCCTTTGGTGGGGCGTCAGTTCTATAAGAGACGGCTTGTATCAGGTCGTTAATTCAAGTTCATCCAAGATTTAACATGAACAGTGAAAATCTCCAGATAATACAATTTTGGGACAACAAGTTACATGGTCAGGACAAGAAAAATAGCAGGGTTCAAGGGGTATAATCATGCATTAGATTGGATTCATGGTTTCATAGATATAAAATTTTTAAACATGAGTATTTAATAATTTCAAAGAATTGACGACTCCTGGGCAGGGCGTCAGATCTTGAATTAGCGCCCTGGGCTGGGTCGCTTATTTTAAATTAGCGCCCTTGGCAGGGTCGCTTATTTTAAAGTCTTACAGAACCTTTGAAAACGCAATAAGACTATATGCATGAGATCATGGATGATATTATTACATAATCTATGCTAGTTTGGGCTACGTTTCTTGAGAAAACCTGCAATATGATCATGATTTATGCTTGTTTGGGCTACGAGACTTGAGATAACCTACCTCTGTGGATGATCTGGTGAACAGAATGAAGGTTTGAAGCTTTTACGATGGTCTGTCTCAAACAACAGCAGGATGAAGAATGCACTTCGTGGTTCACAGGAGGAAGAAAATGATGACGATGAATGCCCGTGGTCTAGTGCAGGTCTCAGCAGGATGACGGGGGAAGCAGAGGAACGCCTTCACACGTTCGTCAGCAGGAAGAAGAATGAAGAAGAGGGAGAAGCCTTCCTCACTTGCATTCGCAGCAGCAGGATGGCGTCGATGCAGCAGTAACGTTGCTACAATCGACGGAGACGTAGTTTTATAGGGTTGTGTGGGTTCTGGGGGATTCAAATGCTCAGATACGGAAGGGATTTTTGATCAAGATTGGTAAGGTTTTAAACCTTCTATGCATGGACCTCACCCCTTCCAAGATAGCAGCCGCCTGCTCCCATTTGCATCGGAGAACCCTAACACAGGCCATGCAGCGAACGAGAATGCCTTAATTTAACTCTCGGGGAAAGAGACGTCTGAGACAAGAGCGTCTTTTTATTAAGTAGCGCCCTCACCAGAGGGCGTGTTTTTATAAAATGACGCCTTAACTAGGGTCGTCTTTTACATTTTCCATATTTTGGCGTTAAATTTCTATTTTTTTTTGGTATGAATTAGCGCCCATGATCAGGGCGTTATTTATACAACTAACGCCTTAAGAGAGGGCGTTATTTAATTAGCGCCTTAAGGAAGGGCGTTATTTCATTTTGGCCCAATTTTATGTATTTCTCTTGGATGATTTTACGTTTATTAAGTACCTCTAATCATATATATCAATTATTTTTATTCGTTTGGAATATTTTATTCCTTATTAATTATCTGGAGTCTTACACCATCCCCCACTTAAAAGAATTTGGTCCCCAAATTCAATTGCGTGAAATGGAGACATGGAGGGTATAGAGTACTTACGATTTAGAACAATTCTGGATATCTTCTTCGCATAGATTCCTCAGTTTCCCATGTAGCTTCTTGTTCCGAGCATCTGTTCCACTGTACTTTTACCACGGGAATGGTCTTGTTTCTTAAGACTCGGACCTCTCGATCAAGAATCTTCATTGGCTTCTGTTCGTATGTGAAGTCCCTCTGAATTACCAAATTACTATGATCAATGACGTGCAAAGGGTCGTGTACATACTTCTTCAGCATGGAAATGTGGAACACGTTGTGCACTTCCGACAATTGAGGAGGCAAAGCAAGACGATAGGCTACCTCGCCCACTCTTGCCAATATTTCGAATGGACCAATGAATCTTGGTATGAGCTTGCCTTTAACTCCGAACCTCCTTATTCCTCGACCGGGTGAGACCTTGAGGTAAACATGGTCTCCGACTTGGAACTCTAATTCCCTTCTTCTATTATCTGCATAAGATTTCTGTCGGGATTGTTCTACTTTGAGTCTTTCTCGGATAAGTTCAACCTTCTCTGTTGTATTTCTTACCATATCAGGCCCTAGTAGTTGTTTCTCGCCAACCTCATCCTAGCATATAGGAGATCGGCAACTCTTGCCGTACAAGGCTTCAAATGGAGCCATCTGTATACTGGCTTGGTAACTATTGTTGTATGCAACTCGGCTAGGGGCAAATGATCATGCCAGCCTCTGCCAAAGTCAATAATACAAGCCCGTAGCATGTCTTCAACTATTTTGTTTGTTCTCTCGGTCTGACCGTCGGTCTGGGGATGGAAAGCAGTACTGAAGTTGAGCTTCGTCCCCAAAGAGTGTTGTAGACACTTCCAGAAATGAGAAGTGAAGCGAGGGTCTCGGTCAGACACAATTGATGTTGGGACTCCATGCAATCTCACGATCTCCTTAATATATAATGCGGCCAAAACATCAACCGACCATCGACTTTTAATGGGCAAGAAATGCGCCGTCTTGGTCAGTCGGTCGATGATTACCGAAATACCATCATATCCGCCTCTAGATTTAGGCAATCCCATGATGAAATCCATACCAATTTCTTCCCATTTCCATTTGGGAATATCAAGGGGGTGTAACTTTCCGGCAGGCCTTTGGTGTTCCGCTTTCACTTGTTGGCACGTGAGACAGCGAGACACAAAGTCCGCTACCTCCCTCTTCATGTTTGGTCACCAGAAAGTTCTTTTTAGATCTTTGTACATCTTAGTTGCTCCAGGATGAATGGTATACCTAGAGCGGTGAGCTTCATCTAGAATCTTCCTTTTCAACTCAGGACAGTCCGGAACACATGTCCTTTCCTGAAACATTAGTCTTCCATCAATTGCTATCTTGAACCCGATTCTTTGATCTAGTTTCTCCCTGAGTTCAATCATTCCAGGATCTTCATCTTGTAACTTTTTGATTTCGGATAGCAAATCTGGATGCACACTCATGTGAGAGAGTGTAATACACCCATCTTTCTGGTCCGTGCTTATATTTAATCTAGAGAATTCCTCTAATAGTTTCCATTCCCGTATCATACAGCTGGCTATAAGGGTTCTCGGCTTTCGACTCAAGGCGTCGGCTACTGAATTCCCTTTACCGGGGTGATAATGAATAGTGAAATCAAAGTCATTTAAATATTCCAGCCATCGACGTTGCCTCATATTAAGCTCCTTCTGAGAGAATAGATATTTGAGGCTCTTATGATCGGAGAATACTGTGAATTATTCTCCGTAGAGATAGTGTCTCCAGATTTTTAGTGCAAATACTACCACGGCCAACTCCAAGTCATGCACCGGGTAGTTTTCCTCATGCTTCTTCAACTGCCTAGAAAAGTACGCAATAACTCTTCCCTGTTGCATTAACACACAACCGAGGCCAATACCGGAAGCATCGGTATATACCTCATACTTCTCTCCTTCAATAGGAAGGGCCAAGACTGGAGCAGTGGTCAAATGGTCCTTCAACGTTTGGAAACTTTGTTCACATTCCTCATTCCACTCATATGGAACTTCCTTGCGAGTCAGCCTGGTGAGTGGTACTGCAATCTTCGAGAAGTTTTTAATAAAACACCGGTAATAACCAGCAAGACCAAGGAAACTCCTAATGTCTGTTGCATTTGTTGGTTGTTCCCAATTCTTTACCGCTTCAACCTTTGCGGGGTCCACTGAGATTCCATCTTTTGAATATACATGTCCTAAGAAGGACACTTCTTCCAGCCAAAACTCACATTTGCTAAATTTGGCATATAATTGATTATCCCTCAATATCTGCAATGCTATTCTTAAATGCACTTCATGCTCCTCTTCAGACTTTGAATATATCAAGATATCATCGATAAAAACCGCAATAAATTTGTCCAGATGTGGTCTAAAGATGCTATTCATAAGCTGCATAAAAGTTGCAGGGGCATTTGTTAGTCCAAAAGGCATAACAGTAAATTCATAATGCCCGTACCTGCTTTGGAATGTAGTTTTGTGAATATCCTCGTCCTTGATCCTCAATTGGTGATAACCTGATCGAAGATCAATTTTTGAGAAATACTTTGCTCCAGAAACCTGATCAAAGAGTTCATCAATCCTCGGTAGTGGATATTTATTCTTGATAGTGAGGTGGTTCAGCTGCCGATAATCGATGCACAGCCTCATCGATCCATCCTTCTTCTTGACGAACAACACTGGTGCTCCCCCTGGGGAAGTACTTGGTCTAATAAATCCTTTCTTCAATAGCTCCATAAGCTGCTCCTTCAATTCTTTTAATTTTACGGGGGACATTTTGTAGGGTGCTTTGGAAATAGGTCCGGCACCCGGAACAAGGTCTATAGTGAACAAGACCTCTCTCTCTGGTGGCAAACCAGGCAAATCTTCAGGGAAAACATCGGAGAACTCCCGAACCACTAGAATGTCTTCTAGTCTAGATACCTTAGCCTCTGTGGCAGTTACAAATGCTAAGAATGCATCGCATCCTTTGTTGATAAGTTTATGGGCTCGAAGAGCAGAGATGACTGGTGATCTCTTCCGGGGAGTAACGTAAGTTAACTCCGGGTAATCCACAAAAGTTACTTTTCCATTTCGGCAGTCTACAGTTGCCCGGTGGGTGGATAGCCAATCGGCCCCTAAAATTACATCGTACTCCTTTAAGTCTAAGCATATTAAATCTGCAGGTAAGTTGTGACCTTTAACTATAACCTTGTAGTTTGGGTAATGGAAAGTGACATCAGACTCATTCCCTAACGGGGTAGAAATTACCAAGTCTATCCATTCGGGTTCCATAGAGAATGAAGCAGCAAATTTCTTTGAAACAAAAGAATGTGTGGCGCCAGTATCAAACAGTACTTGAGCAGATTTAGAGCAGACAGTCAAAATACCTTCCACCAACCCACCCTCGGTTGGTTCCGTCTCTTGGAGAGCCTGTAAACGTCCTTGCTTCTTTGCCGGACGCTTCTCTTCCTTTATCTCCGGCTCACTTTGCTCGTTCATCATCGGACAATCGGGAATACGGTGTTCTTTACTCCCACAACAAAGGCATGTTCCAAGCCTTCTCCAGCATTCCGCAGCCTGATGACCCGGCTTGTCGCAATATTTACAATTCCCCTTAGGCGGCGCCGTGATGGAGAAAGGTTCGTTGTTGCCCTTCTTGAATTTTTTCTCTTTGGAGGGTTCGCCTCCATTATTGGTCCGCTTCTTAAAAGACGGTTTAAAAGTGTTGGGGCTTGTAACATTCTCCCTTTTATCCTTACCACGGATTTTGTCAGACAGCTCCGTGGCGTCTTCTAGCAACTGGGTACGACGTACCATCTCTGAGTATACTTGGATATCCAAGGGAGCGAGCTGGGTGATATACTGGGGTCGTAACCCATTCAAGAACCTCCTTGCTTTCATCTTTTCAGTGCACACTAAATGTGGTGCATATCTAGATAATCGGAAGAACTGAGCTTCATAGTCAGCTACCGACAGGGATCGTTGCTTCAAGGCAGCAAATTCCGCGGCCTTTTTCTCCTGAACACGGTCGGAGAAGTACTTGCTATTGAAGTGCTCGACAAATTCAACCCAAGTAACATGATTTTCGGGTAAGGTGGCCTCAACAGACATCCACCAAGCACGAGCGTCCTGTTCCAGTTGGAACGTGGCTAGAAGCACCCTTTCATCATCTGCGCATTGCATGACGCAGAAGATCCGTTCGATCTCTTTTATCCAATTCTCTGCATCCTCAGGGTTTGATGATCCTGCGAACCTCGGAGGGTTGAGGTTCCTAAAACTCCGATGGAGGTCGCCAGCTCCATGGTGTGCCCCACCTTGAGCCACCTGTTGCAAGGCCTGGGTCAGGCCCTGAACAGTTTGTTGCATCTCACGCCATTGTGCGCGTTCAGCAGCCATATTCCTACAAAGAGTCGACCTTAATTAGTTTCATGTTGAAATTTGTAGTCGGATGCCCTATAAGGACTTATACCCACGGCACTACCCATCCTCACGGTTTGGGATAGACCTATCCTTAGACTTGGGTTTCCTAGGACTTGAAATCCTAGGCTCTGATACCACAAAAACTGTCACGCCCCGAGCGCGGAAGGAACCCGGGAGAACGCGACGAGTTTATATCAATCATGTCAATCACAGCAAGTAGAATTTCGACATCAAAATAGAGTGCACAATAAGATGAGCTTTTGAAACATAATCAAACACTGATACTAGTGATAATAACAAACCCATAAATAAAGTCACATACTCCAAGACTTAATAATTCGAACCAGGCCCATAAGCCTTAATTATTACAACACATTGACATAACACCATATCCAACGACAAAACTCCAAGAATAAACTAAGGATGACAAGACACGATAAATGGTAGTAGCCGTATGACGCTTGCAGGTTCTACGCTCGTCACTCTTGCTCCTGCCCATTTGAGTCTGAATCAGGGTCCGTATTACCTGAAAGGTTGGGGAAAGGAACTAGATGAGCGAACGCTCAGTAGGAATTATATCTCAAGAACTAGCAATTGGTTTAAGTGATTAACTTTTTCAAATGAAAATGCAAGTCTATATGTAAAACAGGTAAAATAAAATGTTATGGAATTGAACATGATAACGAGAGGAAATAACATATGCTGTTGATCCAAGATAGGGAATTTCAAGTATTCAAGTATTTGAATGAGTACCAAGTATATCAACAAAGTCTTTCATGTCGTGAAATAATGGCTATTAACAAGCAAGTACTTTGCCCATTCCGGGCCACGCAAGTCATGTCAAGTCAATCAAGTCAAGCACGCGAGAGAGAGATAGAGATATAGTGGAGATGTCGTAGATTCAAGCAAGTACTTCGGTGCAATGTCACACCGTGATCAATATAACTCCCATAGGCACAAGTACTTTCGGGTGCTCCTCCCAGGACCAGATCAGGCCCTATATGCACTGACATTGTTACATGTAATATCTAGACAACCAATTTATGTATAACCATGGAATTCCGAGAACAAACTCATGTAAGATATCAAGATAGATTTGTGGATAGGTTCCACGAAATTCAAGGAAATAGCTTTTAGAGTTCAAAAACCGATAATGACGGTATAATCATGAGTGTCGATAAAACTGGGTAGATTTAGTTCCCCAATTGGGTACCATAACAAATAGGTATCCATATACATGGATGGTCATCCATTTGATATAGAATTGAGGTCCACAAGAACAGCATATCAATGATATGATGTCCACATTCCATTAAGAATATACTCATGATATCCACATAGCATATCATGAGGGCCGGTAAACCATGTTTCTAAAGAGTGACATGGCAAAATAGTGTAAATGGTTTTTATGGTACAACCTGCTCAGTCGGCCTTGAGGGAATCCAAGGCTCGAGGAGTCTTACGGAGGTCTCTATGACTAACTTGCTAGTCCAAAGGAACGGAATGTCCAATGGAGAGCTTGTAGGTCACCGAAAATTGAGGGGTAATGCGATAACCATCGTGAAACATGGGACTATATTCACGGAATGGAACATAGTGCCGATATATATATATATATATATATATATATATATATATATATATATATATATATATATATATGTATATATAGATATAGAAACCCTCGGTTCACAGAAAGCAGTATGAAATAATTACACAGGAAATTAGTGACTTAATCTAAGTCATTACTTATCAAATTAACGCCTTTTACAGGGGCGTTTATTTATAATTTGACGACTTATACAGGGGTCGTCCATTATATAATTATGTTTTTCAGGAATTTCTATATTCTGGAATTTTAACAAAAACGCGCCTTGGACAGGGGCGTTACTTTTAAATTAGCGCCCTTTGGTGGGGCGTCAGTTCTATAAGAGACGGCCTGTATCAGGTCGTTAATTCAAGTTCATCCAAGATTTAACATGAATAGTGAAAATCTCCAGATAATACAATTTTGGGACAACAAGTTACATGGTCAGGACAAGAAAAATAGCAGGATTCAAGGGGTATAATCATGCATTAGATTGGATTCATGGTTTCATAGATATAAAATTTTTAAACATGAGTATTTAATAATTTCAAAGAATTGACTACTCCTGGGCAGGGCGTCAGATCTTGAATTAGCGCCCTGGGCTGGGTCGCTTATTTTAAATTAGCGCCCTTGGCAGGGTCGCTTAATTTAAAATCTTACAGAACCTTTGAAAACACAATAAGACTATATGCATGAGATCATGGATGATATTATTACATAATCTATGCTAGTTTGGGCTACGTTTCTTGAGAAAACCTACAATATGATCATGATTTATGCTTGTTTGGGCTACGAGACTTGAGATAACCTACCTCTGTGGATGATCTGGTGAACAGGATGAAGGTCTGAAGCTTTTACGATGGTCTGTCTCAAACAACAGCAGGATGAAGAATGCACTTCGTGGTTCACAGGAGGAAGAAAATGATGACGATGAATGCCCGTGGTCTAGTGCAGGCCTCAGCAGGATGACGGGGGAAGCAGAGGAACGCCTTCACACGTTCGTCAGCAGGAAGAAGAATGAAGAAGAGGGAGAAGCCTTCCTCACTTGCATTCGCAGCAGCAGGATGGCGTCGATGCAGCAGTAACGTTGCTACGATCGACAGAGACGTAGTTTTATAGGGTTGTGTGGGTTCTGGGGGATTCAAATGCTCAGATACGGAAGGGATTTTTGATCAAGATTGGTAAGGTTTTAAACCTTCTATGCATGGACCTCACCCCTTCCAAGATAGCAGCCGCCTGCTCCCATTTGCATCGGAGAACCCTAACACAGGCCATGCAGCGAACGAGCATGCCTTAATTTAACTCTCGGGGAAAGAGACGTCTGAGACAAGAGCGTCTTTTTATTAAGTAGCGCCCTCACCAGAGGGCGTGTTTTTATAAAATGACGCCTTAACTAGGGTCATCTTTTACATTTTACATATTTTGGCGCTAAATTTCTATTTTTTTTTTTGGTATGAATTAGCGCCCATGATCAGGGCGTTATTTATACAACTAACGCCTTAAGAGAGGGCGTTATTTAATTAGCGCCTTAAGGAAGGGCGTTATTTCATTTTGGCCCAATTTTATGTATTTCTCTTGGATGGTTTTACGTTTATTAAGTACCTCTAATCATATATATCAATTATTTTTATTCGTTTGGAATATTTTATTCCTTATTAATTATCTGGGGTCTTACAACATCTCTCGATGCACCACCGCTGCAATTCCCCGAACTGTAACACGCCACGCCAAGAGCCGCAACGCGAGCCATAATCGACAACCGTCAACGCTATTCATCGAGTCCCAAACTCGCCACGGAACCTTCACATCTCGAGCCAAATCCTGGGCGAACACAACCCATTCGTAGGCAGAAGCACAGGAGCGAGAACTTACTGGGACACCACAGCCCAATCCTGCCTCGAAACTTGCAAGAATAACCAGGACCGACACGTCATTTCTGACGCCACAGAGCATAACAAGAACATTGGCTCGACAATCAGCAGCTCAACCAGAAGGCCTTCCGCTCACCCGAGCACAATTCTCGACCAGAGCACCCGCTCCAACACCTCAAACCACAACCTCAACGCATCAGGGGCTAGACAATCCTCAAGTTGGAGTGGCCAGACTCGACAACAGCTCCCTCAGAGCACACTCACAGCCACTTAATCACGTGCAATCCTCGCCAACCACCTGGCCTCGCTGCCGATTCCTCGAACGCAACACTGCAGCAACACGCCTACCGGCAAACTCTACCCATCGCAGTACAACCGGGGCCACGATCCATCGGGAAGAAACCTCTCTATCACATCCCTCAGGCCCCACGTCGGCACTCCACGAAACATCAACAACATTCACAGCGGCAAAGCCACGCACTCATGCTCTTACACGAGAAACCAAGCGGAAAACATGCACAAAACCCTATGCCAGCTGCCGACTGTACTGGACCTTATGGACTCTGATCACTGCGATGTCTCGAATTCCTATGTACGTTCACAACCATGCTCTGATACCAACTGTAACAACACGAGAATCCGGTTACCGGAAAGGCCCGATAACCCGAGACTCGAACCGCCGCCCATGAGCCGGGAGGGCTCGGAAGGGCTAAAAAGGAGTGTTGAGGTACAATGAAATAAGAAGTAAAGCAGGACAATTCAACAATTAAAAGAATTAAATAAACAACTACAACATAGTCCAATCCAACAGAAGTACAGTCTAAAGCAGTAAAGCGTACCACATGCCAAGTGAACACTCGGCCCGGCGAGCTGGCAACTAAGAACCTCCGCACAGTACCCTCAAACCTTGAAAAGGCAGAACCACCGCACCTGAAAAGCATGGGTGAGCCTCTTGTCACTGGCCCAGTAGGGATCCCGCGAAACCCCAACTGAGGAACAACCGCGGCACGGAAAGAAGTAACTACGAAAGCAGGAAAGTAACTACGGTGGCCGGTAAAACCTCGGCTCTACAGCTACTCCTACTGTACCAGAAAACACGACCTAGTCTCCCTTCGGGGGACAACCAAGCCATGTACCCGACCACCCGATTCCACAATCAGGGACCACCAAACACGAACCGCCCTAGCCACGCTACTAGGAAAATGCCACGATACATCCGTAGCGGTGGCCTGCCCTCACAAAAGGGCCCGAGCCAAAACCACACGGTCAGGGAACACGGTCACGACCTCACCGTCGTGAACACAACGCTGTCTGGGGAAAGGCCCTCGGTGACGCTCACCAGAAACCCCAGACCACGACTCCGGGAACACTCCCGAAACCACTCATGAAGTCCCGTCTCGCAGACGGAAACAAAACCCAGGACACGACAATTCACGCCACATGATGGGAGCAGCACCCACTCGAAGAGCGACCGGATGTGTCCGCTGACGTCTTACACTGCGTCACCAGTGTCTAGCTACAACGCCCCAGGCGGAGACTCAGACACACTCAGTAACTAATAGTACCACAAAATAAAGACTAGTTGGGGTCACGCCTGTCGGCGCCGTTTGACGCCCCGAACCTCGTGTGCACACTCAGACCATACGCCCTAGGCCTGTCCTCTAGCTGGTAATTCCCCCTAAGCTCGGACTCGGCTGTACATGGGGGCCCTACAGTAACCAGCCTACTCACCGTCTCTCTCGGGTCAGCCACTCCACCACTCCCGGGTGGGTCAGCACACGCATGCCATAAGAAGGCTACGACTAGTGGACGTGTCACAGAATGTGGACACAGAAAACCACGCACGCACCCATCGCGAGTAACATGAAGTAACAGGTGGCTCAAAGTGACCCGACTCTGGATGGCCCACTAGACCTACTAAACCCAACGGCCTTTGAGTCACAAGACTCGGGGTCAAGACATTTGCACACGACAACACTGAGCCGTCAATCTGGCCTAATCCCTAGTTCCAAAACAATGATGGGAAGACTCACGAGGCAGTTCACAACCGTCGAGACCCATCCCTCGAGGAGGGAAACATAAGAAACCTCCAGCGCCAGCCTGGGAGACTAGACTCACCGTCTAAGGCCACACACTTGGCCCACTCGGAAGCCACCTTCCAGAGAAGCAACGACCTATGGAGAAACCTCACCGCACTCACACCGATACACGGTGACTTGATCTAGTAAGAACACGGAAGCCCGGAACACCTGGGGTCACTTGGACCCGCCAAGCCCATGGGCACGCTTATCGAGGTAACACGGTACCTCCAGACACCCAAAAAATATGGTCACAAAACCCACGGGGTGTCAGGGACACTTACGAGGCCAAAGGAAGGCATGATCTGCCATAGACTACCCACCCTGGGCCGCCCGACTGGTCACCTAAAGATCACGATACCCTCGTATAGCGCGTTCAGAACAGAACGCGCTATAACTCGGTAGCACGACGAGACAGATCGCGCTATGATCCCATAGCGTGATAAAATAGAACGCGCTAGGACCCCCTAGCGCAACAAGACAGAACGTGCTTGGACCCTATAGCGTGATCGAAACCGCCTAACTGTTCATCTTCTCCGATGAACGTGCCCTATCAGGGCGACGCGACCCTCAAGAACGCGCTACCTGAGACTAGCGCGTTCTCAGTCCGCGCTCGAAAGAACGGGAAAATGGCGGGAAATCCATTCCACGCCCCATCCACCCCCAGGTGAAGGGTAAACAAAGGGTTAATATTCCCCAACCTCTCTAGCACCGAGAGGACCCATTTAAACCCTAAAAACATGATGAAAACACAAGATTCGGCTCACTCCCCAAAAACATGCTTTTACCCCAAAGCGCCCAAATAAGCCCGCTTGGCTCACCACGGCCTACAAAACTCGCGGGAAATGAAGTACATGAGCTTGGGGTCCATCTCCCTACGTCCACCGAAGATTCGACACGCCGTGCACGACGTTCCACGAGGAAACGCCGTTTAAACCCTCGTCGGTTCATGATCCCACGAACCGCCTCCACCATCGCGATCCCCGTCCCGTGCCCATCGCTCCACGTCCCACGAGCCACGCCACCCCACCCTCGCCGCCTCCGTCGGCCGCCCGGAGTGAGAGGGGGAGAGGAGAGAACGTGAGAGAAGAGAGAGGGAGGGAAGAGAGAAATGAGAGATGGGGAGAGAGAAAAAGGAGGTTAATATATAGAAAATCCAGAAATTCCCAAAAATATCAAAAAATAGAAAAATATACCCCCGCGATCCTCGGAACACGCTGATCGCCGTGGTAACGTCCCGGCATCGGAGAACGCAACGGTTCACCTTGTACGGGATTCCGAAGGTCCTACAGACGGAAAACAAGCGTAAAACCCAAAACACAACCCGAGACCCACAAAGGCGCTCCGAAAATTCCAGAAAAATACCGGCGTGCTCCTCACAACACCACGGACCCAAGAAAACTCATGGGCACACCACCATTGGGTCCGAAAATCTGGTATAAAAAGTCCGAAGCCCAATCGGACTCGATCCGAAACACACGAAAAAATGATCTGAAACCCACGGATCCAGATCCGAAAAATCCAGGGCATTACACAGAAATTCAGATTGTAGACATCTTCACAAAACCCTTAAGCAATGATAGGTTCACAACTTTAAGAAGGGAGCTTGGTCTGTGCAGACCCCAGTCCACTCAGGTTTGAGCTATCAATTACTCCTTTAATGATCTGCTTACTTGTCTTCACCTTGGTTGGAACATACATATCTAATTTGATTTAGATCTGGTACATTTGATGTATGAACCTTGCCTTGAATGATGGTCACATTCAGGGGGAGCTTGCTTGTACTTATGAATGTCTTTAATTGAACATCATGTTGTGACTGCATGGTATATCAAATATTGAGAAGTGAAATGACAGGTTACGCCTGTCAGGAAACTCTCCTCATGCATGAGGACAGGCCTCCTCCAAGTACCATGAGTCAGTATTGCACATTGCTATCTGCATAGTTGATCTTTAGTGCATAAGCATGTTTAAAGCTTTATCATCCAATCTAGCATTCCTCAATGGCAGCAAAAGGTAAAACCCTTCTTGAATGGCAGTCTGAAAGAAGAAAGTCGAAGGCATTGGCAGTAAAAGATGGCATGTGTCTGTCAGAAATGAAGAATCACAAAAGCTAGCAGAGAACAGTTTGATGTACTTATATATGTCGAGACATGCTGAACAATGTCTGTTGAACAGGTCGACACCTCACTGATATGTGTCGACACATACTGCTTAGAAACTGGTGTTCAGATCGACACCTTCAAGTCTTGTGTCGAGACATGTCTCACTGCCGCCTTGGTTTTGAAGAACAAATGCAGAGTTTCCTTGACTCCCTCTTTCCACTACTTCTTTCATTTTGCACCTCAAATCTCTTACCTCTGAACCTTCACTTTTCACCGAGTATCAAGTGAGCGGGAGTTGAGAAAATTTTCATTCATCTATACATCCCTGGGTGAGTCTTGTTGTATTACTCATGTTTAAGAAATGGTTTCTTGTTTATAATCCTCATTTTCGTGAATCATTGCTTTGAGTTTTACCAAACTTGCATTCATAATAGGATTGAAACATTTCTTAAGTCCTTGAAAATAACCCTTGCCCCTGTGTCTGAAACTTCACTGCAACTTGGCTCCTTGGCTTTTAAAATGGTTGGCATGTATTGTCTTTAAACATGTTCCCATCTTGAAGTCTATTAGAGAATACGCCTCTAAACAACCATGCTGCTAAATTCAAGGCAATGACCTCTCTTCAGAGAAACTAGATCCTCCATCAATGAAAAGAAGGATAATCTAGTCATGATGAGGGAAGTCAACTCTGTTCAAATGAATTCAGAAAGATAAGCTACACTGAGTAACTAGGGACTCTGGCGTCTAAACAACACGTTTCCTTGAGTCAAAAAGTGAATGCTATATCGGACTGGTTAATTAATTAAAAACAAAAAAAAATGGGTTGGGGTTGACTCTACAACATGCTTCAAAACAAAAAGGGTTATTGTTTATCTTCAATACTTGCTTATCTTCTTTTCCAATCATGCCATATGAATGTGATGAGTAAGTCAAATAGGCTTGGTTCTATTCTCTTAATTTCTCAAATGTTTACATCATATTATATGTTGCAAAAATGGTTTTTCTCAAATGTTTGCTACTTAAAAATGAGCTTATAAGCTTTAAACCATTGGAACTTAACATAGGGGCATATACACCATTTCAAATTTTAGGGTTGTCTTTTTCAAAAGTAAAAATCTCAACTTTCCCCATTTAACTCAACGGTGAAAATCAATTTCTCACCCCCTCTTCATTTTCAAACCCTACTTCTCTCTCTTAAACCCGCGCTCTGATGATCCTACACACTCTCACAGTGGAGGTCGACGCCCTTGCCCCCTTCTCCGTTCTCTTGTGTCGATAGCCCCAGCTAGCCTTCGCTCTACTCTCCTTCCCTTCCGTCCACTCTCCATGGCTCTACCGGTCACCCGCAGCAAGAAGAAAGAGGTTGCTTCATCTAAGAAGGCCGTGATAGTTAGGTGCGATAGATAAATACAGATCTAGAGGGGGGGTGAATGGATCTTCTAAAGAGTTTTGACCAAATTAAAATACGTATGAAATGATAAGCACAAGATCAGTGGATAATTGCTCAAACATAAAAGATGCAAACCCAATTAAACTCTAGGACATGAAAAATCAATCTGATCACGGTCCTAGCATGCATCTTAGCAGAAGTAAGCAATCAAATAAACCACTACACAAGGGATTTTTTAGGTGGTTCGGTCCACAGACCTACGTCCACCCCTCACTCCCAACCGGAGTGAGGCTTCCACTAGCAATCAGCTAGAAAGCAGACTCAGTCTGCAAACAAGTTGCTGCCACACAGCTTGACCAGGGGAATAGCCTCCCCTCTTCCTCCAGACCAGAGGGACACCCCAAGTGACTCCCAGCCACTTGGAACCAGAGACTAGGTCTCTCTTCCTCTAGACCAGGAGGGACCACACAGGTAGCAACCACTACCTGCAACCGGAGTTAAAGACTCCCTTCCTCTGAAATCAGAGGGAACTCACAAGCGACACTCAGTCACTTGCAGACCGGAGACACAGTCTCCCTTCTCTTGAGTCCACAGGAGGAACCCGATCTCCAACCAGAGAATTAGAAGAACAATGTTCAGCTTGAAAAGAAAGACAATAAAAGAAAATACAGCAACTAAAAGCCCAAAATATAAAATCAAAATGTGGCTCTCGCAGGAGCTGGCTGGTCTGGATTTGATCCACGATCCAGCAGAAACTGATCTTCAGTTGAAGCTTCTTTTACTCTAGCTCTCTCTTCTTTGCACTCTTCTTTTTCTTCTCTTTCGCAGGCTCTCTCGATCTCTCTTCTGCTCTCTGGCTCACTCTTCTTCTTTCTTCTTTCTTCTTCTTCTGCTCACTGCCTCTCTGCCTCTCTGCAGCTCTTTTCTTTTATCTCGATCACTCTCTTGCTCTCTTGATCACTTCTGCACGTTCACTCTCTCCTTTTTCGATCTTGATCAATCTTCACCAGATGGAGGAGGCTTCATATTTATAGCAGCACCAATTAGGGCGTTGTCCTCGGATCACGTGCCAGGTGCCAACCTCGGATCACGTGCCACTTATCAGCTTCTCGAAGGATGTACCTGTCAAGCAGTCATAAGAAGATATCAGATGGATGTACAGACTTGGTTCAGGCTGTTAACAAAGTGTGTACAGGCATGATGCAGCTTGAGTGTATAGACTTGAAGGGTGATAACGAGTGTATAGAGTTGAAGCCTTGGAAACGAGTGTATAGACTTCGTCTTGAAGGAGATGCAGGCGTGCACTGAAGAGTGTAGACTTGAAGCCCTTCAAGTGACCTCAGTGTACAGACTTGCGTGGGTAAGATGCATGAACAAGCCATAGCCAGTGTATAGACTTAACCGATGCATGAATAGTGCGCCGATGTATATACTTGGAGAACTGATGCATGAACAGTGCGTCGTTGTATAGACTCTGATGTAAAGACTTGAGTTACACAAGCAGTGTATAGACTTCATGATGCTCACCCATATCCAATGAATAGACTTACCCCTTGAAGATGTACAGACATTGAATGCTTACATGCAGACACGATGTATAGACTTGGTTAAGACTGTCTAGACTCTGCATGCGAGCTATGGCGATGTATAGACTTCCTAACAAGGCGTTGTGCAGACTTGCTTACCATAATGTGCAGACTTAACAATGCACGATGTATAGACTTCAAATTAAAGGAGACGGTGGATGTACATACTTTAAGTTCAACTGAGACGGTGCATGAATATACTTGACACAGTATAGGCTGTACAGACTTGGAAAGCTTGAAGGCGATGTATAGACTTGGTAAGGCTTCAAAGCACAAGACACTTGGCCAATGTACAGACTTGGAAAGCTTGAGCCAATGTGCAAACTTGAAACAAGTGAACACAGCGATGTGTAGACTTGGCCAATGTACAGACTTGAAGCGAAGACCAATGTGTAGACTTCAAAGCAGATGCCAAGGCTGTACACACTTGAAGATACGCAAGGTGAGACAGAGCTGGCTGTACAGACTTTGGATGACGATGCACTGTCTGCAAACGCTGTACAGACTTGATAGCTTGAGACGTTGGAAGAGATGATCGGATGTATAGACTTTGAAGATGTGGGTGAGACAGTGTATAGACATGGTGCAGCTTCAAAGCACAATGTGTCGACTTTACCAGTGTATAGACTTGGGGTTCTGAACATAGGTAAAGACTGGGAATGTATAGACTTGAACCCGTGCATGCTAGAAGCAGTGTATAGACTTTGTGCCCAAAGGCAATGTATAGACTTGCACAGTTCAGCGGCCAATGAATAGACTTTGATGCCCAAAGGAAATGTATAGACTTGCAAGTGTGAGACGCTGAAAGAGACGGTGGATGTATAGACTTGGGCTGTACAGACTTGCAGTGTGTAATGCATGCAATGTATAGACTTTGACTTAGAGACGAATGTATAGACTTTAGTGAATGCATTCTAGGTAGACCCTGTACAGACTTGAGAGACGTTGCATGCACTATGTATAGACTTGTTAATGCACTGATGCAAGGCAATCTGATGTGTAGACTTTCTCAACATAGTGGCGTGCAACTAAACGATGTGTAGACTTCAGAAGTGCATAGAGATGCTACAGCGTGACAGCGTCGACGCAGCAGTTCACCCTGATGTGAAGTTAGATCTGGGTCAGTTTAGTGGGTCGACGCAGTGACCCCATGCGTCAACGCATCCAGCCTTATCTTCAAAGTTATCTGAAGCATTTCAAGGCTACGTCAACCTCGTGGACTCAATGGGTTGACACCATCTGAACTACTTACGAGATGTATAGACATGCGAATCTAATGTAAAGACTTGAGGGGGGTCAACCCATCTAAGAAGGGGGTCGACCCACAGAGCTAGCACACTCATGCATTCTCCACATAATAAATCATTCATATGCAGTCATGTTGCTATCATTCAATGTGATGTTCTTAGCAAAATAATATGGTGACTCATTTATGTTGCTATCATTAAGACACCACATAATCATCAAAGCACAAGGGGCACAACATTTCATGCACACATGCATATGGTGACTGATAGTGTTTGCTATCATCAAAACCACAGGGGCACAACAATCTCCCCCTTTTTGATGATGGCAACACTATGAGTCACACTGACTCAAGTCCAAAACATTCTCCCCCTTTGACTTCAGCAAAAAGACATTAGTTAGAGAGAGGAAAATTAAGCAGATAAGGCACATTCTTCCTCAAAGAGCAATATGACTCATACCAGTTTCTCCCCCTTTGTTTTTTTAAAAAAATCATGGAAGAGGTATGAATGCAAGACAATTCTCCCCCTAAATCATGGAATTTCTATGTAGCATGATTCATATGACAAGGAAACTCTCCCTCAATAAATGGAACCTTATGAAATGAATGAGAAGGAAACCACAAGGGCGATCAAGGATAAGTTCAGGTCATGATGAATCAAGGACAGTGAGATTCAACAAGATTTTCAAGGGGATATCAATCTCATAAATCCAAAACATAAGTTTTCAAAGTCTTCCATTATAAGGATAGGCCACAGGGCCATAATCAAAATACTCCCCCTTTGACTCAGTCATTTAGACATGAAAGACACAAAGGCAGTTAAACAATGAAGCTCAAATCAAGACAATGTTTCAGATGCATGCTCTCCTATACCAGCCAGATAAAATCATGCACAAATCAAGTCAATGATGTAGATGTTAATCTCCCCCTTAAAGCCAGAATAGAGTTGAGGTATGACAAGAGGTGAAACATCTATCAGCAAAAGCACATAGGCACTCAAGGATTACCACAATCTTTAAGCACAATGAATGAATTGAGGAAGACAGATTTTCATTAGCACACCAAATTCATAAATCTTTGTAAACGAATTTCAGATTCTTTAATTATAATAGATTCTGAATGAGTTTAAACTTACCATCATGATTTAAGAGTGATGTATTCAAAGTTTATCAAGAAAAATTCAATACTCATATCTGAAACACCTTTTAATAGAAATGAACCAACAACTCATCTGATATTCATGTTTAACCTCCTTCCATCTTACTCATTTAAATTCAATGACTCCTATGGAAGTTACACAAGATAGTATTGAGATTAAACAGAAATAATTGTGTTTGAACATGTCTTTAGATTTTCAGAATTTTCTATTGATCATCACTCATTTTTCCTGCGCAAGTTTGGTTCAGTCAACACCTTTTTACGTGAGGCACAACACTTCTCTAGTGAAGTGACCCAGTTACTCAGTGTGACAACCATATTGTCTCTTAAGGAGAACAGAGTTAGCAATGGAGTATCTTTTTACACGAGGAGACACCTTGATCAGAGGCCAGAATTCCCAGTTACTCAACACATCCATGCCATTGCTCTGCCAGATTTTTAAATATTTTTGAAAGGATAGGTAACTATGGCACTTCATGACTTGGGTTTACTCCATTTCTTTGATAGAGAACCCAGTTTCTCTGTGACCAAAGTCATTGCTCTTGCATTAAATTTTTATGTGTTTTCAGATTTTTCAAACAATGCTCAGTGTACTGAAATGTTTAAGAACAATACCTTCTATATGTATCTTAACCAAAGAAAGCCATGTCTTTTAGAATTTCAGATTTCAGAAGGTTTTGCATGAAGTTCATGAGACAATTTATTAAGATCTATTAAGCATGATGATTCAGATATTTTCAAGTCTTTTACATAAAAACCTATTAAATACATCAGTCTTAGATCAATTTGATTCATCAAAATATTCTTAAGCCAGTATAATAGAAGTTTCTTTTTTTCAGAATATGTCTGATTTATGTCTACGGTGCACTGACTAAAATCTTTCCTCATTCAGATGAATCAATGACATTGTCAGGAAATCAGTGGAGTCAACGAAGCATTTTTATTGAGAGATTAGCAAAGAGCAATCATGATGAGACAGGGAGTGAATCATTTGAACAGTGCAGTTTTGAAATCAATAGCTGAGTCTGGAGTTCAGACAGAACAGCTACATAAGTGTAGACAGCAGAGAATTCAAGTGAACCACACATTTTCCAAGAATGGATCAGATAGCTAGACAGTGAGAGTTCAAGAGATGAAGAGATGGAACAGGAAAGCTCCCCCTGACTAGATGCTACATATATACAACAAAGCATGATCAGCAGTATGGTTAATTCAGAATGATTGAGCTCCCCCTGAGTAAGTGCATGATGTGCAGTGAAAGTACATCACATGATTTCAAATTTGTCATTCAAATATAATCCATGCACTTCAGACATAAGTGAACTACCATGAACATGATTGAGCAATTCCATTTCAGAAAATTCCAACTAAGCATAGATTAAATTAACAAGATGCTTAACCATCTCAAACAGTCAATTTTCAGATGATGGAATTTAAACAGATTGTTCAGAACTGACCTGAAGAGTAGAATCCTGGGGTTATCATTTTGAGTGCCTTGGTTTATTTACCTCTCTTTGTTCATTCCAAGGCACACCTGCAAGTTAGTACACTATTTGGCATGGGCAGGTACCCAAATAGTCTTGGGTCCTGCATTAACCTTGACAGGTGTTCTAAATAGTCTTTTAGCAACCTTGTCATCAGATTCCATCAAATAACAATTGTCCATAGAATGTCCAAATTTTCCATAATATCTACATGATGTGACTGGTTTCTAGTTCTTATGATGCATAGTAACAGCAGTATGAGGTGTATAAACATGATCATAAGATTTTCTGATCTATGCATGAATAGTTTGTTTCTTATTCCTAACCAGCCAACATTCAGCAGATCTATGGCCTAGCTTCCCACAGTTATAGCATGAGAATCTTGCAAATGGTTTTGCAGGGAATTTGGCAACATAGCGGTTAAACGAGTTCTTCTGAACATGCCAACAGTTCTTGACTGTATGGCCATTCTTCCCACAGTGAGAGCAAGCATAAGAATTTCTTCTATGAAAACTATTTTTACCCCTAGTGGATCCAAACCAGCACTCAGCAGCCTTGTGCCCAGGTTTATTGCAGTTAAAGCACACAATGTGCTGAATAGACTTGTGTTTAGTTCCATAAGGACCATGAATATTCATGGAAGACCTGGCATGCAGTTTATTGTCTTCTTTCATGATAAAGCATGTATTCATGAGATGACCATACTTACCACAATAATAACATGAAGCATCAGGCTTCCTAGTAGCATGGTTTCTATCAGAAAATTTTCTAGAATGTAATGTTCCACTAGCATGCTCATCCTTTAACATCAATCTGCAATCTTCCATTATGTGACCTTCTTTCCCACAATAATAACATGACCCCTTTTTAATATGAGTGTATGAGAGATCATGTGAATTGTGTGCAGCAGTCTTTGTACCAACTGGAGTAGTTTTATCTTTTTTCTGTAGGTTTTCATCCTTTTTTAATTTTTGAGTTTGTCCTACAGTTTTGGGACTGACAATGGGTTTTTGTGCAGTAAATTGACAAACAGAAGAACCAACTGTTGTGTTTTGATCAGAAGCTTTTACAAACACAGTTGAAGTTTTATTGCTATTGTTCCTTTTGTTTGTTGAACTGTAACCCAGCCCCTCTCTCTGAGAGTTATCACTCTTTCCTAGAAGCTTATTCAGATTGTCCTTTCCCTTGACAAATTTTGACAAGGAGTTTTCAAATCTTGAATTTCAGAATTTAAGCCACAAATATTAGCTTCATATTTGGACAGATCTGTTTCACAGGAAATGACTTGTTGATGCAAGGCATCATTCAGACTTTTGAGTTTTTCAACTTCCTGTTTTAATTTTATTTCATTGTCAGCTTCAGATAGGGAGTTATAAAGATCATCAACTTCTTGTTGAAGGGATGTGATTGTTAACTCATATTTAGCTATCTTTTGTTCACAGCAAGTGACATTCCCACTCAACATTAGGTTGATGTTTTCCAGATTTGTAATTTCATGTTCAGCATTCAGCAACTCACTAGAGCTCACCAGGCTTACACTCTTCCCTTTTTCTAAAGTGATTAGCCTCTCAGACATTGCTGAGTTTAGGTGATTCAGCTTATTAATTTCCTCTTTCAGTTTACTATTCTGCTCTAGGAGTTCATCATCAAACAGCCATTCATCTGTTGAAGACTGACATTCATAAAACATTTCTTGTTGTCTTTCAGATTTAAGTTTGTTGAAATTTTTCTGAAGCTCTAAGTTTATTACTCTCTCAGCCTCCAGTTTCTCAAAAATCAAACTATTTACTATTTCAAGATTATTTGATTTGTGTTCAGATTCTTTGAGCTGGTTTTTGAGTATTTCAATTTCAGATTTCATGTTTTCCAATTCAGAGTTGACAAGCTCTAAGTTTCTCACCAGTTCTTCATTTTGAACAACATCATTGTTATGAGCCTGATCATCATCAATTAAACTATGCCTCTCCTTTAGTTCAGCAATTTCGCAAACAAGCTCTTGATTCTCCTTTTTATGTGAATCAATTTGTTTCATAAGAGTTTATTTTTCAGATTTCAAATGATCTAAATCTGAACTAATAGAATCAAAATCTATTAACTGTCTTCTAACTATGTCATTTTCAATTTTCAGAATTTCAGGGCTTTCACCTCAAGATTTAGCATCCTCATGTTTCTTTAGCTTCTTTATCAGTTTTTTTATTCTTCTTCTTTAGTCTTTCATAGGATTCTAACAGATTGGCATAGGCATCTTCCCAGTAGTCTAAAGTGTAACTAGAGAAAGGATTGGTTACCTCTTCAGCATCTTCGGATTCATCTTGATCACTGCCATGGTTGCTCTTGTCAGCCATCAGGCAGCTGTCCTCATTTCTCCTCTAAGCTAGCTTCAGCTTATCTAGAATGTCCTTAGCGGACCTGTAGTCATAAAAACAAGAATGTAGAGCCTTGTCAATAGCTTCTTTCATTAATTTCAAAACTTTTTGATTCTCTCCATTTCTTGATATGTGACTGTTAGTTCATTTGGACTCTTTCTTTGGCAGTCTGTGAGGACAATGTGAGATTAACTTCCACAGATCCGGATCCATCAAATTCACATAGTTATGTAGACTGCTAACCCATGAGTTAAAATTAGACACATTGAAAACCGGTGGAGAAGCCATGAAGGCAAATCAATCAAGCAATTTCAAAACTGTATGCAGAAGATAGAAATGCACCGAAAGCCAGCAGGATCCTCTACAGATCGTTGGATCTGGAAAGTCAGAGACCCGCTCTGATACCAATTGATAGTTAGATGCGATAGATAAATACAGATCCAGAGGGGGGGTGAATGGATCTTCTAAAGAGTTTTGACCAAATTAAAATACGTATGAAATGATAAGCACAAGATCAGTGGAAAATTGCTCAAACATAAAAGATGCAAACCCAATTAAACTCTAGGACATGAATAATCAATCAGATCACGGTCCTAGCATGCATGTTAGCGGAAGTAAGCAATCAAACAAACCACTGCACAAGGGATTTTTTAGGTGGTTCGGTCCACAGACCTACGTCCACCCCTCACTCCCAACCGGAGTGAGGCTTCCACTAGCAATCAGCTAGAAAGCAGACTCAGTCTGCAAACAAGTTGCTGCCACACAGCTTGACCAGGGGAACAACCTCCCCTCTTCCTCCAGACCGGAGGGACACCCCAAGTGACTCCTAGCCACTTGGAACCAGAGACTAGGTCTCTCTTCCTCCAGACCAGGAGGGAACACACTGGTAGCAACCGCTACCAGCAACCGGAGTCAAAGACTCCCTTCCACTGAAACCAGAGGGAACTCACAAGCGACACTCAGTCACTTGCAGATCGGAGACACAGTCTCCCTTCTCTTGAGTCCACAGGAGGAACCCAATCTCCAACCAGAGAATCGGAAGAACAATGTTCAGCTTGAAAAGAAAGACAATAAAAGAAAATACAGCAACTAAAAGCTCGAAATATAAAATCAAAATGTGGCTCTCGCAGGAGCTGGCTGGTCTGGATTTGATCCACGGTCTAGCAGAAACTGATCTTCAGTTGAAGCTTCTTTTACTCTAGCTCTCTCTTCTTCTCACTCTTCTTTTTCTTCTCTTTCGCAGGCTCTCTCGAACACTCTTCTGCTCTCTAGCTCACTCTTCTTCTTTCTTCTTTCTTCTTCTTCTGCTCACTGCCTCTCTTCCTCTCTGCAGCTCTTTTCTTTTATCTCGATCACTCTCTTGCTCTCTTCATCACTTCTGCACGTTCACTCTCTCCTTTTTCGATCATGATCAATCTTCACCAGATGGAGGAGGCTTCATATTTATAGCAGCACCAATTAGGGCGTTGTCCTCGGATCACGTGCCAGGTGCCAACCTTGGATCACGTGCCACTTATCAACTTCTCGAAGGATGTACCTGTCAAGCAGTCATAAGAAGATATCAGATGGATGTACAGACTTGGTTCAGGCTGTTAACAAAGTGTGTACAGGCATGATGCAGCTTGAGTGTATAGACTTGAAGGGTGATAACGAGTGTTTAGAGTTGAAGCCTTGGAAACGAGTGTATAGACTTCGTCTTGAAGGAGATGCGGACGTGCACTGAAGTGTGTAGACTTGAAGCCCTTCAAGCGACCTCAGTGTACAGACTTGCGTGGGTAAGATGCATGAACAAGCCATAGCCAGTGTATAGACTTAACCGATGCATGAATAGTGCGCCGATGTATATACTTGGAGAACTGATGCATGAATAGTGCGCCGATGTATAGACTCTGATGTAAAGACTTGAGTTACAAAAGCAGTGTATAGACTTCACGATGCTCACCCATATCCAATGAATAGACTTACCCCTTGAAGATGTACAGACATTGAATGCTTACATGCAGACACGATGTATAGACTTGGTTAAGACTATCTAGACTCTGCATGCGAGCTATGGCGATGTATAGACTTCCTAACAACGCGTTGTGCAGACTTGCTTACCACAATGTGCAGACTTAACAATGCACGATGTATAGACTTCAAATTAAAGGAGACGGTGGATGTACATACTTTAAGTTCAACTGAGACGGTGCATGAATATACTTGACACAGTATAGGCTGTACAGACTTGGAAAGCTTGAAGGTGATGTATAGACTTGGTAAGGCTTCAAAGCACAAGACACTTGGCCAATGTACAGATTTGGAAAGGTTGAGCCAATGTGCGGACTTGAAACAAGTGAACACAGTGATGTGTAGACTTGGCCAATGTACAGACTTGAAGCGAAGACCAATGTGTAGACTTCAAAGCAGATGCAAAGGCTGTACACACTTGAAGATACGCAAGGTGAGACAGAGCTGGCTATACAGACTTTGGATGACGATGCACTGTACACAAACGCTGTACAGACTTGATAGCGTGAGACGATGGAAGAGACGATCGGATGTATAGACTTTGAAGATGTGGGCGAGACAGTGTATAGACATGGTGCAGCTTCAAAGCACAATGTGTAGACTTTACCAGTGTATAGACTTGGGGTTCTGAACGTAGGTAAAGACTGGGAATGTATAGACTTGAACCCGTGCATGCTAGAAGCAGTGTATAGACTTTGTGCCCAAAGGCAATGTATAGACTTGCACAGTTCAGCGGCCAATGAATAGACTTTGATGCCCAAAGGCAATGTATAGACTTGCAAGTGTGAGACGCTGAAAGAGACGGTGAATGTACAGACTTGGGCTGTACAGACTTGCAGTGTGCAATGCATGCGATGTATAGACTTTGCCTTAGAGACGAATGTATAGACTTTAGTGAATGCATTCTAGGCAGACCCTGTACAGACTTGAGAGACGTTGCATGCACTATGTATAGACTTGTTAATGCACTGATGCAAGGCAATCTGATGTGTAGACTTTCTCAACACAGTGGCGTGCAAGTAAACGATGTGTAGACTTCATAAGTATTTAGAGACACTACAGCGTGACAGCGTCGACGCAGCAGTTCACCCTGATGTGAAGTTAGATTTGGGTCAGTTCAGTGGGTCGACGCAGTGACCCCATGCGTCAACGCATCCAGCCTTATCTTCAAAGCCATCTGAGGCATTTCAAGGCTGCGTCAACCTCGTGGACTCAATGGGTTGACGCCATCTGAACTACTTACGAGATGTATATGCTAGAGATGTATGCCCTTCAAGCCAATCACAGGTGTTGTGATGGTGACATTTCTTGTACAATTTCATTCAATATACTAATGGCATTTTCTTCATTATATTCTTAGCACGTTATAGTATGTTTGTTGTAATATGATGAAGTCCTTGAATATGAGCTACGATGATTGGATCATAATGAGATTGTGGTAATGAGAACAGTCATCTAGATGTTTATATTCTAAATGTTCCTGGTCATAGGATTTTCAAGAAGGGACATTGAAGATCCGGATAGACAGGTGCACGTGCTACTCACTCATGTGATGAGGATGGTCGATCTCATAATCACCGGTGTGGTGACATCAAGGTACACGTGCAGGTGCTCGTTAGTGGAATGAGTTCACTGAACTGACCCGATCTAGAATTCCTGAATGGTAATCATGCTGACTGTCAATCAGGAGATTCTAGTGCCACAGCAGCATAGTTGGATCTCTGACCTGAGTCACTAAAGGGCTTTTGCATGGACTCCACTGAGCGTTTGATTGCTAACTTATGAACTTCAATCTTGTGGTTCTTAATAGTTAGCTATTCGGACTCAGTGGGATTCATGTGAAAAACACTTTGGTGGACAACAAGGGATCATTCACTCTCTGCATGGATTAAGAGAGAGAATGCTCTATGGACATGTACTTAGAAATCCCTGGCAAGGGTATGGGGGTTCACTTAGAAAAGGAGTTTTCTAGTGAACTGTACTTAAGAGTACAAGGGTCCATAAGGTCAGGATGCTTTAGGGTTTGATAGTTTGACCGTACCCTAATTCTGATTGGAGCATTGTATGAATGAGGATCTATAACTGTGTGGAATCTGATGGCGGAAAGGTTCAATATGGGTTGCATCCCTCCCAAAGTCATTTGGGATCACGAGGTGTTGCTTGGTGCCATTCGTGGTCGAAAAGCCTGTTAAATCCATCAAGAGTTAATGGATTATGATTAATTAAGTTAAGAAGAGTTCTTAGATTAATGGGCCTGAAAACCAAACAGACTATTGGGCCTAGAGGGTCACACACAATAGAGTAGTGGATAAGACGGATAAGGACGGTAATTATAGACAGTTTCTGGGTTTTTGTGAAAAATGCCAGATCTCTCCTCCCTGACCTGGGTGCACCCCTCTTTCTCTCCTCCTCCTAAGGCGGTGGATGGTGGTGCTGAGGAGTGGCCGACGTGTGGAGATCGAGAAGGAGACGCCATCCGTTCCTGCTGCTCCTGTGGATACATCTAGAGGCCGGACACTTGGACGGCTAGCAGCCCGACGAGCCTCTACTCGATCATCTTCGGGCATCTGGGAATTGATTAATCCCGCAAAGGTATAGAACTGTTCTTCCTTGGTGGGTTCTTCGATGGATTGTTTCTTGATTTTGATCGCCAGCAACGATACGACTCTTAGGGTTTCGTTGTTTCCGCTGCTCCTCTGATCGAAACCTTACAGTGGTATCAGAGCCAGGTTGCTGGTTTGATCAAAATTGAGATTATTATATTATTTTTCGTTCTTCACGTTCGTGCATAGGGCTCAATATTAGGATGTTCGATTGAGTCTCTCACGGAGGGATCTCGGTCAATTGATCTTGTGGAATTGTTCCTGGTAGTAAGAGGATCAAAACGCACATTTTGGTGCGTTGATTGACCCTATGGTGAGGGCGAATCGAACGTGTCTTCGGGGCCACTGTCGCCGTTCGCACAGGGAGAGGGAGGCCGATTCAGGCCATTAATCTCCGATTGTGGATGTCCATGGGGCTGGCAAGAGTTGCTGGATGATTCCCCATGGCGTGCCACGGCGTCCGGGTGCATGCGGCGGCCGGATGGGGCGGCTCCGGCGAGGTTCGCGGCGAACCGGGCGGAACGGTCCCGTGACGATCGCGGGCGCCTCCTTCGGCCACGGTGTCGAGGGCGGTGGCCGGCGGACGTGCCGGCGGGACCCCAGGGGTCGTCCGCGGTGGTCGGGGGCGGCGGATGGGCCCCCTGCGGCGAGCACCGGGGGGCTAGGGTTTTACCCTAGCCCCCTCCCCTTCGCGATCGGGCGGGGGAGACGACCCCCTGGTGGGTCTCCCGCAGGCGGATCCGGCCCACGCCTGGATCCGCGCCCGATAAGCCCCCCCCATTATTTTTTTTTTGATTTTTTCAGCATTTTAAAGTGTTTGAAATGCATGGAAATTTAGAAAAATGCCAGAAAAATTCTGAAAATTATATTGATAAGTTCTGAAATAGTTTTAGCAACTTATTAATGTATTTTTCATTATATTGCCCTTGGTTAATTGGTTAATGGGAATTTTAAAATAGTTTTAAGTATTTCCCATTATCTAATTAAAAGATGTTAATTACTATAGGAATGTGATTCTTATGAGGTTAATTAACAGTATATTATTATTGAGCCCATGCAGTGAATGTGAATGGCGATTGTCTAAAGTTGTTTAGACTTGTTGGTTTTAACTAAATTGTTTAGTTAATCAATGTTGCGTAATTTCAAAACTAATTACTATTATTTTGAAATCAACGTTATATCTCGCTGTAATTATATGGTAATTACTTAATGATGCATGTGATGTGTCATGTGTGTGGATGGATGGTCATGGACTTAGATATCATGTGATGGTATGGTTTGTGGTGAATGGATCATGATGTGATTATTGGGGCCTGCGTGCCTCCTTCTCTCTCTCTCTCTTATTAATCCGGGTTGTACATTCTATCTCCCACCTGTGTTGTACTCCCCTTGACTGGTTCAAGGTTTCTTATTATTATCTGATGTATATTTATGGGCCTGCGTGCCCAAATTTCAAATTTACATGTAATAATAAGAAGCGGATGGAGACTAAGAAGGAGGCTGACTACGGTGGCTCGGGAGATTCTTCACATCCAGTGGGAGCATTGGATGCTCCAAGTCTTTGAGAATTTACCATGTTGTGTGTACATTACCAAATGGCTCTGGTAATGTTGCTAGGTTTAAAGTCCATGATCATCCATCGGTGTTACAACATATATTTGATATATGTGGTTGTGCAGCTAATTGTATATATATACATAATTTTAGAGTATATTCGATACTCCTAATTATTATTATATATATATAGCACCTATATTGATGAGACCAAAATATTCAAATCCCCTTCAATCAAATATTAGGTCGATAAGCGTGAGACATTAAGAATGTTCCACGTAGCCTTCCGTTGTTATAGTCAAAGTGAGCCATCCTTAGACTGTGGGAGTTTGTTGTGCTACCACAAGACTATCACAGCAAGGGGACAGAGACTTAGGCTAGGGCTTGGGCCGAATCTTGGGATGGGGGCTGGCATGGCTTTGTTGTGCTACCACAAGAGTTATGTCAAAAACCCGCTCTCATAACGTAACAACGGGTTGGACCTAACCAACACTCGTGGTTTGTTGTGCTACCACAAGATCACGAATCGTTTGGAGGCTAAATTACTGGGAGTTACAAGGAGTTGTAATTGGCAAGAGTTGCCTACCCATTAAGTATGGGGTAGTTTGTTGTGCTACCACAAGACTATTTCCATAATGTTAATGGGATCCTAGTACCCACTAGGACACAGTCGTTGTGTCCCGTCTTTGCATATTAGGGGTTATGCAAAATCGTCGAAAATTAGTGGGAGTATTAAGTTAGCATAAAAGTCCATGTCTTAATTTAATATCATGAATATCTGTAATGTTGTTCTAAATTCTGTTATTTCCTCTTATAGATCGCAATGACGAACCACCCATTGAGAGGCATATTGGATGCCAACAGGCTGACTGGTCCAAATTATGTCGATTGGCTCAGGAATCTGAGAATTGTTCTCACGGCTGAGAAAATAGCCTATGTCCTTGAGCAGCCTGTTCCTCCTGTTCCTGCTGATGATGCCGATGAGGCTGAGGTGATTCTTTATGAGAAGCATAAGGAAGATGCCACTCTGGCCCAATGTTATATGCTAGCCTGCATGACTAATGAGTTACAAAGGCAGCTTGAAAAGATGGATACTAGATCCATCCTATTCCATCTAGAGGAGCTCTTTAGAGCTCAGAGTAGAATATAGAGATATGAGATATCTAAGAATCTGTTCGCGGCCAAAATGTCTGAGGGAACATCTGTGCAGACACATGTTCTCAAAATGATAGAGTGGATTGAGAGGCTGAAAGAATTAGGTTTTGATATGAACAAGGATTTGTGCATTGACCTAATCTTACAGTCTCTCCCATTTTCATTCTCCCAGTTCATAGTGAATTTCAACATGAATAAGATAGAGTGCTCTCTAGCAGAGCTTCTTAATATGTTGAAGACAGCTGAGGGGACAATGAACAATGGGAAATCTTCTGTGCTACTTGTTGGTAAGACCAACAAGAAGAGAAAGAATCAATATGTTTTTAAGAAAAACAAGAAGAAAAAGCAGGATAAGCAGGGAAAGACTGCCAAGAAGGATGAGGCTAAGAAGGACAAGGTCCAATGTTTCCACTGCCATAAGGATGGTCATTGGAAGAGAAACTGTAAGTTGTATCTTGCAGAAAAGGCAAAACAGAAGCTTGGAGAAGCTTCAGGTATGTTCATGATTGTTGACCTAAACTTGTCTTATAGATCCACATCGTGGGTATTAGATACTGGATGTGCATCTCATATCTGCAATGACTTGCAGGTGCTGACAAGCAGTAGGCAATTGAACAAAGGCGAGGTTGACTTGCGATTGGGAAATGGAGCAAAGGTTGCTGCGCTCGCGGTCGGGAAGGTGAACCTCCAGATGCCTACAGGAGTTACACTAGAGCTTATAGACTGTTATTATGTTCCTTCTATAATAAAGAACATTATTTCCATTTCTTGCTTAAATAAATATGGATTTTTTGTAAGTTTTGAAAACAATGGTTGTTCTTTATTATTAAATGGTGAATTGTTTGCCAGTGGGAGCTTAATGAATGGTTTGTATATTTTAGATGTGGCATCTTCTGTGATGTGTGTGGACAAACCTCTTAAGAGAAAAAGAGGCAATGTGAATCAAGCTTATCTTTGGCATTGTAAGCTTGGTCATATCAATGAGGAAAGATTGAAAAAGTTGTGTAAGAATGGATACCTTGATCCATTTGATTATGAATCATTCACGACTTGTGAATCTTGCCTCATGGGTAAGATGACCAAGTCTCCATTTTCTGAACATGGAGAAAGAGTAAATGAGTTGTTAGAACTCATACACTCTAATGTGTGTGGACCTATGTCCATACATGCCAAAGGAGGTTATTCATACTTCATTACATTCACTGATGATTTCTCAATATTTGGATACGTGCACTTAATGAAGTACAAATTTGAAGCTTTTGAGAAATTTGTCAAGTTTAAGAATGAAGTAGAGAAACAAATTGGGAAAAGTATTAAAACTCTTTGATCAGATTGAGGGGGTGAATACTTGAGTACGGAGTTCACACAGTTTTTAAGGGATAATGGAATATTGTCTCAATGGACTCCTCCTTATACACCTCAGCTGAATGGTGTAGCTGAAAGGAGGAATCATACCCTATTAGATATGGTACGGTCCATGATGTGTTTTGCTGGTTTACCCTTGTCCCTCTGGGGTTATGCCTTGGAGACTGCTGCACACTTGTTGAACAAAGTCCCATCGAAGTCTGTCGACTCCACTCCATATGAGATATGGAAAGGAAAGAAGCCAAATCTTAAGTACTTTAAGGTTTGGGGTTGCCCTGCCCATGTAAAGAAACATGACTCTGATAAACTGAAATCTAAGACTGAGAAGTGCAGGTTTGTGGGATATCCTAAGGAAACTTATGGATATTATTTCTACCAGCCTAGCGATCAAAGAGTGTTTGTAGCTAAACATGCTGTATTCCTTGAGGAAGAGTATATCCTTGAAGGAAAGAGTGGGAGTTTGGTAGAACTAGAAGAAGTTCTAGAACCACAACCTGTTAGTGTACCTTCTCAAGATCCAGTACAAACTGACCCACAAACTGTGCGTAGGTCAGGCCGGATACCAGTTCAACCAGATAGATATGTAGGACATATTTCTGGTAAGGTATCACATAATGAGGATGATGATCCTAAGACCTACGAGGAGGCGATGAGTGTCATTGACTCCAGGAAATGGCAAGAGGCCATGATATCTGAAATGGATTCCATGTACTCCAACCAAGTTTGGAACTTGGTGGATCCACCTGAGGGTATTGTACCTATTGGATGCAAGTGGATCTTTAAAAGAAAGATTGGAGTAGATGGAAAGGTTGATACCTATAAGGCAAGGCTTGTAGCGAAGGGATATCGCCAAAGGCAAGGGGTTGACTATGACGAAACCTTTTCTCCTGTAGCCATGCTAAAATCCATTAGAATTTTACTTGCCATTGCTGCACACTATGATTATGAAATCTGGCAGATGGATGTGAAGATGACATTCCTCAATGGAAACCTTCAGGAAGAAGTGTACATGACACAGCCTGAGGTATTCACATCCAAATAGTATCCAGATAGAGTGTGCAGGCTTCAGAGGTCCATATATGGACTAAAGCAAGCATCTCGCAGTTGGAACATAAGGTTTGATGAAGTAATCAAATCTTATGACTTCGTTAAGAACGAAGATGAGCCATGTGTATACAAAAAGGCAAATGGCAGTGCAATCACCTTTTTGGTATTGTATGTGGATGACATACTACTCATTGGGAATGATGTAGGTATGTTATCGTCAGTCAAAGCCTGGCTGTCAAAGTATTTCTCCATGAAGGATTTGGGAGAAGCATCCTATGTGTTGTGGATTATGATCTATAGAGATAGATCAAAAAGGATGCTAGGCTTGTCCCAATCGATGTACATAGACACCATTGTCAAAATTTTTGGCATGGAAGACTCCAAAAGAGGTCTAATACCGATCAGACATGGAGTTTACCTCTCTAAGGAGATGTCCCCTAAAACTCCAGAAGAGAGGGAGTACATGAGTAGGGTTCCCTATGCCTCTGCCATAGGGTCCATCATGTACGCGATGTTGTGTACTAGGCCTGATATAGCTTATGCTCTAAGTGTTACGAGCAGGTATCAAGCGGATCCAGGTGAACAACACTGGACAGCTGTGAAATGTATCCTTAAGTACTTGAGAAGGACTAAGGATCTATTTCTGGTTTATGGAGGAGAGGACTTGAAACTGAGAGGATACACTGACTCTAGTTTCCAGTCTGACAAAGATGACAGCAAATCAACCTCTGGGTTCATTTTTACTCTCAATGGTGGGGCAGTGAGTTGGAAGAGTTCCAAACAAGAAACCACTACTGATTCAACAACCGAGGCCGAGTACATAGCTGCTGCCGAGGTGTCAAAGGAGGTGGTCTGGATGAAGAAGTTCATCGATGGATTGGGAGTTGTCCCAAGCATCTCTGATCCTATCCCCATGTTTTGTGACAACAATGGGGCAATTGTGCAAGCAAAGGAGCCGAGGTCTCATCAGAAGTCCAAGCACATTCTACGGCGTTATCACTTGATCAGAGAGATTATAGCTAGAGGAGATGTGATAGTAGATAGAGTATCTTCTGCTGATAATATTGCAGATCCATTGACTAAGCCTTTATCTCAAAGTGTGTTTGAGCGTCACCTTGGGCTGATGGGGATCATGCATGTGGGTGATTGGCTTTAGTGCAAGTGGGAGATTGTTAGAGATGTATGCCCTTCATGCCAATCACAAGTGTTGTGATGGTGACATTTCTTGTACAATTTCATTCAATATACTAATGGCATTTTCTTCATTATATTCTTAGCATGTTATAGTATGTTTGTTGTAATATGATGAACTCCTTGAATATGAGCTATGATGATTGTATCATAATGAGATTGTGATAATGAGAATAGTCATCTAGATGTTTATATTCTAAATGTTCCTGGTCATAGGATTTTCAAGAAGGGACATTGAAGATCCGGATAGACCGGTGCACGTGCTACTCACTCATGTGATGAGGGTGGTCGATCTCATAATCACCGGTGTGGTGACATCAAGGTACACGTGCAGGTGCTCGTTAGTAGAATGAGTTCACTGAACTGACCCGATCTAGAATTCCTGAATGGTAATCATGCTGACTGTCAATCAGGAGATTCTAGTGCCACAGTAGCATAGTTGGATCTTTGACCTGAGTCACTAAAGAACTTTTGCATGGACTCCACTGAGCGTTTGATTGCTGACTTATGAAATTCAATCTTGTGGTTCTTAATAGTTAGCTATTCGGACTCAGTGGGACTCATGTGAAAAACACTTTGGTGGACAACAAGGGATCATTCACTCTCTGCATGGATTAAGATAGAGAATGCTCTATGGACATGTACTTAGAAATCCCTGGCCAGGGTATGGGGGTTCACTTAGAAAAGGAGTTTTCTAGTGAACTGTACTTAAGAGTACAAGGGTCCATAAGGTCAGGATGCTTTAGGGTTTGACAGTTTGACCGTACCCTAATTCTGATTGGAGCATTGTATGAATGAGGATCTATAACTGTGTGGAATCTGATGACGGAAAGGTTCAATATGGGTTGCATCCCTCCCAAAGTCATTTGGGATCACGAGGTGTTGCTTGGTGCCGTTCGTGGTCGGAAAGCCTGTTAAATCCATCAAGAGTTAATGGATTATGATTAATTAAGTTAAGAAGAGTTCTTAGATTAATGGGCCTGAAAACCAAACAGACTATTGGGCCTAGAGGGTCACACACAATAGAGTAGTGGATAAGACGGATAAGGACGGTAATTATAGATAGTTTTGGGTTTTTGTGAAAAATGCCAGAGTCTATAAATACACGTTGAGGAGAGAAACCCTGGCCAAGCACTAGGGTTTCTCCCCTGGCCGGCCCCCCTCTCTCTCTCTCCTCCCTGACCTTGGCGCACCCCTCACTCTCTCCTCCTCCTAAGGCGGTGGATGGTGGTGCTGAGGAGTGGCCGACGTGTGGAGATCGAGAAGGAGACTCCGTCTGTTCCTGCTGCTCGTGTGGCTACATCTAGAGGCCGGACACTTGGACGGCTAGCAGCCCAACGAGCCTCTACTCGATCGTCTTTGGGCATCTGGGAATTGATTAATCCCGCAAAGGTATAGAACTGTTCTTCCTTGGCAAGTTCTTCGATGGATCGTTTCTTGATTTTGATCGCCAGCAACGATACGACTCTTAGGGTTTCGTTGTTTCCGCTGCTCCTCTGATCGAAACCTTATAGTATAGACATGCGAATCTAATGTAAAGACTTGAGGGGGGTCGACCCATCTAAGAAGGGGGTCGACCCACAGAGCTAGCACACTCATGCATTCTCCACAGAATAAATCAATCATATGCATTCATGTTGCTATCATTCAATGTGATGTTCTTGGCAAAACAATATGGTGACTCATTTGTGTTGCTATCATTAAGACACCACATAATCATCAAAGCACAAGGGGCACAACATTTCATGCACACATGCATATGGTGACTGATAGTGTTTGCTATCATCAAAACCATAGGGGCACAATAGGCCGCTACCTCAAAAGCTCCATCGGAAGGGCGATCCAAGCTTATTAAGGACCGCCCAGCTGCAGAACCAGCCAGGAAGAGGGCTGTCGAAGCCCAGGGGTCCTACACTAACAAGGGTTCACCTCCGCCAACTCTGGCCAAGCGGCCACGGCTGTCAGCCAAAGAAAAAGGGAAGGCCAAAGCTCAGTCAATCCCTCAGAAGCCCAGCACTGCTGCCTCTCCCAGGGAAGAAGATAGTGATCCCACCAGGATTCTCTTCCCTAGGTCTATAGATTTTAGTAACCAAGAGATGCTTGTGTATTTTCCTGAGCTACTGCTGTTGTTCGAGTTCAAAGGTTGAAAGGGAAATTGTATTCTAACACCAATAGGCTACTTGATGCCTCCTCCAGGCTTGCCAACATTGTTCATACTGACACAGCTAGAGCAATCAATTGCACTACCAAAGTTGAGGCAAAGATGGACGTCGTATACAAGAAATTGGATACGGTTGGTAGTGAAATATTGGAGCTCATACGTCTACATAAAGCTCAACTCCAACCAGCCATGCAGGACGTAGGTGATGAATGGTGTCCTCCTCCTCAAACAGAAGCCACCTCTTCTCGTTTTCCACCACAAGGCTCCCAACAGAGGGCTGAAACAGAATACATTTGGGAGATGATGTATACCTGGCTCAAGGACATCAAAGAAAATGTCCAAGACTTACACCATTTTATCAGCCAAAGGGATGGGCAGTTAAATCACATGATTGACTCTCTGGAGACAGCCATTGCCCACCTGCAACATGAGTTCCAAGAGGCACAGGTCCTGCACCTGGCCAGCACCAGCACCATGCCTCCACCACAGCAGCTCCTCCTTCACCCCCTCCTTGCTGATGACAAAGGGGGAGAAGTACTGAACTCAAGCATCTGGCATATAGTTAGCATTTTCATTTAGCCTTTTGCATGTAGAATTGCAGTGTAACTGCATGAACACACATCCTTGCTTGATCTGTACAAAACTATGGTTGATTAATGAATCAAGCCTTTTGTTGCCGTTAAAAATGCTCTTTGTTGAAAAATGCTAACATTCAGTGGTTGTGTATGAATGAATGAAGTTTGCTTGGTTGATGGCTCTTCAAACCAATTTGATTATTTTGCTATATGAATGCTTGGTCATAATGATTCATGGTTGTCATCATCAAAAAGGGGGAGAATGTTGTGTCCCCTGGTTTTGATGGTAACAAATCATAAATCATTAGTAGATGTTTGAAAAATATCTAACTTAATTTGGTTTGATAAATTGATTAAACAAGTGCATAAGAATCCCACTAAGTGATGTCTCGACACGGCCCAATCATGTCTCGACACATCCAGAAGAGATTATGTTGAAATTCCAACATTTAAGCACCGGCATACCAAAATGTGTCGACACATCCAACTCATGTCTCGACGCATCCAGAAGAATTCAAGTTGAAGCGTTCTAACTAAGTATCTGGATTCACCAATGTCTCGACACACTGAGTGAAAAGTGTCGACACATTCGTGTGATAATCTCTGCATAAGGCGCTCATGTCTCGACACCTTCTTACAACAACTCTGCACATGGCTCACATGTCCCGACATTGTTTGGTTTTGTCTCGACTCATCAGCCATGGTTCTTCAAGATTTCAAAGGGATGTCTCGACACATTGATAGAAAAGTGTCGACACATCCATGATCAACCAGAACGATTCTTCAAGATATTCAAAGGAATGTCTCGACACACTACCAGGAAAGTGTCGACACACTATGTTCTTCCAGAACTGATCTGAATCCGACGGAAGCGGATTTCAAGATCCGGAACTTAATCTGGAGGATCTGTTTGCTCTGAAAAAGTCATCAGATTGCGTCAGAGTCAGAAGACTATGATTTAGCGGAGATATTTTCTGAAGGAAATCATACCTTTGTTGCTATGGTTTCCTACCTACCCACATTCCTACAGACTCGACAAGAATGGAGTCAACTGTACAGGTGGAAGCAGATCAAACAATGTGGATGTGACATTCTGGGTGTTGCTTGAAAGAGTGGACAACGTTGGTGTCACCCAAGGATACCAATATACATAAGGAGCATCAGCTCCAGTTCGATGGCAAGAAACATCAGCAAGCGAGCTGAGAAGAGTGCTGAGGACAAAACAAAGAAGAAGAAAGCTTGCTACTCTTCGTCCTGATGCTGTCGGTGTGAGTGAACCTAGAAGAAGACAGTTTATCTTCTTCACGATAAAAAGGAATCTTCCGTGGCTGCTATAAAGATTCAACGAGAAGAAGAACGCCAAGGCTTTCTCAAGCTCATTCCCAGAGAGGAGACTTCTTTGCCATAGCGCTTTCATTACGAGACTCTGTCTAGCCATTTCAACTTTAGTTTGTTTTTTTTCTAAGCAAACTTCATATCATTAGATCCCTACCTGCGGTAGGAAGATAGAAGGTGTGGTCGCCTATCTATGTGGTTTAGGGTGTGATCCCACAAGCTGTGTGACAGCGGATTGTGAGAGTGTATCTCTTAGTTAGAAGCTGTGAATCAGCTGTTGTGCATTGGCACTAGTGAAACCTCACTGTGTTATGTTAGGGGTGGACATAGGTCTCTAGATTGAGACTGAACCACCTTAAAGATCTTGTCTTGTGGTTTGTATTCTCTCTTGTTCCAATGGTAGAAGCTTGATAGGACCGTTTCTAGGCATCCTGTGTGCATCTAGCTTCTCAGATATTAACTAATATCTGCATCCTTATCTACTGTGTTAGTCTTAGTTTTTATTTCTGCAAAGAAGGGCAAAAGGGGGCTGATCTATTCACCCCTCCCCTCTAGATCTGCCTATCACCACTCTACAATGCCATCCGCTAACCAACAGCTTGTCGCTGATCCACAGCTTCGGGGACGAATCCCTACAACCGCTGAGCTTCACAGCTTGCTATCTAGAGGAATCCTCCTCTGTAACGCTGACACACAGCTTGAATAAGAGTTTAAGAAAAAAACAGGAAAAACAATAGCAACGGAAAACTGGAACTGAAACCCGATAGAATGAAGCTCACACAGAAGCAAACTGGGTTCGATTTGATCCAAGGACCAGTTGAACAAATCTTCAGG